>WEKY01037356.1:15967-36329 GCA_013390045.1 Picathartes gymnocephalus | reverse complement strand
AAAAAAAAAAAAAAAAAAGGTCCGAACTAGTAAGTCAGGAAGACCTACTTTACTTTAGGCTCTGCACCTCTTGTCCAGATGGGGCAGTACAGAGATTTTTGCCTGTATTTCCCTGGAAGCCTCCCCAGTGAGACATGTCTGCCTTGCTGGGAACTGATGCTCTCTGCTGGAAGTCAGGAAACTCTGAGGATGTTGAGGCCTGTGTGTAATATCTGTGTTATGCTCCCACTCCTTTGCCACGAGAAGCTGCTGAGGCACTTGTGGGTTTGCAGCATGCACACCACAAGAATTGGAGGGTACGGCTGCAGTGCAGCAGAAATCATGACCAAAAGGAGTGCTTACAGGTCTGAAAGGAGGAGATAAGAGATGTTCCACAGAGTTGGAGGAAGAACCTGCTTTTTCCTCACTATATAAATCATCTCCATCATTTCCCTCGTCTTCTAGGTATGCTAGTTGTCTGTCACTCTCTTGCCCTCTCCTCCCATTTACAAACATTTTTTGGTACATGCACCTCATTCCCTGCTTACGCAGTGACTCTCTCACAGTGACAATTCTTTTCCAGTTGTTACACCAGGAAATGCTAATGGCATACTTAAATCAGGCATGAGTGTTTTAAGGAGAAGAAACATGCATGAAACAGAAAGAAATAAGGTGGAGAAAAGTATGTAAGAGAAAGAAAAAAAAAAGAATAAACTAGCCTATTTTTATAGTACTTTTTCATCAAATATTCCTGCCACTGTTGTTCCAGAAAGGCCTTTCAGCCTAGAAATAGTAGTTGTTGGTCACGTTTAGTGTCCTGCATTTGTGACTGAATGGAGCTGTGACTCATAAATATGTATAGCTCTCTGGCTATAAGCCACTCTAACTTAAAATGGCTGAGGTTTTCTGTGAGAAAGCACATCTGACTTGTATTTTCTTAAGACTGAAAAAGTATCGTCAAATAACAGTATAAGGGAAAAATCCTGACCATAAAGAATTTTACATTCTTTGGAATGATATCATAGTAGAATATACACAGTAGACTAATTACAGTTTCATCTTTAATTTTACTCCAAAGAGGGTTGCATTTTTTGAAATGTCACTCCCTTTTATATATTTTTTTTATTATTATTATTTCAAAGGAATGGCGGCACTCCAATCACTTACTTAACATCATCTATATTAATTTGTGTTCTTCAAACAGCTGGATAATCTGTGGTAATTAGAATGATCTCCTCTGTCTGGGTTTTATCATCTTGTCAGAGGGAATTAGCCGGGCAGGCTGCTCTCTACCCCGAGCAGGCAGCGGAGGGTGCTGTTGTATTGGAGGTGCTCACGGGAAGGGACCCGCTCACTTGGCCGCTTTCACAGCTCCTTAAGAGAGCTCGCAGTTACAGACTTGCAGTTGTGTCTTTGCTGGGGTGACAGGGCGTCCCTGCGAGGGAGCAGGACCCACACACAGAGCTCAGGACAAGGGGACATCGGCTCAGTTTGTTATTTGGGCATTGAACAAAGAACAGTATGTAACAGCACAGGTTTGGATTTTGGCTCCAAAGCTGTGTGTTCCCCAAGAGTTTTACTGCCTCTTGTCCACAGACGATATCTTGTACTAAATTCCTCAAGGACAGAAGGGGGAGGAGAGAGAAAGGAATCAGAGAAATCTAATTTTTTGGCCAGAGGAGTTCAGACTCTGCCCATTAAGCACTTGCTTCTTTTCCAAAGTATGTTCTGAATTAGGCAGAGCACAGTATGTCTCCTTCAATGTACTGGCCAGAAGTCATGAAGCCATGATAAATCCATGGATGGCAAGCCTTGCTCTCAAATTTGAGAGACGTATTAGGACACCCAAAGTCAGCACTGGTGCTCTTCAGCTGAGTTAGCATGAGCCAAACATGATCTAAGAGCAGGAGCACAGCAAGTCAGTCAGCCTGCCTGCTCGCAGTCCTTGAACAGGATGCAGGATACAGCTATTGAATTTCAATGCTGTATTTCACTGTCTTCAGGACACTGTGACTGTATTAGTGAATATATCACTAATTATATGGCACGTGGTCAAAGAATGTGTCATCTCAAAATCCAAGTAAATAGCATAGAATTACCGAACACACATCAAAGAAGCCCTCTGTGATTTGTAAGTATGACTTGATGCTACTGCTGTTCTGGCAATTGTTTTCTCTTTATATTACTTTTCCTGTAAAAATTTCAAGTAGAAATTCTACTTGAGCTTCCCAGCTCCAATAAAACTATCTGGTTTATGGATGAGTAACTGGAGAACTTAAAGAAGTTAGATGATTTTCCCAGGATCCCAGAATTGAGAATGAAAAAAACCTTGTGAATTAAATTCAGAAACTGAACTTCAATATCAGCTGAAAGGGACAGAGGCTACAGCTCATGACCCCTTTCTTTCCACCCTCAGCTTTTCCCCACACTCATGATCTTGGAGAAATTTTAGCTTTGCATCCTGAAGTGAATGCACTATGTGGGAGCTCTGAAGGGTGCTTGCTGCTCTATCTGCTGCACAGGTCTTCCAGCTCCTCTAACTGGCCAATATATCCTGATCATAACATTTCCACGTTGCTTTAAGATGAAAAGCAGTACATATATCAATGATAGAAAATATTGTACAATGTTATTTTTATCCCACAGGATGTAAATCAGCTCACTGAGGAAATCACATGTGCTCTATAATTTCTTCTGCTCCAGCCTCAAGAAGAAATTTCTCCCTAAAAACTAGTAAAAGTGTGACTGCACTAACCCCCTGGCCAATATAATTCTGAATGAATCAAGAACTTTTCCAGAAACTGGCCCTTTTTTGAATAACCAGGATCAGAACACGGTTGAGTGCAAATAAGTATGAAAAAACAACTTTGTGCCAGTCACATAGTCCTGTGGCCATTTTCCTTTCTGGCTAATTTGCTGAGGACTAATTTGCTAACAGGAAATGTTTCTACCTTTCTTGTGTTCTATTTACCTGGTTTTAATGTTCTTAATTTGAATTAGTAAAGGAGAATATGTTTATGCCTGTATTGATAGATGGAAATAGAGATAGACCCCTTACTTGAGTACACAATGTTTATTTTATCCCAAAAGTTTGTTTTCCTTTTTCCCCCTCCCATTGCAGTGTCACTGCTGCTGTATTTTATTAGACCTCTGGTTTTCATTATGCAAAAAGTCAAAACTGGAACATTGTAAATCTCCCCTCTCCTCCCTGCTCCCTGCTCTGAAGCCTGTCCGCCATTCGATGCCTCACGGCTTCTCCTACCAAAGTGAGCTATTTCCAGGGGCTTTGGGGAATAGGAGGTGAGAACAGGGAAAGCAGGGCAGGGGGGGACACCTCGCTCACCCAAGGCTTGTTAACCTAAGCGCACACTCTCTTTCTCGAATTTGTTTTCTCAGCTGGTGGCACAGTCGCTGCCCCAGAACCACCAGCCCAGCAGAGAGCAGTTCCATTCGAGATCTGAAGGCAGATTTTAAAGAAGTGGTTGGGGCAGGAGGGGAGGGGAGCTTAATAGCAGCTTAGAGCCTGACTCCCTGTGTTTTCTTAGTATATTGAAATATGAACTGTGTAAACACTCTGCATTCCACCTGCTCCAAAATCTGCCAGAAAGCTCACAAAAGTCCTTTGCTCTTTTTTACATCCACCCGTTTTCCTGGCCATCCTCCCCACAAGGTCTTCTCCACCATCTTGCTGTTCTGCCCCCTACAAACACATACCCTTTTTTTCCTGCCCTCTTTTTTTCCTTTTTTTTTTTCCCTACTGGAGACATGCATTTCCAAAGTTGCTTCGCACCTAACACGTGGTGCATTTCCAGTCTTCTCTTTCAGAGACCTGTTGACTCACTTTGGTTTCAAAACATCACTGGTAATTCTTGTCAGGTTATTATTATTCTTTTGATATTATTTACTGTTATTGCACATAAATATGGCAGTAATCACTCAAGGGTACTGAATATTTTCCACATCAAAACTCAGAACACACATGCTCTGTGTTTTACCTGTCTTCCCCTGAACGGAGGGCAGTTTCCATCCAGATGGCAAGCCATCAAGGGTTTTACACTTTTACACTCCGTAAAAATGCTGAACAAAGAAGTACATTTTCCATCATGTTCTGACAGAGAGCAGGCTGTGCTGGCTTCCCTGTGAGAGCAGATTTCCCCTTGGCACCATCCTCTGCCAGCATCCAGGAGCAGGACAGACACAAGGACCACGTTTTTGATGCATGGCAGCATTCCTGAAAAGCACCCGAAGAGAGAATCATGCCATGTGGGCAATTTAGAATTATGTGAGTAGCCTCTGATAACCACTCCTCATTTCTCACGTCAGAGGTGATTGTATGCACCTCATGGTGCATAGGATTTGGTGGTGTTCTTGGAAGTGAACAGGTAGTACTTGCTCAGAAACATTGTATTTTTGATCCAGGAGATTCAAAACAGCCTGCTTTTGACTGAAGCAGCCAGTAAGCTTTGCCACGATTGCATCAGACTGCAAAAGGCTGACCTGAAAATGAGTGGAGAACTGTGATTTAGGTCTAAGACAAAACTATTTTTATTTGACGGTGTAGGGAAGTCACCACCTCAGCTAACCAGGAATGGTGAGAGTGAGATTCAACTGGCTTTTCTACAGCTGCACAGCATTCAAAGCACCAGCAAAAGTGGTCAGCTGAGTCCCCTCACCTTCATTTACAGTTGATGAAAAAATGAGGGTGCTCTTCTGTCTTCTTCTAGTGAGGGTGCTCTTTTACCACCCTTTGCCCTCAAAATACTTCACACTACACAGTGTAGTAGAGCCCAGTGCTTGCATCTCAGCTCTGATTCCTTTTTGACTGTGGATTCTGAGGGAAATGGTTCTGACTAGTTTGAAACGTGGTGAGGACAGTGTAGGAGTGAGTCTGGAAAGGATTTGGAAGCCCTCTAACTGGGAAATGGGCTCTAGATTTCACCTCACGGCAGCTGGTGGGAGCCCCACTGCTTCTTAGATTTTTCAGGATACATAGGTGTCTTTGCCATTCATTGGATTTGTTTGTGGCATCAGCATCTCCCTGGAGATGGGTGATTTTCCCTTTCATTCTTCCCTGCCATGAACTTTGTCTCTGCCTGAAATAAGAATCATGCAAACTATACTCACAGTCCTTTCCAAGCACTTGGCATTAGAAACACCCTTCCCTTCTGCCTCTCCCAGCCAAGTGATCTGCGCAGCAGAGCTGGGAGCAGGGAAGGGACGGGACGGGATGGGACGGGAAGGGAGGAGGAAGAGGAAGCCATTCACCCCACCCTTCCAACCAGAAGCAGGAGTCTGAAGCGGTCACTCCAATGGAAGAAGGTCAGGTTTAAAAGAAGGAGGAAAAAAAAAAGAAAGACAAAAGGTGTTCCCTCCCACTGCTGGGATCATTGTAGCCGGGTGTGACCACCCACAGACAGGAGCAACCCTGGCCGGAAACACGGATGACAGCAATGAAAAACTGGTATCACTGTGAGTGAAGCTGCAGTCCCTGACAGGCTCCTGGCTTGCTCTGGGAAGGTGGTCTGACATCTTCCCACTTCATTCACGTTGCTTAAAACTGTCCTCCCAGCTGTCAAAACTCCTCTCATCAGAAAGTAAATCTAGAACGGAGCATTTCAGTTAGGACAAAGGCAATACAGTTAAGACAAAAGCTGTCCTGTCTCCAAGTATTTTTTGGAAGGTTAGCGTGAAGGACTTGAGCAACAAAAATGTGTACATTTGTTCCCTGAAAAGAGGGAGGATCACTAAACTGGAACATCTAGTATGCTTTTGAAAGAATTACATTACACCAGAAGGAGCCAGAAATAAGATATCATTTGTTAATTTTGCTAATCCATTAAAAATACATAGGGCAATTGAACTATTATTTGTAACTCTCTGCAATCTCTCTTGAGGGCGAGGAAACCATGTCCTACTGCAATTAGGTGTGGTGTGTTCTTAGAGCACATAAAGCTTTCAGCGACTTTGTGGGAGGCTGATTTGGACTTTAGGTAACAGCACATATTGAATCAGCCGGGGAGAGAAAGCCTCCAAGCAGAGGTCTACCCATTTAAAATTATCTGGAATCTCAAATGATCAGCAGATACATTTATCATATTATCCCCGTATTTATGAATTTGTGTCTGGGAGGCCAGGAGGTGCCCAAATCTGCAAATTGTCAATTCACGTTCAATTCTTCAAACTGAGCCAAATCAGTCTTGCCTTTTCTTTTAAACTGGACATAACTGGAAAATAATTGAGTAGTTGAAATGAAAGATTTTTCCTTGGGTAATAGTATATTGTACTGAGCACTCATAGTAAGAACAAGTTAACTGCCTTGTTCTCCATCATTACAGAAAACTAAAGACAGGAAGTAAATGACCTGAGAAAATTATTCTTCAATTTTAATCTTATTAATCTTTTCTCCTCTGTTCCAGTTAAAACAAAAGAAAGAGCTTTGGAGACAGATTGAGTCTGTAATAGAAAAAGCATAGCTTGGAGAAACTTTCAGTCTAAGACTATGCTTTGCCTGTCCTGCAGCTCTAAAGTCAAAGCAGGTTTCCTAGCTTTTGGCGGAATGATGTTGCACTCTGAAGATGAAAATGTGGTTCTGAAATGAAAAATGAAGTTTCATTTAGGATGCTTTTTATAACGCCACCTCATTGTCTGACAGCAGAGATGGTAGCTAACAGCAGAAATTATATTATAGTCATCTGATGTTACTAATTCAGGACACCAAATATTCTGACTGGATTAAGTTTGCCTGAAAGGACGAAAAAGGACAAATAGCCTGAAAGGTTAGCAGCAATGCAGCTGTACACTCTTGCTGTGCACATAGCAGTAACAACCAATGGTTAATATTTCTCATCGTGCTGGGAGTTCAAGTTCTAAATTTAGGGCCCTAAATAAGAGATCTGACATATGAGGGGCCTTATACTACCAACCACAGTCAACGGGACATGCTGATGCCTTGACCCTTTCCAAATCAGGGCATTCAAGTTTAAAATATGCTGTGAAGATCCAGCCTTTACTTCTTGGCTTCAGTTTTCCCACATGGGAGGTGGGGCAGATGGGGGACACTCGCTTGCACAGGGTCCATCAAGGAGTGAGCTCTCTCCACCAAATCTGTGTCCCAGTCCTTCACTGGGTTCTTCTCACTGGAGGTTCCCATGCCTCTGCCAAGAACAATGGGCATCCATGAGGACTGGCTGAGTCCTCTGTCAGAAACGGGCATGGACATCTACCCCAGGGAAACACATTTTTAGATGCTTACATGAAAAACTATAATTGTTTTGCTCTTAGGGAGAAGCCTGACTGACTTATGTTAAAATATTACTTCTGTCTAGTGAGACACCACTTTCCTGGCAAGAGGGATTTCCTCAGAAGTCAGTGACAGATTTTGGAGCAGGCATCATTTGTCACTGCATCAAGAAATGAATAGAAGCAGCTGAACATGGGGTATAGGTAAAGACATGCAGATACTGCAGCAGACCTGGGGCTGTTATCACCCCCTGCCTCTGGCCAAGGCTGATAAGCCCTGGAGATAGAACAGAATGGAGGAAAACACAGGGACAGGATGAATCTCCACATCCATGGCTGTCCCACCACAGACCCCACCCACCATCAGGCTGTGATAGCTGTTCCTTAGTATGCTGTAAAGGGAAACTAAGCATTCTCTTTAAAATAGGATAGCAACATCTGCCTGTGCACGATGGAAAAGGGACAGGGGAGACACAGAAGGCAGCCCATGCGCCAGGCCGTGCAGGAGCAGGGCTCTTCAAGGAAGGATTGTGTCCCATCCTGTGGCCCTCATGCACTGTATCATCTCTGCTCCTATAATTCACAAAGCACCAGCAAGGGAAGACAGCACCCAGAAACAGAGGCATCCTCACCAGCAACAGCTCCATCCTGGAATAGCTTCCCCATAGCATGCACGGGAAGACATACACCTCCAAATACCCTTCATGTTTCAGATGCAAGTAGTGATGCAAGCATCTTTAATCCAGGTCTAATCTGGGCAGGTTCTGTCCATCACAACATCCTTCTGTGGCACAAACTTGCCAGACACCTTGGTTTGGAGGGATTTGTTTCCAACAAAACATTCACCTCAGGCCCTTACACTTCCCCTACAGGAGCTTCTGCAAATGGCCAGCCTGCCATGATTTACCCTGCCGCCCAAAGCAGTCCCTCAAATCACTTCCCTGAGAGAAAAGATTTGGAGCTTTCTTTACAAGAAAAAGCATTTTTCTTTTATGGCAGATATGAATAAGGGGCAGGGAAATGAATCCACATTTTTGCATTGCACTGCTTTTCCTGGTGCTTTGTTCTGCATTCCAAGTCAGATGCTGTGTGGGATGATTCCACACTACAACTTTGTGCTTGAAACTTCAGCATGTCACCATTTGCCTCTAACAATCTCATAACCAGAAGAAGCTCCAGCCCCTGTGTGGCAAGCAGTTTTGGAAAAAGTCAGCAGCAGCATCTCCTCTCCACCTCAGAGCTGAGACTTCAGCAGGAATCACAAGTCTCTGCCTCTCCTGGGAACAAGATAAGTTCAACTGTCTGCAAAGGACAGAGCCACCTGAGGCACTTAGAACTGTATTCCCATTTTTTATCGATGTGTACAAAGAAGAAGATTTTGTAATCATGGTATTTACCAGTTTTTACCAATTGTCAGCACGTTTTGAATCCACTGCACATTTCCTAGACTGTGTAGAAGAGAGGTAGGAAGCTCACAAACCTCAAGAAAACTGGCAGCTGGTTGAAGAAGAGTTCTGTCCACCCCTCACAATGAGGAAGACATTTGCTCTTCATCCTTTGTGCATTTTCTTTGGTTGCAGAGAGCTGGTCAGTCAGCCCATGCATTAACATGAACTAGCCACAGTAAATGCTCTTTATCTCCAATAGGGCTGTCGTAGGAAGTTGAGCACAGTTTTGGGGTGATAGGCAGAAGAACAAGGACAATTCTGTAGGAGACAAGGCTTCACTAGTTCTGCCACTCATGAAACAACTTGCTGTTTTCTTAATTTTGACCTTCACCAAATGCTAAAAATGCTTCTCTTCCCCTTTGTAGCTGAGCCTCATGGGAAAGGAAAATAATTCCAAAATGGAGACGGAAACCTGGTGTGTGTTTGAGCACTGTCAGACAGGTGAGATAATTAAGAGCTGTGAGAATGTACTGTCTAGGGGAAACAGAAGAACTTTGATAGAGACAGTTTGATTCCATATAAAAAGAAAATTATTTTCCCTTAAGTTTCTATGATTTTCCTCCCCCATCTCTGCTCTTTTCAGTTATTTGCTCTAAAGGACTGGCTCTTTTTCAGTGACAAGGAATGGTCTAAGCAGTTCAAAGAGAGCGGGAGATACTATGGGCTTGGGGATAAGACCCTTACAAGTAACTTTCAAGGAAAATATTACAGCTTTAATAGCTACAAAGGGCAGACTTCCACCGTATCTAGGAGAGCACCCTGGGAGGTTGCCAGGAGCAAGTTGCTGATAATGGCTGCAAATATATCTGTTAATGAAATGTTAAGCTCCTTGACAGAGTTTTCGGGTTTTCAAAGTGACAGTTTTCCATTAAAATTTACGTCATAAGAATTTGAGGTGGGGCAAAATTGGAACCATTTGTTGACTGAATCTGGCAACTGGTTGAAAAAAAGTATGGGACTGAAGAGTCCATGCTTATAAATTACAGCATTAAAATCCAACTAACTGTCATCTAATCCAGCTTCAACAGAACAAAGTGCCTGGCCATGAGGATCTCCTTACAGACTCAGGATCAAAGTTTGCAAAACCAGAGCTGCAGCCTCTCATCCCTGTATCTCTCAGGAACAAAAATGTATAACATAGTATTTTGAAATAACTAAAATTCCTGGCAAAATCTAGTTTGCACTAAAAGGGACAGAAATTAGACTAAAGAAATCATTGCTTTGCTTCCCAGGTTATGGGAATTTACCCTCTACCCCACAACCTCTTTCATCCATTCGGCCTACTGCCTTGCCTGCCAAAGCATCTGCACAGGAAAGAGAGAAGGGGAGATGAATGCAGACTAAGAAGGATTACTAAAATAAAAAGAAAGAAAAAAAAAACAAAGAAAAAATGTTTGGTAAAACTCCTGTTGATTTCAGTGAGTGTGGACTTGGTCCTCTGTTTCAGGTACTCTCTGAAGAGCACAGCAGGTCTGTGTGCAGATCTAAGGGCCTTGGGAGGTGTTACGAAGATTACATGAGCTAATAGTGAAAATAGCAGCTCCAGGAATTTTCCTGACCACAGCTTTATTCATTCCCACCAAACAGCTTCTTTGGTCCCAAACCTGTGAAAATCTACACCCAAGGTTAACTTTAAGAGTGTGTATAGACCCATATCCATGAAGTCACTAGGCATGTTGATGCTGGAGTAGTTGGGACCTTGGACAGTTTTGGTATTATAAATGGTGATTGCTGCAAGTGTCTGTATAGCAGAAGGCTCTTTAGGTTCACATTTTACAACAAAGATTTCAAATCACAGGCAAAGAAGATGGCAAAGTTTATACTTCAGAGAGCTAGGTGGATGAGAGGATGATCTCCTAAACTCAGCTTTGCTTAGGTTTACATATTACAGCTTATTAAATACTCACACAGTAAACATGATTTCATCTTTAATGGCCTCTAAATATTATGATCTTAAATGACAGCAGTTTCTGTATCTAATATCAGAAAGCAGCATACTACCAGATATTCTAAATGAAACCTACTTTTTATTGTAGAAGAATTATGCATTAAAGCTCAAATTCATGAAAATATAAACACAAAATTCAGGCTTATCTGAAGGTAAGTATAAATTCAACTTGTGTATAAAATAAAACAAATATTTTTGTGCTTTCCTGAATCAGTGTTGAAATGAATTGGTTTTGCTGAATAAGCATAGAAGGACCATAGGTCTCCAAACAAATAAATTTTGCTATTTCCAGTAAATATTTCCATCTTACGTTGTGTATCTCTGTCAACTGTGATGGGCTGAAGCCAGATCCTTACAGGGAGGAAAAATGAATGCACAACACTATTGGAAATTGATCTTTGCTGTGTTGCGTTTCCGCTTGTAGAAACAAAACCAACCAAACAAGTATTTTGTCATTTTTATGTACAAATCCATGAACAGCATGTTAAGATACTACATTTTACATTTTTATACAAATTAGCAATTGAAAAGTTACACCTCAGCAGTCATTTATGTCACATGTCTGGACTATCAATCATAATAATAATAAACCAGGAGATTTTTAAGCTAGCACACTTCTCAGTATTCAACCAAAATGGAGAAAAATGGGGAAAACACATAATATATCTTAGGAGTAGTAATGTCCTGTTATTGTTAAAAAACTGCTGGGACCTCATTAGTGACTATGAAAACATCGTCTGTGAATACCGTGAGGCAATAAATCTACAGTGTCCAAGGAAGAGGGGGGGAAGAGAGCAAGCACAACGTGTGTATTTGCCATTTCTTCTTACCCAGCTGTGAGTTAGTAATTTCCATCTCTGCTTGCCAAACAGCTTCCAGAAACTATTACTGATTATGTGAATTCAATAGGCTGCTAATGAACGATAAGATAATGGGTCTGTGCTCAAGACTGCAGGAGACAAATAGTTGTTTACATGTCAAAAATTCCTTTTCCACTTGGGTAATTTCACACACACACACACACACACACACACACACACACGTTCTTTTGAGGACCAATTTTATAGCAGTCTAGCCCCAAGCCAGGGCTGATAATGCTGCAGGTATGGCCTGCAGGTATAGCCCTTGCATCTCCAAATGAAATACTAGTTTTTGTAGTATACCATTGATGATCAGTTTTCTATAGCTTTTAATAAAGCAGGGAGTGCTTTAAAAATAAGGAACTATCAGTTTTTTTGAAGGAAGAAGGGACTGAATGAAGGATGAAAGGCAAATAATTTATGGATGAATTTTGAAATATTTTTGTGTAAATATCCGGTATTTTGAAATACTTTGCATGAGACCCTTAAACAGATTCATGATAGGACTTGCCTACCATAGCTATATCAGCAAAACTTTATAATGCTTTTCACCCTAGACAATTTTATCTTCTGTCAGCCTCCTACAGCCACAGTGCAACCAGGCACAAATCCTTTGCTGTCATAAGTACATGCTCTTGTGTTACTGTGGAATTTGGCTCTGTATTTGCAGAGCTCACGTCACCCGTCATTGAAATGTGGCTACTTCTACTGAGGAAAAGCAGCACTGCCAGCAAGATTGTTTTTAGCAGGGGAAGCAAAGGGTAATATAGCCAACTAAAATCGCTTGAGAGCTGACGTAGGAAGAACACAAGGTAATGACCTTGGAGTCATTAAGTGGAATTCCTTTAGGGCACTGGGTCTATCCACTCATACATGTCTGAGAAATGATACCAGGTCCCTGATGGCCGTAAGTACAGCAGAGACTGAACAAGTGGAAATTATTAACTCTCTTGAAAATTATACATTGGTTTTTGCACAGAACCCCAAAGTTTTTGACTGTGAGATTTCACTTTAGGTCCATTTTTTGTGTTTGGTACCAGTGCAGTAAACCCTTAGTAGGTGATAGTCTGCAACTGGATGCCTTGTTTGTACATTATACCTTCAAAAGCACCAACAAAGCAAACAGAAAGAGACTTACCTTCCAAGATACTGAATATCTTGTCTCTTTGTGTGCAAATGAAGTATGGAGAAGTAAAATTCACCAAAAAAATCTAACATTCCCAATATCAGTCTCAGGAACCGGCAAAGGAGGCAGCTGTCTAGCACAGTGCCCTGCCAAGGCAGTAAAATATCTGTTTCCAGTGGTTTGTTCATGCCAGGGCTATAGATAGTGAGGTTTATATATGTGGGACAGTCTGGGTTTATGTGTTGCTGGGTAACTCCAATCTCCTCCCTGGTGGCAGGAAGAAAGGCAAGCCCATTCCCACACAACTGTCTCCTAGGACTCCCCTTCTGAGCCCTACTTTTCTCATTTTCTAATGGAATGAGCAGCCTGGTCCCACATGAGTCCTGAGGTCTTGAACAGCTGAGTTTTGCTTAATTTCAGAAAAGCCTTGAGCCATGTCTCTGCAGACTCAGAGATGGCTTGAAATACACAAGTAGTTAGTTGTCGGATTCAAAAACCTCTTGCCTACTTGATGTACAATATGAAATACTCTGGAACTCACTCATTATGAAACACAGTCTCCAGAGCTTGAGAGCTTTTTAGATAAACTGTAAATAACTTCTGAAACTGATTTAATTAGGTTATGATTAGACAAATGAAAAACAAAACAAAACAAAGCAAACAAGCAGCAAAAAACCCCAACAAACCCCCCAAACCAGAACAAAGTCAGTGTTCCACTCAGCGTGTCTGTGATGAGACAGTCTTTTGGCATAAACATGGACCTTACACTCACAAGCATTCATTCTGTTTAATCCATGCATTAATAAAAAGGCCTCCTATATTCTTATCATTATCACAATCCATATCAGAGTTCAGAGTTCATACATGCTCAGTCTCTTTTCCATGCTGTCTCTTCTTGTGACATTCATGAATACAGAACAATCCTTAGAGGCCTTATCACAGAGTAAACGTGAAGACTTGTCTACTCAGTCTTACAGTACTTCTTGGACTCTAAGGATTAGCTAAGACCTCTGCCTCTGACTATGGACGCCGTGATTTTAGGAAGTTATTTTGGACTTGCAAGCATATTATAGCAAACTAAATATATATAGCAAACTATACAATAGCAAACAAAATATGTCCCTAGAGAAGAAAACGGAAATTCTGTAGTTATTTCCAGAGACCTTGAGCACTAAGCAATGTTGGTAGAATTTGTGGGACTTCTCAAAGCTAGAAATCAGACAGAGTTGAAAATCAAATATTTGCATCGTTGGGTTGAGTCTTGTTTATCAGTTTTATTGCCACTTCTCTGTAAGCTACTGGTTGCACTTTCATCATTTGAGATCATATCCTTTTTCATGGTCTCACCTCTTGGCAGTGGGAAGAGCAGCTTTTGAGGACCATGGAAGCATAGAAAAGGAAATCATGTTCCGCAGAAGCCAGCAGCAGTGTTGGTTCTTGCTGCAAACACAGCCAACATCAGCAGAAGTCAGTCTAAACATCTGACCCTCTCCGGTTAAAGGTCATCTCCTGTATCACATCCCATTAGTCAAAAGTCAAAATGGGCCAGTCATGAACCACAGTAATCTGAAATAAAGCATTGGTGCTTGTCTTGGAGAGAATTCCAGGTTTTGTGATGGATCTAGTAGAACTGTGTGTTAATGTGGTCTGTACTAATTTATGTTTTGTAAATGTAGAAAAGTTAACGGGAAAGCAATCGGTCCCTGATGAGCTGTATCTCTTCGAAGAAAAATCTCAGAGGCAGTAGAGAAAAGAGCATATTGTTATTCATTTGTAAGAGTTGGTAGCTACTTCCTTCTGGGCAGTGTGTGCACAACCACAAATGGTCAGTTCAGGCATATAGATGCATGTAAATCCAGTGATTTGCAACCTATGTACTATATACATAGTACACAAGCAAAGGAGTTTCACGGACAAATGCTATTAATCTGGACAAAAGTTGTAATCACTAGGTAACACAGTTATGTGGGCAGTCTTACAACAGGAATGAAACTTCGTGACAGAACTTTCTGTGCTCTGCACAGTGTGTGAGCGTGTGGACAAAGCTTGCAACATAATTTTTCCGAACTTTTGTCACAGAAATATCTTGTATTTTAACTCTGTCCAGGAGCTTGCTGTACTTTAAAATTAGATTAGAAGTGAAGTTTTCATTGATATCTTTGTCTACCCAAAATGAAAGGGAAGGTAAATAGGAAAAAAAATACATGCTACTTCTGGGTCTATGTATGTATATATCAACATTTAACTTCTGATTTCCTAAATCTATACTAAGTTTTGACTAGCCAGTATAGTATTTGAGGTGAAATAAGAATTTCTATGAAGTTCAGAAGGACACACCATCCCTTCACCCCAAATTAGTGTTTCTGATACACCTCCTTGTTACCGACTGTATCTAAGTAGCTTTACATTACCAGACGAGCTGCTAGGCCTGTCTGGATAGCACAGTACTTTGAGCAGGATTTTCAGTTCCATTGGGGGAAATTCAAACATTCAATTCCAAATAAAAGTCACAGGAATATGTGCACACATCACTTAAGGAAGCTTTAAAAAAAAATCGCAGTTTTCTTATGTGATGTTCTGCAACAGAAGCATTAGATGAATGTATGCCAGTGCTGGACCTCGATTCAAATTTTCCCCACTCCTGGCCTCACTTAGTTTACTACATTGAAATTTCCTAATTGTACTTTCTGATTTCTCTTAGTTCTTTTTCTTTTCCTTTTGCTCTCTTGAAGGTTTATTCTCTTCCCAATACCATGCTACTTTCCATGCTTTAACAGTTGCTTTCTATGATTCCACCTCCTTCTTGTTGAGGAAGAGCTACCTGAGTGCTTCATACTTTCATCTCAAGTTATGAACTGCAGTGTTAGCTAAGTAACTAACAGAAACTAATTTAGTAATTGATAGAAACAATTATTTCTGCTTCAGATGAAATGTATCTTATATGTTAAAAATTTTTGCCAGAAGTCTGTTCAGAAAATCCAGAGCCCTGAGAATGGAACTAGAAAAATCTGTCCAGTAATGGGGCATATTATTTGGACCCTCATGTCAGTAACTCATCCATCATTTATGGCTCTTGGAGCCTGGGAGCACTTCTGATTACTGCCAAGGCTTTCAGTCCACTCCCTGCTTACACATGGGTGCATGCATTCTGCCAGACCTCTGACTCTTGCCATTTTGGCCCCAGGTTCAAAGGCCTTCAGATGTGTCTGGCAGGTTATTCTTGGTCTATGCCTCTGACAATGCTAATGGTAAGAGCAGATTTTGGCTGCATGTATTGGAAGTCAGGTTGGTTTTTGCTGAAGTTCATGCTCAAGGAGCAGAAGGAAGATCACGGTGCAGCTTGGTGGCCACTGAGGGAAGCCCAGAAGAGTTCCATGAGTTCCACTCATTGCCAGAGGTGACAAGATTAATTCACAAAATGTGTTAATTTCTGTGAAGATTACCACTATGGAAATCAAAGAGGTGACTTTTGGGAAATATGTGGTTTCTGAAGAGACGGTTGATAATTGTTTTCAAATCTCATGAAGGAGCAATGTGAGCTACATTTGTAGCAGTGTGCTCTGAGCTGAAACACTGGTGACTGTCATAACCTTATTCCATACCTCTGTTGTGTCTCTGAAGGTGAGGCACTGTTCATCAGCAACTGAGATTTCATTTTATATTCTGCTCTGCCCAGGCAGCTCCTGAGCTTGTGTGGAGTGTCATGCTCTCCTCTCCTCCATCCAGGCACAAGGAGCAAGAGAGAAGGCAAAGGCTCCACATAACAGGCTTAGGCATTCACATCAGGAAAACTTGGGAAAATAGGATAAATAGTATTCCTTTTCTATTTGCTTTCCAATTAATGTTTGTGAATATATTTGTCAGTAGAAAATTCCTAGGAGGAAGAATCTCACACAAGTTTTCTGCGACATAATATGTATACTTCAAATGCTTTTGGAAGGCCATTTGGAAAGCTCTGTATTTGTTAGTTCTAGGAGTTAATTGCTTAGGTGATCACCTGATCATTTCCATGAAAATGAAGTAACCATCAAAGCTGTACAAACAGGTATTTCCAAGCAGCATTCATCATGAGTAAACAAGAACATGTTTTGAGATGTAGTGGCAACATATCAAAAGATATCTCAAAAATTTTATGAGCTCTAAATTTATCTATTATCCCCAACTCTTCTCCAAATTTTACTGATGCCTGCATCAATAGCATCAGCCTACAAACCCCAGATAATTAAAATACTTACACTATTTCATTCTTTCTTTTCATCTCCCTCACTGCACAACAACAGAAGGTACCTGATTGTGGGCTTACTATGTATTAATCTACTAAAGCATGATGTAAACACTTGGTATAAATTTTACAAAACTTTTCCACTTTCAGTTGCAATTCACTTTACTCACCAAGAATGATTCACTGGTACCAGAAGGATGTGTCTTTGGTCTAAGTCAAGTGTGTCCGTATCACATAATGTACATGTCATATTCTGTTTTCTTCCTGTTTTCATTAAAAGTACACCAGCAGGAAAAAAAAAGAAAGCAAAACCAACCCAGTGATTTTCTCCCACTCATTTCCCGCACTCTGTATTTCTGACTCAAAAACCAGTGAAGCACCAATATGTAAAAGCACTAATATTAAGTTCATCTAAACATTTCCATTCTGAAGGCCCAGTTTCAGTTATTTATTATTTTCATAAACTTTAGCCTTCTTGGCTGAACTTTTTCCAGAGTTGTTCTCTTTCCAAGAGTGACTATTTTAGGAAAGTTTGAGCATGAATCAAGGAAAACAAAAACTTAACAAAAAATACACTTTTCCCACCATTTCTCCCAAATCTTGCAGTTTCTTTGGAATAGGTATAATGGCCAGATCTTCTCAGACAAAAGGCTGGTATGTGGCAGATGACAGTCTGTAAAACAGACAGGTACCTTCCAAAGTCCTTTTGAAAACAAATTCAGATTTACCCAAATCATACATGCCCAAGGGTTAATTTCCACTTACATGCAGCTGTCATATGAACCTAAATATATGGTTTGGGTTTTTTTCATAAGTACTCAGAGGCAATTGGTACCATCTCTCCCCTTTTCTCAAATCAAGAAACGGAGACACAGGAGAGTGACTCAGTCTAGTTTCCTATGTCTTCCATTGGTATTTCTTCCGTTCATTTCTTCTTTAATTAGTAGTATTCTCCGTGTTCTAAATGACATGCGTTCCTTGTGCAGAAAGTGCTGTGCAAAGAAAAGAGAACAAGTGATGGTAAAACCCTGTAGGGTCTAGGTGTAAATGGAGCAATTGTGCAACAAATACAGATATACTGTTAATGAGCAGCTGGTTTACAACCAAGTGAATACTCAAAGCGCTTGCACACAGAGGGGTTTTCTTCTCTTTTTGTAAGTCATGGCAAATAAATATCATGGCTGCTTCATTCATTTAATAACATCAGCTCTGAGCACTGAATTATACTGTACTGACATGAAATTGAAAATTCTCTCTTGGGCCTCAACTCAGAATTACAGGGCTTTTTAAAAGAGTTTAGGAGTGAGTTTGGGAAGTAAGATGTCCAAGTCCCACTGGCTTTCAGCCTTTGTCCATTGGGCTTCTTTGTCAGGAGGACAAACCTATGTAATGTAAGTATTATTAACTGTGAACACATGAGTAACTCCACTGAAGCTTGGAGTTAAGTATGTGCTTAGGTGTTGGGTTGGGCGCATTCTGTTTACCCTTCATAACACAAAAAAAATCCAGAAGTGATGAGAAAAAAACCCCAACTTCCCAACTATGCTAAAATGTCTGACAAAAATATACATATTTTCTAATATATTTGGGAGATCAAGACGAAGATGGGAAACAGAATTGCTTGACATGAATTCCCAATCCTTTTTAATGAAGAGCTTGGGTTCCCTTGCCACCGAAGATAGGATTTTTGCGTAATCAGCAGCTGTCTCGGATGCACTGTTTCAGAAAACCTGCCTTCCTGCTCCATTTCTTTGTTCTGAAGAGACTTCATGACACAACACATTAAATTATTTCAGAACAGTCTTTGTCAGACACCACACATGTACATCAACTAAGAGGCTGTCTAACAAGAGGCACTCCCACGGAGCATTCTTTTCCTCACTAGATTCCTCTCTCATTCATTGCACCGGGTAACAAATACCCCCAAATAAATACTCACTGCGCAGAAATGGAAGCTTCAAATTCTGAATAAGATAGGGAGTTTATAACAAAAAAATCATAGAATCATTAAGGGTTGGAAAAGACCTGCAAGAATTCAAAGCAATTAAAGGCCCAATAATAATCCATTCATGTGAGTTAGGGTGTGAGTGTAGCATGCACAGAAATTTCCTTGCTTCTGAGTACTTCACTTCAAAAGTCAATAGTGTCCTTTTTGATGATGGCATGTTGTTGCATAAATTTCCCCCTGCATAATGGTAAGCTGTGGAAGTGGTAAGCTGAGGTAGTGGTGGTATGGCAAAGATGTGAGTTAGTGTGATGTACAGCAGGGATGGCACTGCGGATCTGTACCCAAGGAGAATCAAAGAGATTTTTCATGTGGGTTTCACAGATATTTGCTGACAAGCAGAGGAATGATCAGGAATCCTGGATTCCAGCCAAGATTATTTAAAGATAGAATGCTTTGGAGGGCACAGCCCATTTCAGCACTTCATTCTTGTCTTTGTTTCTCCTAACCTCCTTTTCTTAAATCCAGCTGCCTCTGGCCTGATCTTTCCAGGATGTTCCTCTTCCTGAACTTGCTTAAACAAAGTCACGGCTCTACTCAAGCCCATTTAAACTTCCAAAGACTAGATTTCTGTTCTGCTTGGTGAAGATGTTTCACAAGATCATCCTAAGACATCAAAGCTCTCAGCAACAGCTCCACTGCTGTGGGTCAAGCCATGGGTCACATGGTACCAGTAGACTCCAGAAGCTTCAGCCCTTGGGAAGTTTTGCTCTAGTTTGTGCCTAAGATATGGCCTGTCCTTTTCCAGTTCATGCTCCTGTTGCTCCTTGGCTCCTCTTCGCTACCAGAGTCTCCTTGACGGTATTAATCAGAATATTTTGGTCTTCTTCTACAAAGAAGAGGGAGAGGTCATTTGTTGAACAAATACAGTGGTTTTTTGGGGTTTTTTTGGCATTGGCCAAAGTTGTGTTCTGTTGTTTTTTTCCTAGTAAAAGAAAACCAGAGGTCCATGTATGAGGCAAACAGATCTCCTGGGCTAAACCACTGCAAACATACACAAAGATCAGATCAGTAGCCCAATGACTGTAGAATCATAAAATCATAAGAATGCTTTGGGTTTGAAGGGAGCTTAAAGATTATCTGGTTCCACCTCACCTGCCATGGACAGGGACACCTTCCACTAGACCAGGTTGCTCAGAGCCCTATCCAGCTTTACCTTGAACACTTCCAAGGATGGGGCATCCGCAGCTTTTCTGGGCAGCCTGTTCCAGTGGCTCACCCTCACAGAGGAGATTTTTTTTTCAGTATCTAACTTAAACATACTCTCTTTCAGTTTGAAGCCATTCCTCCTTGTCCTGTCGCTACATGCTCTTGTAAATAGTCTCTTTTGCTCTTATAAATAGTTTCTCTAATGATCTACTTACTATCACCAAAGTTGCCTTGTAAAAATTCCGGGGGAAACTAGATGTGTTGAAAGGAACGGGGTGAGAATTAGTGTAGTGTTACTTACATACCCTGTTAGACCACCTATCTGAGCCTGATCTGGATACACAGCTCCTGTGTCCATTCTTCCTATTCAGTGAAACTTTTTTTTA
>WEKY01037356.1:0-15936 GCA_013390045.1 Picathartes gymnocephalus | reverse complement strand
GTTCAGGCTCTCTACAGGTTTGGTTGTGTAAAGTCTTGTCCAAAAAATATATTCCCTCAGTGCAAGGCTTAGAAAGGAGGGAATTGGCACTTTCCATGCCACACCTGTTCAGCAGAGAGAGCACTTTGATCTCTGTGGCTACCCATCTAACAGCCCAATAGAGCAATAAATCCATATACTCTTTTAATTTTTTTTTACTTTTTAATATATCTGCCAAAAGAGGGGGGGGGGAAAGTTAAAGGAAAAAAGTAGCCATTCCAGGAAGGAGCTGAAGTCTATAAAGTGATCTTTCACTCTCTATTGCAAAGCTCTTGCTAGTCAGCAAGTACCACCACAGATCTATCAGAGTATTTTTGGTAACAAGCTTTTGAAAAGCTGAATTTAAAATAAGAAGTGGGAAGTGGGGAGGGAGGCAGGGGGAGTGTCTTCAAACCAAATGCCACGACTGCTCACAAGACACTCTGTAATTCAAAATTGGGTACCCTCAGGCATGCTATGCATACATTTATATTTTCAAGAGAACAGTCCCACAATGCAAACACTGTGAGTGGTTTTGCCTAAAGGATTCTGTAGGATTTATGCATATGAGGGCTCTTGTCACTTTTAAGTAGAGGTCAGGAACCTGCCTGGGTGGAGAAGCCAGAGTCAGTGCTTTCCTGAAATCCCTTCTTGTGCCAGGAAATAATCACCACACCCACAGCTACTACATTTGAGCCAAGGTGTTTCAGGGACACAGTCTGTCATATAGGGCACGCCCGTGGAAAAAAGTTTTATAAACCATATCCCGTTTCTTTAATCTTCCATTCCTTGTTGCTGAAAGAAATTTTAAAAATAAATTTAAAAAATCAAGGTAGTTGCTTCTGAGAAAAAAGAAAAGGAATTTCTGTTCAATATCCTAAAGTAAAAGATCAAAAAGCAAACTTTGATTTTTCACATATTCCGGTTTCTCAAGACAGATTTTATTTCCACTGGGTTAAATGGAAGGTAATGAAATTTTGACCATAGTGACATAAATCAAATCTTTTGAGGGAGTGAAGGGGTAAGGAAGAAAACAAAGAACAGGCAGAGAGGCTACAATATCAAGTGTTTTCTGTAGAAATATAGAACTAGTATTTGTTTCTGCTAGGCATCTTAATCTGTGATTTATTGTCAATTCAAGAACGCCACAACTTTTTATTAGAGCTGAAGGGATTTGAAACTACCATTGCTAACTAAAAGGATTAATTGTGTTTTACTGCTCCATTTGAACTACAATTCTATTTTGGTGCCAAAGAGCAGGCTGAGAAAAAAATGACACACTTTATTTAAAAGAATTGCAATGAAAAAATTGTGTGGTTTCCTTTTGGCTGTGATTATATAACGGAACATTTTATTATGAATGAAAATTCTAAAAAGTTGTGTCTTGTCAATAGGACCTGTCTTGTATCTTTTTGGCTCAGAAAATGTCCAGGTTTGGTTTATTTTACAGCTTATAAATTCTCCTGAATTTCTGGACCTCTTAGTTTCATTTTGAAAACTCTGTCTGACAGTTTTGTCAAGCATACTTAAACATCACATGACTCATTTTGAGTGGTGATCAGTGATATCTCAGAATGAGTAGGCAAAACAGACACACACAGAGAAGGCATCAGAGCCAGTGTGAAGCCGTGAGTGAAGATCACACCAGCATTTTCCCAATTGCAAATGGCAAGCAAACCAACCTGCTGCAACCAAAATTATTCTCTATAAAAACGCCCACAGGCATTTGATGAGGCAGTATATGGAACTGTGATTAGACCTTAGCTTTAAACATATGGATTTGCCACTTTACGCAATGGCCACATGTAGCTGGTGGGGAAAAGAACAGGACATCTCTCATCCTCTCTACTGCACAGCCTCAAGAGACAACACTGTTATTCACTGGAGCCAGTGGGCAGCACCTGGCCATTTCTAAAAAAGGGTTCAGCCAATAGGTCTTAAGTTCAGAGGACTAAAAGTCCTAGAGAAGCTTTGAAAAGACACAGCTTTTGGTAGTGCATGGACTCAATACAGATTGGCTTCCTGATGCTGGATTCATGCTCCTGGGAATATGAGCAAACGAAGGGCACGTGTGTGTGTGCGTGTGTGTGAGCCTGGTTTGAGGGCCACCAGAGAGCTGAGGAAGGAGGAGCACCTGGTTTGCCAAGGCAGAGCTGAGGAGACTCCTCAGTGCTGTAGGGACATAAAACAGACCCTGCAGCCACTTGAGCATCAGGGCAGGGCTGCTCAGCTTCCTTATCTGTGGCCCCATGTGTTACAGACCAAGCTTATCCCAACCCCTTCCTCAGGTGCCAAGCAACGCAGCAGCAGCTTGGAATCTTAGCCTGGCTTTGTCACATGGCCCTGCAGCTGTTTGTGATGCTGCTCCACAGTGCCTCACCCACGGGATAGATAACCTGACAGTTACATTTCATTTTCTAAGCTTGAACAATGAAGGCTTTTGTTCCAGAGCTGTCAGTCTTCTGGACTTTTCTGATAATTTTAAGGTGTTGTGCACAAGCAGCTGTTTCTAGATATAGTAGATGTGATATGCAGTAACAGATTTGGTGAAAAGAGATAGGAAATACCATGTAAGAAGAAGATAATAAGGCAACACCATTACAGACCCCAGTCCTAGCTCTGCTTATCAAAAACAGCAAGTTACTCCACAAAGTGCCTCACTCTGTGGAGTGGATGTAATAAGAAAGGGTACTTCAAAGTCTTTCTGATTTGTAAAAATATTTTAAGATCCCTGGATGACAAGATATTACATAAATCACGACATTTTCTTTTCAAATGTGCTAGCTGAGATAGCAGGTTTTGTAGGTAACTTACATTTTGCTCTGTCAAAATATAACTATGCAAAATATCAGTAGTTTTTTAAAACAGTGCTGTAGCCAGAATTCTTATATTTCTGCTGCCATTCTTCTTGTAAAAGTATGTAAGTATAACTAAACAATGTCTTTCTTTTAAACAGATGGAAACAATTGTCTTCTAGATGGATGGAACCTTGCTATACAGTTATTCCTGAAACTAGGTAGCACCATTTCTAAGTTTTGTGAGAAATACACAGTGTCAGAGCATTTGAACGTGTATCTGTAATGTTTGGTGTGAAGAACAGAGACAGCTCCAAAATCCATTGAACTTAATCTGAGTCCTTTCATTTACTTCACTCTCTATAGAATAAGACCTATAAAATTTGGTTTATTGTATACACTACAATTTTAACATTTTCTGAGTTAACATCAATGGCAGTAATGGCAAACAGCTGAGGTAACTTCTTTTCTGGAGGAACTGTTTTCCAGATATTCTTCTATTCGTTGAAAATAATGATCACCATTTTTCATTGGACTTTATATGTGTATGAACAAAAGTGTTAGGGACACTTTATAGTGCCAGAATCTAGTGAACTAATTTTTTCAGGCACTGATACAGAAACATCATATGGTTTTATTTTAGTCAGTAATAAAATTATGTGGGTGAGTTAGTGTTTATGTCTTTGGCTTGCAAGATGCTGTCCACTTGACAGGTCATATGAAGGAAACTAATTTGATGCTTTTCCTCTCTAAGCTAATCAGTTAGATGGGGTGGGAGTTACATTTTTGTTTTTTAAAAAAACAAAACAAACAAACAAACAACCCCCAAAACAAACAACAATGAAAAAATCCCCAAAACAAACAAAAAAATCCCCCCAAAACCAAACCCTGTTAATTACCTAGGAACTCTCTGATAAAATCCATGCTCCTTAAATAAGGATTTGAAAATAGAGCAGTGTACTGCACACTGAAAATCCAGCTTCTAGAAAAGAACTGCTCCAGTTCAGACATTTCTCTACGCTGTCACATTTTCCACAAGATTTATAACTAGCACTTTGTAAGACTCTGGCACCTGAGCTGAATACTGAGCATTTACAAAGTTGTGCCTGAGGATATTTTTGGTCAGCTTTAAGGCCCAGGAGTACATGAGGTCCAAACTTGAGTTCCCATGCCACAATGAGCTCTGTGCCGAGCTGCAGTCATTGAAAAATGGGGCTACAAAAAGAAAACACGGGATAAAACAAAACCTTGAATTTGCAGTTCTGGTTTAAGGCCAGTTTCTTATTCTTCTCTGAATTACACCTGTTCAGTTGTGTTGCCTTAGTAGAGTTACGTGGGTACAGCCCAGATGAGAATTTGGCTTTGTCTGACTCGCACCTTGTCTTGAGCCAAACTCTCACACCCGTTCCACGGTGTGGGTCCCAGTGAAGTGGCAGAAACGAGGGGTTGTCTTGGCCACAAAGCAAAAATGCTGGATGTTTCTATATTTGAAACAGAGTTTTGCATCAGCTGCACAGAACGTCTGTGCTGTGGCAAACCCATCTCCGGGAGGGTAGTGTCCCTGGCTCCGACAGGGATGTTTCCAGCCAATTCCTCACTACAATGCTGGAGATTCTACTAACACTGCCTGAAATTAAAGCCAGATGAGATGTACAATTTATTCCACCCCTTAGGTGAGAAAAAAACGAGTGCTTAAACCTTTCAAGTTTCAGAGGCACCTGGGAGAAGGCTTAAGGTTTAGCATTATATGACATATCAGCACATGCTCCAGTTCAGCCAGTGTCAAGTTCTGAATGAAAACAACTGTGCTTCTGCTCACGGCATGGATTAAGGATGATCCCTGACAAATTAAAAATATTTGGCAGCCATTGCCTTCTTATGGCATGTTTCCTAAAATTTAAAGGAATTATAGCTGGCATTGTTTTGAAGCCATCAGACTTTGAAGGGTTCAAAAGCTTAGAGGAATAAAATCAGAAATACAGATAGACGAGTAGAGGTCAGGCTTCTTTGCCCTGCTCTAAGACATCATTTGGGTGAGGTAACACAAGTGCAACGTATTTGCTTCTGTAGGAGGCACCTGTCACGGCAGTGCTCTGTGCCACAGGTACTGCGTGGCAGCTCAGCCCTGGCTTCCCACAGCCAGAAAACACATGTGACACGCAGGTTGGCTGGAGACACGCAGACAGCTTCAAACACTGCAGAGCCTGATGTTTTCCTTTACCACATAACCAGCTTCCTGAGTCCAAATCATTCTTCCAGGATCCAGACAAAGTAGCCGGATTGCATTTTTGTAAGAGGTTGTCTGAGAGCAGAATCAACCCTTTCTTCCCATAAATCTGAATTAACACACTTCGGTTAAAAGCACAATTAAAAGTAGTCCAAATTTCCCTCTAACCAAGGAGTCACTCAAACTTCTCCCAATAATTTCAGTGGGTGGTGGGTATATGCATAAAAAGTTGCAATATCCTGATTTTGGCCTCTCTCTTCTCTGACAGAGAGGAGAAAAATGGAGCAAAAACTCATTGCATGCACTTGAGCACAATTCTCTATAGACTGAGTCAGAGCAGGAGCCTCTCTGAAATTTATGTGGCTGCCAGTGTCAGAGCTGCAACATATTTTTTTGCATATTGTGGGTACAAATAAAAACTTTGTGTCTATATATTAGAACACAGTAAACTTACTGTATTTTCTGTGCTGGTTCCCTTTCCACATTTAGAGAAGGAAAAAAAATCCCACATTCAGGAGACAAAAAGCTGTAGGGGTATGGAAACATTACTTTGCTGGAGGTTTAAGAGCTGAAACATTTTTGTTTTAAAAAATTGCCTGAAAAATGCACTGCCCTATATTACCTGTTTTTAGTAGAGTCTGTTTGGTATCTTCTTAGATAAGATAATGTCTTGCCTAACGAGGGGGAATTGTGTGAAATAACATGGCCATGATGACATGGGGTATTATAATGCAGTTATCGATACGAGTCTGGAACACATAATCTAATGACTCATAATGATCTTCCCAAAGATATCATATGTGAGAAGAAAAAATGATTTAAGCAAATATACAAGTTAGGGGATATTCTTCCGGGGTGAGACACTTTATGCACAACCTTGCCCTGAATCTTGTGTTTCATGCTGTGCACGTGAACCACTTCAGTTGTGATGCCTCAGGGAGGCAGGATGTCTCCTGCCATCCCCTTGAATATAGTCCTTGCAAAAGACTCAAACAGGTCAGCTGACAACGTGCGGGGAAGGAAGAAACACTGTATTCCTCCTTCCTCTCTGTTGTACAGCTCAAGGAGTGTAGCCCATGCATTCTTACATATTTCAGAAATATGCAGTTCTACCCCATCCTGGCATCAGCTGCTGAAGGTTGCCTGCCTATACCTCACTCCTGCTGGCCAAGGCACTCTATGACAAGGCTCAGTGTTCCACCTCAGACATCTCTACTTAAACATTTCTTCTTAAAATAGCACACACCTCACAGGGCTTTGGCATTCTGTGTGCTAGCCTATGCTTTTTCTCTTCAGATGGAGAACAGTTCAGACCTTCACCATTGCTCTAATTAGGGTTAGGTCTAGATGTAAACACCAAAGATTAAATTTAAGTATTCATATTATCTCTCATAATAGGGGCCCTTGTTAAGTATTCAGGAACTTTCATGCTTGGTGCTGTCCAATACCTTTGCACCAGCTTCTGAGAAGCAGCCAGTCAAGCAGAAGAAATAACTCTTTGAATCAGTTTTTCACTTTTCAGCTAAGTAGCTATAGGAGAAGCCAAACACTGAGAATGGGGTTTGGCCCCCTCTATCAGGGGCTTAAGTACATGTAAATATTAAGTATTCTAGAAGTATGGTCTTTTTCTCACACGGAGGTGTGTAAAAATGGTACTTTCTTACCCAGTAGTTTGCTCAAAGCAAATCTTCAGTTCCCCCAGCCATCTTAGTACTGCTAAGAAAAAACATTTTTTTTTATGTGAGCTTTGAGAGGGGAGGAATGATTTCCTGTCATCGGTACAATGAATTGCTAAAACACATTACTATATTTTGGTTCTGTTAATGTGATTTAAATATTTAAGTTTGATAGGTGATTTTTAGTCTTGCATTAAGATGCGCACTTTCTCTCAATACAAATACTATACCTCAGAGCAAAAATTCTTTATAAGATCATTATTGTGATTTTTACTACCTGCCGCATTGTTCTGTGTCTGGAGTCCCCTATTCTGCAAGGCACAGAACAGAGACTTGTCTGCACCAAAGGTATTCCAAGCTCTCCACTGATCAAAAGAAGTTGGAAACAAGACAAGATTGGGAGTGATAATGATAGGTTCACGAAACATGTGAAGATTAATTACCTCAGGAAGGAGCCATTCACTTCTTGATAGAGGCTGAAAAGCAACAGATACTTTAAATTGAGATTGCATTGAGTCAGAATTCCAAAAAATATCTGGAACTTGTTTCATAAGTAAGGGTAAAAGTAGGAGGGGGTCATGTAGGAAGGAACTAGGTAAAAATCCACTTTAAAAATTACATGGATAATAACAGAGAGCCTAAAAAGAATGAGAAGAAGTCTAATCAGCAGAGAATGCAGCATCTTAAGAGGTCAAAGTGCAGAAATAAAGTACAAATTGCCAAAAGTCAAGCTGTCTTAGACCTTACAGAGGAAATTTAAAAAAAAAACAGAAAAAAATTGTCCTTGTAACTAGGAATTGAGCACAAAAGAAGCATGGGAACAGCCATGCACTAGGCCAGGGTGGAGATTAATAATGGTTTTTCCTAAAACTGACACACCATGCCTTTTGTTTCCCTTTGTGTACAATGACACTGACATTGGAGAGTAACACAGTATCCCCATAGGGAATTAGTCTCATGGTACTAGAAATAGAACTCAAAGTGCCACATCAAACTTGCTTTGGAGGGGACAGGTTACTCTCTACTCCAGAAATTTTGGGGAAGGAGCACAAGAAATCATCAACTCCTCTAGAAATTCCCACTCTGGGACACTTGAGACAGAGGTCATGACTAAAGAACACCATACCCAACTGTCAAAATAAAATAAGAAGAGGAGAAGCTGGTCTGGTTATCTTGGGGTCATTTAGTTTGCAACTATATGCAAATCTGTAGAAACGATTTTATAGAAAAGAAGAAAGATAAGCCAGAAAATGGAAAACACCATTTTAATCTGGTTTGGTCATAGTCTGGTCATGCCAGACTAACATAATAGCTTTCTTCAGGATGACTGTTTTTCCTAGACAAAGGAAATACAGTGTTCTGAATTCAGTGAAAAAGTTGGTTTGGTGCCATGTGAGAAAGCGTCTGCATAGGTAAGGAAAAGTGGGATTAGGAGAGAAACTGTTAGATGGCTCAAAAACTGGTTAAGGAGATGACAGCACTCTGTGTCAAGAGGGAAAGTACTGGGCTGGAGATAGGCTATTAATGGAGTTCCTCAAGGAGTGGTATTGGCTCAAAATGTAGGAGTGGGCTTATGAAATATGTTGATGACACAAAGTTGGAAGGTACTGTCAATTCAGAGGAGGACTAGGATACCATGCAGAGAGAGCTGGATGAGCATGAGGACAGAAGTAATAGAAAAGGAATGAAAGAGAATAGCATTGCAAATCCAGCCCTTCAGGAAGAATAACAGTAATTTCTGTTGGAAACAAAGGAGAAGAGGGACACTTGCCTGGATATACCACTGAAATGTAGAATGATGACGATTCCCAAGTTGGATGTAATTGTGATTTTAGGATGTAGCAGGTGAAATATTTGCATGGCAGTTTTAAGACAATTTCAGGTCTTTATCTGAAATACAAGATGTGATTCTGATTACTTGTGTTCAAGAAAAAACCATATTTATTCAGGAACAGGGTTGCGAAAATAGACAAAAAGCTAGACTACCTATTTCAAAAGGATGACTATGGACACAAACAAAAATTGCTGCAAAGTGGGTCACTAGAGTGACCTAGTTGGAGAACTGAAAGCTGTGCTGTCACATCAATAGCATGGTCAGGCTGATGGAATAAATTGTCAGAGCCCAATGCAACTTTTTTTCTTCCAGGGCTTCAGCTAGTGGTGTCACAGTGTGGCCCTGCAGCTTAGAGGACAAAACACCTTAATGACATTGATTTATTCAATCCAGTAACTCAAGTACGAGGATCAGTTATATTACTTCTTTATTTGCACCAGTTAGTGGAAAACTAATGAGGTTAAAGAGAATAGCCACAAGAGAGGGTGGAGATAACATGGATATAATATCCATCAATTTAGTCTCTAAATAAGATTTCTAATGATCAGGATGGTCAGAGGCTGAAGTAACAGAAAGGGAAAAACACCCCACCTGCCTTTACATTTAGGCTGCTTGGTAAATTGGCAACGCTTGGAAAGAGAAGCAGCGAGGTCTGGACTCAGTTACCTGTCAGGATTTTCTCCATCCTGACCCCACCCAAAACAGTTCAGGCCAGAATATCATTCAGCACAATTCTTTTGAAGGCAGTGAATCCACTCTGCTCTACAGTATCTAATAATTTGCTTGTTTCTTTTCATGATTTAGTAGGATTTTTTATCTGGTCCTTCTATGTGGATAAATACTGGCACTAACAGATGAACAAATTCAAGTGTGTAATAAAGCCTCCAAACAGAAGAGGATAAAAATTATGGGGAGAGGTATTCAGCCCTTACTCAGAAAAGTATACTAGACTAGTAACAAATGACAAAGCCAGCTGATGTAGCATAATTAATTGGAAGCATTCCTTCTAGGAGGCTACTCTAAGATAGCCAAGGAAAAGGTCACACTTCTGAGAAATCAGTTTGTCCATTCTTAGGACCAGCATCTTTCCCAAGGTATTTGGGGGGCCTCTTTCACCACAAACCCAAAATGCAGTTCAAAGACCCACAATGCAAAGAGGCGGGACTTGTGCAGAAGTGTCCACACACTCCTGCTGCTGATATATCTCTTTTGGATACTGCTTCTGACAGGTGATGATGTAGCTGCTAATCCTCTTGGCCACATACCTGTTGAAGGAACTTTTAACTGTTTGGTCTTACCCTCCCAACCCCTTAGTAGTAAGGGGATGAATGGAGAATGGTGAAAAGAAAATAACTTTTGCCATGGTTTCTGCCAGATTCTGATTTAGCTCCCATCATCGTGAGAGCTGGTGAAGAGAGGGATAGCCAGCAGCACCCTCAACAGCACTTAATTGATGTTGATGCACTCACTGTTGACTTCTGTGAAATCAGCTCAGCAGGGACACTGGTCATTCCTCATTAGGGCCATCCTTCACTCAAGAATTATAAAGAGGCCAGAATCACACTCAATGACTAAGTTAAACATGAGAAAACTTCTGATCTGTCTTTTTTCATTCATGACTTGAACTCTTAGAGGCAAAAGGAAGGAACTGAAAGTGTTACTTTCCTTTGAACTGATGTTCATACCAGTTTTACAGGAGTGCTATCTAGTCATCCTGCTGGATAGAAAGGTAGGAAAGCAGAGAGTAGTCTGCGATTCTGGAAATGGCATCAGAGGACCTCAGGTCTTCAAGATTCTTACCCACATGCCAGTGAGAAACAGAAAACACCCTTTAATAAACAAAAAGAAAATATTTTACTGATAAATATCAAGAACAATTAAAACTCTGGGTCCAGCCCATTTATACACTGTCTCAAAGAGCAGGGAATTGAATCCATGCCATGTGCTGACTGGTCCCACAGGATTATCCTTCACCCGCTGAGGAAAGTTATTTCAATTGTTCTGTGAAAGCATTTCATTGTTCTCTGTGGCAAGATGCTTTCTTCACTCTACATCTGCACTGAAATCCCTGAATACAGGTTTTTCATGCCCAGTTATGTTCTCATGCTGTGATTTTAGTTTGGTTTCCAAAGAGCAACACATTCTGGGAGAATTGGCACAAACCCTCTGCCTTCAGACAATAGGTGGATGTTGGAGTTTACAGTCAATTATACAGACTCTGTTCCATATCTATCAATTATTGAAATGGTCACTTACAATTAAATCATGGTTGACATCAAATTACTGACCAATGATTCCAGTGCTTCTTTAATTACAAGTATCTGAAATAACTAAGCCAATGCATAGCAGGGGAAGAATCCCAGCTTCAGTCCACCTGGGATACAATCCTTGCTAGACACTTTAGGATCTCTCCGGAGGTATAATTATTATTGTTCTCTGGAGTTGTTCTAGCAATAGTTATCCATAAGTGAGACAGTGAAGGTTGTCCTGTCATTCCATATAAACAGAAATTACAATTGTGGAAGCTCAATTCTACAAAGAAACCAGCAATCACTGGATCAGTAATGATCTGTACCTTGGTTTCATGCCCTGCCTTGGCTCTTATGCCTCTGTCTGATATAGATCTAGGTCTCACTGCATCTGTTTGGAAAACAGCATTTTAGTCAGCCTAATAGTAGCACAACAGAGGTGCCATTTGTCAAGAAATAGGAAAAAAAAGGTTAAGAACTAAGCAGAACCTGCAACCCTCTAGCTGACACCTTGTTCCCATTATACAGTATTTATGTGTAGAATTTATGAAGGGAGACAGCATTTTGGCTTGGCAAAAAAGCTAGAATTTGTGCCACAAAATAAATGCTTAGAGCTGATTTCCAGCTTGCCTTTTAACATGGTGCAGATTTTACATATTATGCACCTATGGAGTTGTACAGTGGGTAATGGTGTTACAGTATCATTTCAATTGTAAATCAGCATGAGATATATCCAAATGGCAAATGAAGTCCATTCAAAGCATTCAGACCTCGACCAGCCAGAAATTATCAGTCCAAGAAAATACCATACCACACCACATCCTCAATTTCACTTTTGTTTGGGCTGTGAATGCATGTTCTGCTTCTCATAACACTGCACTGACAGATCTTTTTTCACCTGTATGGTTTTACGAAGAGCCTTGAGACATAGCAGGGAAAGCCATGTGCTCAACCTCTTTTCTGCCCAGGGTAAATTTCTTCAGACAGATGTCCCTTTCCTTTCAAGAGAACCTGGAGTCTAACAGCAAGAGAAGGAGAAAATAAATGGGCAGGAAAAACTTAGTATTTAGTTTAGTAATTCACCACGGATTGGTTGCATATGTAGCAAACTGAGCACTCAGTTTTAGCTTTAAAATATTTGCATATGGATGAAGTCTCAGTATGAAGGGGTTGGAAAAACCTTGCTGGGGTGCTCCACCCCCTGCCTCCTTGGCAGGGGCAGGAGTCCCTGACAGTGGGGCTATGTGGTCAGCTGGACATTGCAGGATCTTAAATTGCCTCCTCAGGTGCATTGACAAAAGCTCTTGTTGGATTCATAGGGCAGCACTTCTGTACAAGGAACAGTCTCCCACTGAAATAAGGGGATATGAGCTATGTCTTATCTTGTACAAAATATCTATGTGGTACATATAAAATTATCTTGGCAAGGAGGAATATTGTTGCAAATCACTTTTGCTCCAACTACGGAATGTGCCCTAGGCTCACTGTGTATCCTAACATAATTTAGAAGAGATTTAAAGTGGCCTTGGAGTGATTCTAAGCTACCCATCTGCACCCTGTTTATAGACCTAGGAGCTCAAAGTCCACAAGAAGTAGCACCTTCCTCCCTGATCCTACGTAAGCAGAATAACTGCCCAGGATTTTCTCGCTTTCTAGTATCCCATCCTTACAGTTACAGAACTATGGAGATGGCTCTGTCACATCTACCAGGTCTGAGGATTTCCCACATCTCAACAATCCACCATTCTGCTGTTTGAATGCCTAGTGAAGGGACAAAGGTGGATTAAAGGAAAGAGATGCTTTGAGTGTGATAGCCAGTGAGGATAACTGATGTGAGTAAAATACAAGTTAGCAGATTTTATTGTGGGTCTAGATTCTAAGCATCCCAAAGCTTGAAGAATTTTAGGCAAGAATGTTGGTTCTGGTCATTCAAGCTATTGTGAAAGATTCATTTCCAAGAAATCTGAATATAGATCGTAACAACAATCAGTTTTGGAGTGTACAAAATACACTTAGGTGACTCTACTAATTGTTTAAATTGATGGCAACCACTGAATTCAGGGTGCCTGGATCAGTGTGAACTTGAACTGAGGTTCAGATCCAACCAGCACTAGCAAGGACTCATCAGTGCTCCCTAGTATACAATTCACTGCCAGTGAGGTTAGTTTGGATCTAAAGTCTCAGTTTTGACTGCTGAAGTAATTTATAGAGTTCGAAAAATATAAGCTCAATTATTCATCACTAACTCCAAGGTGCATTTCCCATTTTCCTCTTTCTTGTCTCACATCACCATAGAAAGTCCTTCTTTAACTGATAGGAAGGCTCTTAAAATTGTCATGCTTTTTTTTTGTAACCTATCATTGCTTGGTTGAATAAGTATATGTTGTGGTACTGCAATATATTGCATTGTGACATCCCTCCTGTGAAAATGGCCAAGGACTTTGTCTCTGAAGACCATTAGCTGGTAATACAAATAAACATACAAACAGGTAGCTCTTCAGTTTCTCATTCCCAAAGTTCACTATTTTAGCCTCCTTTTTCTTAAATGACTCTTCTTAGCTGTTACATGGGTGGGTAGACAGATGTTTGCAATTATGTCCATATATGTAGTCCACAGGTATGCCAGAGCTGAGGAATCTGGTGCTTTGTTAAATATTTTCAAGTAACCAGCTGCTGCATTTCTCCATGCAGCCAAACCACACCAAATGGAAATGTACTAAAAGAGATGGGTAAATTGAAGTACTTTTTTTAAAAACAGAAAAATGACTCATGCTCATAAAATATAATTACTGTAGTAATTCTTTAAATATACTGACCAATGACTGGGGGAAATTTCAATTGACTGTTCATTAGAGTAATTCCACCCCCATCCCCACCCCCTGCAAATTTCTATACCAGTAATTGCTTCAGCATACCAGAAGGCTGCAGCTTGAAAGAAAGATGAAAAGGACCTATACATCCATGAATGAGGGAAGCACAGCCTTCAGGTGCACTCAGCACCTTGACACATCATGCACCAAGTTTGCCATTACTTTTGTGCAGCAATAGACTGGGATCAAACTCTCTTTCACTTAATACACCTCAGCAAGTTGTGGTGTTTGGTGTAAAGTCATGGGATGCTCAGAAAGACAAATAGGCCATGAGATAAGGAAAGTGGAAATTCCCAGGTTTTATAAATATCTACTAAGTATACACTCATGACAAGCTTTCAGTTTTGCTGGCATCACAAGAAGCTACATAATTTTTTTCCAGTATCATGTAATGGTTCATAATTTCACAAGCTATTTTCGGGAAACTACCTCAGAAGACACAGGACGTAAGTCCTGAATACTGAAATGTAACTTGGTTATTTTTAACTACTCTAGGCATCATTTGCCACTCCTCTGTACACCTTGCCTACTCCATTTGCTTGAGCACAGGAACCTAGAGAGGCTGTGGAGACTCCTTCTCTGGAGATATTAAAAATTTTCTTGGACGTGGTCCTGTGTAACCTGAACTACGTGAACCTGCTTTAACAGGCGGGTCGGACTGGATGATCTCGAGTCCCTTCCAACCCCAACCATTCTGCAATTCTGTGATAGAGCAGGTACAAAGCAAGTCTAGAAAATGCAATTAGGCAGAAATGCAAAGGTATGTAATGATGCAAGTGTAATCAATCAATAGAAGTTGAGATACTTTCATGTCTTGCATATGAGCACACATATATGAGCAGACACAGGCTGCCTGTGTTATGCCAGGCTTTTGAAAGAGCGCGGAGTCCAATAGCTGTTATTGAGCCTCCAGAGAGCAGTACATGTGTTTGTGGTTGAAAAGAACTGTAGACAGTGTAGAGTGTGTGTTTGTTATATTTCTTGCTATGAAAAAAATGTATTTATAGAGCACTGTCTACTCAAAAAACAGTTCCAGAACCAAACTTGGCAGGCACTGGGTGGCAGATCTGTTTTCTTAGTTTTCAAAATAAGTGCAGAGAAAGACATTAGGAAACTGTCTTGTTCCTGTGCTTTTAAAGTAATGTAAAGAATTTAACATCAAGAGAAGACGACCGAGAAAACAGTAGTGCACAAGGCTGATGTATCCAGAAGAGGAAGACTAGCATTCTGTACTTAACTCCCTGTGCCTGTACACTTAAAGGCCAAACACCCATAGGCATCCAGAAGACACAGCCTGAAGATTTGTACAGTCTGCACACCTAGCTGAAGCAAGATCCATTGATTTTTTAAAATTATTTCTTAAATTTTGTTTCATGACTGACTTTAGTGAATGCTTTAGTTCCCAGCCCCAAGATAAAGCTCCCTTGTTAAGCTCAATTTCATTCCTCAACTTTCATTCCTAAGCCATGACATTTTGTGTAGGAGGTTTTGAACTCTTTCTATAAATGGTGTCATTCTCCATAGCACGAGTGAGCTCTTTCAGGGGACTCTGAAGAGGGCCTGAGAATCTAAAGTCACCTTGTAGGAGTTTTCAAAAGTGACTTTAACAGCAGGGGTATCCATCCCACTCTGACAATTGGATTTTATCTTATTATGAGGTCTAGGGCTTTGTAATTAAAAGCATCATAAAATGATGTTGATATTGAAATCTGGTAAAAGTCTAAAGAAATCATCCAGATTTCCAAATATTTCTTATTTAAATTCTGCACTATAAATGAGCCATAGAGGAAAATGGCTAGTGAATTTGTGTGTCCTCCAACCAACTCAATCTTTTGAGTAGGGAAGACAGAGTGCTCTCGTAAAATTGAGCCTTGCTACACTGCTTTGCCAGTTACCTGAAAACTGCTACTCTTTTGAAAGCTGAGCCAAACATACCTTAACTAAAAATAAAAACCATGAGAATGACCTAATTTCTGAAGGCATTATAAATCTTTGTGAAGCAGCCTGCATTTCCTTTAAGTAATTCATGTCATTACATAAGACATCTGAACGTGTTCGGGTTATAACAATGCAAAAATAATAGAACTATTTACTTTCAATTAAATCTTGGTAAAATTAAAAACTCCCACTGGATAGTCCAGAATGTGCAGAAACCATATGTTGTAAATAGGACTTGAGGAAAAAGCCTTTGCAATAAAACAATCACAGAGTACCAAACAACCCACCCGTGCCACAGAAATATAATGAAATTATTTCAAAGTGCATGC
>WEKY01037355.1:9513-99750 GCA_013390045.1 Picathartes gymnocephalus | reverse complement strand
TTATTCGTGAATAATATCAAATTAATTATTTGTCCAATTATAATTTCGCATTTTAAATTCATCAGAAATACATTTGACCAATTATTCTCTCACTTTGCTGACTTAGATTTTGTATAGTCAGATTTAATTCTGTGTCAAGTTTAAAGAGGGCAACTACTTTTGCCTTGGAAATACATGAAAACGTTCACATATATTTCCATATATTTTGTAGGCAAAAGTATTTCTGCTGGAAAATGGGCCCTGGCACACTGAGGCCATATAGAATTTTTGAATGTGTCCATGTGGAATTATGTTGAACGGAACATGAGTCTTTTTTAGCTTCATTTCAAAATATTGTTGTTAGCATTGTAGTCACCTCTAGGGGTATTTTTTGTATGCACTGAATGGTTTTTCTACAAAATCACCTTTGCTGAGAAACTCTCAGAGTCTCACACCCAACTTTGGTCTTGTTGAAACTCACAACCTCTCTCTCATACATCATCTAGAATGACTACATGAAATTACTGCAATTTGTTCTTTATTCTTCAAATCTACTGTTTAAATAATTGTTGCCATTATGCTGGTTTTATCAGCCTTAAAATTTTGTGTATATATATCAACTGTTTTAAAAGGTTTTTGCAAAGGTCTCTGGTTTTATCAGGAAAATGGTCCAATTTGAAATGCGTATATTACACAGAAGACCACATGTTTTAAATATCTTCATGTGACAGATTAATTCTCTCTAGTATTTTATCACTTCTTGCATTTAAATTATATTATTTTAACTGCTTTTTTGAAAGACTCTTTCTTTTATTGGTTGAAAGAAAAATAAGTTCTTTTTAGACATGCAGTGTTCCCTTAACAGCTTCACTGCCCTTTCAGTGTGTCATTACATATAACAAAATGTACACACACTGCATCCGTTGGGAGTTGAAGCTTATCACGGTGCAGTACTTTCAAAGTGAGTGTTTTATACCATTTGGCACCCTGAGGACATGTGAGGTGACACCACTGATCTCTCACGAGAGACCTCACTGATTTCTTACTGCTCTTGCTGATGAAGAAATTAGTCAATAACTATATTTTGTAAATTCCAGCAGCCTTTTCTTTCTTTCTCTCTCTCCTGTAAGACAGAGGCTGTGGTAAAACTGCATCTGCCTGGGCCTGAAGGCATGTTCAGTTCTTGCCTACCTTTATGCCCTCCTTGATGAGAGCAACAAATCAAGTTCAAGCATCCTCTACTGAGGGATCCTTCACTAGCCAGACGCTGCTAAGCCCTGACTACTAGGTAAGACTTCCATGGAGGTCTATCAACAAGTCTCAATCATCCATACAGGTTATTGCTCAGGGACAAGGGACACCTCTTTCTGCCCAGGGGCTGCCTGCTGTCACTGAAGCATCTTTTTCCAATACAATCAGTGATCATTTGACACACAGGGGACTTCCAGACTTCCAGGATTATGGCCAATAAACCTTCCCCACTATGAGAAGAACAACCAGTGGCCATGAATCATGCATTTTTCAAGCACTAGAGAAGATGGGCAATACATAAATACCTCCTTATTTTTGAGGAATGCTTTCCTTAAGAATAAGCTGGGAAGTGTTCTGTGCACAAGAAAGAATATCCCTGCCTTACACAGAAATCGCATAGACCTGCTGCTTCAGAGACAACTACAAATGGAAAAAAAATATTGTAAGAAAACTAAAGGTGTTTTGTTAGGTTTTTTTACATTCAACTGAAGGAATAAAGCAGCAACAACAAATGATTTTGTGTCAAAAGAAGCCTTCCTTCCTAGTGACCTGAAATTAAATGTTTCCTTGTCACACACTGCGAACAAAGCAAGGGACACAGAGTCATAGAATGGTTTTGGTTGGAGGGGACCTTAAAGTTCATTCAACCTTTTTTACATAATGAGAAGTAGCACAAATAGGAAATGCTGAGATGCTCCACTCCACTTCCGCCAATTTAAAATATTAGAGCAATTCTGACATCTCTGAGCAAATGGGTAACTTATGTTCCCATCAGGTAAAGGTAGAAAAGGAACTAAGCTCTTCTAAGCCCTAACCTCCATGTTGCTGAAAGGGTTGAGAGGCCAGGGCAGCTACATACTCTGCATTATAAAATTTTAGTCTCAATTTCTTTCATCAACGAAAATTACTCATGAATATGACACAAAACAGTGCTTTTCAACAGTCTTCCTTCTAATTTTTTGTACACCCACCTATCATATCTGTATAAGTAACATCAGAAATATATAGTAATGAAGACAATCATCCAATTATAAAAAAATTGTTATCTGCCATAATCTCAAGTTTCTTCACAACAAGCAGGAATTATAAAATGCATCCAGGCCTCATGGAGAGAATGATACGTTCATATTCCATTGGTACTTCATATATGACAAATAACACCTGAGATCATTTTCAGATCTAATACTACAGGGTAAAAGACATCCCTAATTTTATGCTGGTGGTCCACTATAAAACAAAATAACAGTTAGACTGACCTTTCAGATCCTGTGTTGAACTATCTCTTGATGTCACTAAAGCATGGGTACAGATTTATAAACTTCTGTCAATGGGACCACCTTCATGATTCGATACTTTTACAGCTTCAAGAGAAGGCTTCCTACAAAAGTCTTCCTGGTTTTCAGGACAGAACCTTATTTACCTATGCAAGTAGTTGTTCTGTTGCAAAACCTTGAGAGACCATCTTGTACTGCAGAATCATGACTGTTCTCTTCACTCCCTAAATCAGGCTCTGAGCAACAGAGCAAAGAATCATGAAAGAGAAGGGATTTAATCTCATTCTGTCTTGTCTGTGGCTAACTTAGAGGAACAGGTTTGAAATTAGAAAGCAGGCACCAAACCACACTGGAAACAGTAGCATTGATGTGCACTAAAGAACAGTGTGAAAGGAGAGCAGTAAGTTAGATATTCCAGCACTTATATTTAAATTTCTGAAGATTTGGACCAGGCCTGTTCTCCTAGTTCCTGTTGCATGTTCCTGCCATGCAAGCAATGGAAAATGTAAAATATCATCTATGGATAACCTGAAAGAGACCAACGACCCTGTTGTGATCCCAGTTCAGTTTGCAAAGCTGAGATTTTACAGATGAAGAGAGGACAGTTCTCCAACTACACGTACCAGAAAAATGAACAACACTCAAAGTCCCTGTCATTTTTTCAGGGAAGTTTCTTTCCAAAACAGATGCATTTAGCTAAAGACATTTCCTCCTCTTTGAATTTCTGATAGGCCTGGAAGAGAGCTCTCCTATTTGAAGCAGAATGTTCACAGGATCTCACAAATATCTGCTCCAATAATGGGAACGGAGTTTATTTTTACCTCCCTTTGTCCCACTAAGTTTCAAGCCAGGTTTTCTAACATAGTTTGAAGGTTGTTATATGGCAAGCAACCAGCCTCTTTCCAGAGTGGACAAATTAACTGATAGAAACCCCTGCTGGTGTCATGACTCTGTATACACACTTCTATTTTTACTGGATATTTTGCTTGCCAAAATAATATCTAGGTAGATACAGAAGTTCCAGATTCTATGTTATTATACCCATTTGTACAGCCACCCATGAATTTTGAGCCAGAGTTACTTTGCTATCATGTTATGTAGGAGAATTGGAAGAATGGAAAAGAGGCTCTACTAAACTTGGTGATTCATTTAAACAAGCTTTGTTTCAGTAAAGCAAAATTTGTACCAGTCTACATCCCAATTATCCCAGACAAATCTGCCATGATTTGTAATTACATTATTATTTTAAATTAATCCATCCATGAATTACAGTTGTCTTTTGTTTATTCACTTGTTTAGGCTGGTCTAAAAAATGAGCAAAGCTTTCAACCATTTATAATAAAGGCAAAATGACCAAAAAGACCTACTTTTTTTTTTTTTAGTTTGCATTAATGAGTTCATCCCAAAATATATATGCAATAATAGAGGAAATTAAGTTATAAATGTAGGGATGTGCTCCAAGACACCATGAAAATCTGCATGCAAATGCATAATAATCACAAATCTACATTATTACAATATTAAAAAATACCTACAATTAAATTATCATGTGGAAATAATCATAATGTTATTGGAAACTCAATTATTGTGGCAACCCTTGTCGGGGAATTAGCAGGCTATGGCAAAGGCAAGTCAGACCTGAATTCATCAAATATATATTATCACAATATTACATGTTCACTTCGATTCCATGCAAAGACAAACATCCTCACTCACTAGTATCTGCTCAATGCATTTGTATTATTCATGAACAACTCTGTGATCTATTATACATACAAAACTGATTGTACGCTGCTTGCCTGAGGCTACAATGCAGAGACACAGAATTAATTTTATTATATACACATGCATGATAATTGTGTAGAATTCGGTCAAATATCAAACTCTGCTCCTGTGCTCCATTATTTTACTTTCCAAAAAGAGGTCTAAGGTCAGCAGCAATTTCTCTTCGGTGACAGTGAAACTCTTTGTCATTTAGACTAGAAAGTTCCCGGGTACTAACGAGCCTGGTGCTGTGATGAATGGTCACACATTCCCTTTCCTTTCCAACCCCCACTCATCAAAGGGAAAATGTAACTTTTATTGAGATTCTCAAGAATTTCTTGCTTCTCATGAACGCAGAAGTCACTTTGGGCTGTGGACTTGGAGACTTCATTTGTCAGAGATGGAGGCAACTTTTTCATTTGTTTTGTAGATTAGGCTAAAATTGTGTGAGAAGATGATCAATACAATTAGGGAAACTTATTTGCAGCTGTAAGAATCTTTGCTATTTTCAAGACATGTAAGTAAAACCTCTAAAAATGTTTTCACAGAACCCTCTCTCCTGCTTCACGTTTTCACTAAATTAAAAAAAACCAACTCCCCTTTCTTTAATAGCACAAGGAACTTATGGGAAGACCTTCTCCAAATGTCGAAAAGCCAGAAAGACAAAGATTAGTGCCATACAAGACATTCGTATTTGTTTGAAGACACTATGAGGTAGAAATGCATCAAAATTGAGAAGGAATCTGAAAAAAGACATACCTCAAAGTCCTGGCACGGATTCAAATGACATTGAAAGTCAGCAGGACACTCAACTTCAATGTATTACAATTTAGGTGGCAGCCAGGTTTAGGGGAGTAAGTTGTATGTATAAATTTTGGTAACAATAACTACTGTCACTCAACTTCAGAGATAGGTATCAACTCCCATGTTGCACAAACAACCCTTAGCATGCATCTAGCCTAATGATCCAAAAAAGTATTTTTCAGGAGTGAGAAGAAGTAAAAGACCATCTTTAACTGAGGAAAGAAATTGTCCAGTGTGACATTCTGCATGCTGCATTAAAAATCAAACCCCAAAACATCTTGTCTTTTTAGTTCAACTCCTCCATTTACCATCCAGGCTTTTGGCTACTACACTTTGAATCTCTGAGTTTAAAAATGAGGAGCACTTACTCCTTGCCCAGTGCATTTGGAGTAGGGTCTCACTCAAGCGTATCTCAAACCCATCTTTGCATTGCTGCACTTCTTTCAACAGTCATAAGCAAAAGGGTCTCTCCAAAGCATTTATATTCTAGATTCATAACACTTATAGAAATAAACTGTAACAAGGATTATAAAGGGTTTCTCCAAGTCTACTCATCATCCAGGGAAGACTTAAACAACCTCATCTTAAATCCACATTTTGTATGCTTATGTCATGACCAGAGTCCATAATTTCCACAGTTCCAAGAACAATGCAGGGTGATCTGCATTTAGTAGTACATGGCTTATAAGTTTACCACAACCTCACTAATTTACTATAAATCCCTAAAATCATCGCTGTCCTAATTAAAACGTGACAGACACATAGGAAAATCTCAGGAAGGAGGAACTGAACAAATCCCTCACATAGCTACATCACAAAAGGTAGTAAGAGAACATGTTAAGGTGGGCTGTTAATCTTGGCTGACTCATGGCCATCAACAACAGAAACAGCAAAACCACTGGTTCTGACCGGTCTCCAGGGCAGCAGTTTAGCTGACTGAAATGCTGGAGATGCAGAAGAAAAGCACTTATGTTAAAGAACATCTAGTTAATGCATTTTGTCACTTAAGTGTATATAACTCCATTCTGTTCTTGAATATTTCTGGGTAATCTGGCACAAGCTACAACTTTTAAGTGTTAGCAACTATTACAAGAGGTCTGATACCTTTTAAATATTCCACTCTTTCACAGTAAACCCATGATTATTTTCTGCCATTTCAAAAATAGATGACAAGCAAGACTTTATGGCTCAGGCAGCATCATTTATGTTCAACTTTTGCTGTAAAAGTACACAAGTTGTTGAGTTGCAGGGAAGATTTCTTCTGGAGATCGTTAGTTTGGCAGGCTCTGGAAGTCAGTAAAGATAATAGGGAGAAAGACCTTTCTGAAACTGCTTGTCTGTCATCATGACCCCGATTCCTGTGAGGGCCATGAGTTGAGTTCAGATAAAAACACAAATTTTCAGAAATTTTGTTGGACCTCACACAAATTACCAAATCTCTTAAGAACATGAGGAGGTCAAACAATATGAGAGGAAACACTTCTATTCAACCTGAGACTTGCTCAATCTGATACGCCTGAAAACACCTCCATGAGTTACCCATGGCATTCTGGAAATTTCTCTCTGGCCCTCACCCCCAAAACACACTAAAACATACAAGGAAAAAAACATAGCCGTTAAGCCACATTTTTCAGGCTTTTAAAATAAACTAATTTTAGAAGTTGTAGTGCTTTTAACTGGTTTGTCCAACTCCACTTATTAGTCACCACAATAGAAGCACCAGCTAAAAAGCAAATTTTTGCAGAGACTGCTGTTATTTCCTCAGTTAATATTTATTTTGCATGTTTCTATAGAAGTACTACACGGAAAAAGTGTGCACACACAGACTAACTTCATTTTCCTGCTAGCTATCAGACAGCATTGCTCATGCACAAATCTTTTAGTATTTAATATTCATAATGCAGAATCATCTACTGATACCAGTGAGAATCAAGAAATTTAATGAAATGTTGTACAAAACAAAGATTACCACTGTTCTGCCACAAAAAATTTACAGCTGGACAGATTGACACACTAATCATTTCTGAGCTAGTTGTTATGTGAAAAGTATTTCTTAATCTTATTCTAGTCACTCCTTAATGCAAATACAACACTATAGGTAGCTCTATGCTGTAACGTAGGGCACTCCTGCAGCAAATGCAGGACAATGCTCTACTTCGGCAGCTACTGAGGCAAAACAGTTACTTTGTTTTAAGAGGGTTTTTTTGTAGTTTAGGGGGGTGTTATATTTTCATTGATCTATTTTATTCCAGTGGAAAGTTACCTGATAGTATTAGTCAACCTGAATAGACCTTAAAAGATAATCCTTTTTCAGTTCAAAAGAAAAGTTGCCTAACATTAACAAAAATATTCATTTTGACTGTCATCCTAAAGGAAACAATTTGACATTTGGTTTCAAAATGCAGTCATATTTTTGAGATGTGAACCTTCTCCAATACATCTTTCCACAAAGGAGGTGACATTGTAGCGGCCGGTTTGTGATTGGCTCACCTAACAGTTACTCTTAACCAATGACAGCATGTTTTTCTAGTTCAAGAAGTACGGGATGGGGTGGGGGAAAGAAATTAAAAAATCTTTACATAGGCCTATTGGCCATGATCAACTCTTTGAATCCTTCTTCAGAGGCACTTGAAGAAAGAATAGGTTACCTTTGAGGCAAGTTTAGTATTTAAGCATTCTTTAGGGAACCTGCATTGCTGAGAGAGAACAGCTTTCCCAAGGCTGAGCAGAGAGCTAGATGGGGATCAGAGCTCAGGAGTAATGTTTCCCAGTCACATGCGACCACCAGCTCTCCTCTGTAGCCCACTAAAGGCCTCTGGCAACCTGAATTCCCCAAATGAGGCAGCAGAGGATGCTCCTTCAAATATCTCCTTGATGCCAAGGATGTTTCTATGGTAATTCTGCATTCAAAGTTACTGGTTCGTGCTGCATGAGAGGCTACACAAGGGCCCAAGGAAATGAATGAACCTATGTAAGGTTGTGCATACCCAGGGGGCTTCCATAATTTTGGGTGCGCAGAAATACAAAGACGGAATAATGACAATGTTGTGCTGCACTTCATTTGTTGAATTACTTCAATACCTTGCTCACAGATGTGTGCATGTGAATCTAATCAACCAAACACCTCGTAGACAGCGGAGATTATTTTGAGAGATTATTCCTGCTTCTGCTACAGAAAAAGAAGCACCAGCCTTTCAAAACCACTTGAATGCAGGGAGGTGTGTGCGTGCATGCATACACCAACACGTACATACTCTTCTCTCTATATGCACAAAAAAAAAAAAAAAAAAGTGAGAATAAAAATTTTCCTATATATAGCACATTATTCTCATAAAGATAGGATGATTAAAAACAGACCTGCCTTTTTATGCAGAAAAAAACCCACACCAAAACCTGTTTGACTGCTCATCTAATCAATTATATGAAGAAATACAAACCCAAAACAACAGGGGAAAGGAAAGCTGGCATGATCAGTAATAAATATCTGAAAATATGTGATTTTTCCGTATGCCTTGAAATCCTAGAACAGGAAACTTTTCTGTACCTTTTCTTCTTGAATGATATTTTGCTTCCAATCCTAAAACAGCATGTTCAACCATTCAATTTGCGGTTCAATAATATTGGCTGACATTGCCTTTTAAATGCATACAAAAAAGTTGCATCTTCTTGTTTTCATTTTCCCTGCGTGTTTGTTGCATACTGACATCAAATTCCCTGCAGGCATCCTAACCTTGCAATTGGAGAAACAGCGCTCTAGGGTTTTCCACATGTCTAATACACCTGGATAAAAAGTGCTAATTGTCACCAACTTCCATTAAATGACAGCAGTAAGGCACAAAATATGCTTGATTTGCAGATGCTAGTGCCACTGGGAATTAGCAGCAGATTAATAATTGTGCAGACCTTGAACATTCCCCTGGCACTGCCAGCCTAGGTTTCCAGTGCAACATAAGACTACAAGGCCTTTGTTTTTAGCTTACTTTCCGGAGGAATTCAGGCTTAGGCATTTGTATGCTTTCCCTGTCTTTGGCTGTCCTACCTTCCCACAATAATTTCTGATTAATCCGAATAAATTTTAAAGGAAAGTAGAGGTTGCAAACATACACTGTCCTTAGCACGTTTGTGAAAAACAGGCAGCTAGGTAGATATAATCAAGCCTGAGCCTAAGTGTTTCAAATATCCTGGCTTTTTAGATTCAGGTATCCTTGCAGACAAATAAACCCTAATTCTGTTCAAATTTTGTTGGCTCTGCAAGTAGAAGGGAGATGTGCCATATCACATATTCAGCAGGCAGCAACCTTGCATCCAGCCACCTTTACGGATCAGGTGACACACCAGGTTCTCAGTTTGTGGTGATTTTCTCTTTTTGCAAACCTATATGCCAAAAAAATCCTTTTTCACCTTGAGGCTTTGAATGGACATCAGGAGTCAGCTTCTTGCACAGGTTCACTCTTGTTCTTTTTTCCTCCAGATGAATTCAGGGGTCAAGGTTGTACCTTCTCTCCTCTCTTCTTGCCTTGCTGCTGCTGCTGTTTCCTCTCCACTCTCAGCGCACACAGGGACACCACCCCTATGGCATGCAAGCTTTCTGGCGGCTCCGGTGGCATTACAAAGCTCATTTCTGCAGGCAGCAACATGATTACGGCGAAGGTGAGGGCGAGGTTGAGCAAATGTGTTTCAACACTTCTTTCTTTGTATTTATCACCGTGCCACAGCAATCCTGCAGCCTGGCCTGCTGCTGCTCCAGCTGCCTATGCAAACTCCTGATGGAGCGCAACAGCAGGAGCCGTCGGTACATAGCTAGCTGGAGCCGGTACTTCTCCTTCTCCTCCTTTTTCTTATTTTCTAAGGTCTCCATTACTGTTGTGGTCTTCATCCAAATCGTGTGGCCCAAACTACAAGAGGCCATGCTGCCCCCAGTGCCGCTCCCTGCCTGCTGCATGTCAGTCCCAGGCTGCAGGGCCTCGCTGGCCTCACCCGGCGCCCTTGGGGCCTGCAGCACCTCTGAACTCAGTTTGCCGTCGCAGTAGGGGCTTGTGGCGTGCAGGGAGGCACGGTCCACAGGCAGCAGGTTATCAGCTGCTACAGGGCTTGAGGAGCCACCTAACGATGCATCTACAGCTGCCAGAGGATTCTCAGCCAGCCCAGGGGCTGTCATCTGTGCCTGGCCACCACTAACCATCTCTGGGCCAGTCAGGGCTTTTACCTGGGCCACTGCTCTGCTGGAGAGGACAGACAGTCTTTCTGGCACTGCTGAGCTTCCCTTGTCTTCATCAAGGCTGTCTAGCCAAGGGCTGGCAGAGCAACAAGGAGATGCTGTTACAGCATCATGAGTCGGAAATCGGTCTTCATCACCACTGCTGTTTTGGATCTCCTCTTCATCTCTTGATATTACAGTTGCTGTCTCAGCCATTTAATGCATGAGCTACAGAAACTTTCTGTGGACAAAGTGGAAGTAAGAGGATTTCATTTCCAGATACACACATGGAGAAGCCCAGTGCAGAGTGACATTTGAAGAAAGAACCTCTTTTTATATTTAAGCAATGGACCTATTACTTTTCTAATAAAGCACAACCCTTGGGTCACTTCAGGCCATTTCTTGTGATTTGCATTAGATGTTCTTCGAGACACAACATTAATCCAATAATAATTAAAATGATATACTCTACTATTAACATTCTCAAATCTTTAAAGGCAAGTGATCTATCCCTGCAGCACTGGCTGTGCTGACTAATTAAACAGAATACAGTTGTAAATGGGCATTGTAAGCACTTCTCCCATTTAAGAACACAGTTCTAACAAGTGTAGTTTGTAGATGGGTGAGTTACTGGGATTGATCATCTTTAAAGGGACGTGAAGGTACCACAAACAGCAGGTTACATTTAAATGCCCTCTCCAAGATTAATCTGTCTGCTACCAGTTTGTTTACAAGGTTGCCTTTCCCCCTCGTATTAATTCTAACAGTAAAGCTATATTAGCACCACGCTAGCCAAAGAGAGGAAAAAGAAACCAAACACTTACCGAGGTTACTGGGGGGAAGGAAAAGAGTTACAGTGCATTGTGTCTGTGTATCATATTTTCTTGAATGTGAGTCAGCACAATCTGGAACAGAAACATCACAGTGCTGGAGCAGGAGCAGCAACAGCGTTACGCTGTTCCACCCAGCAACAACACAGTCAGTCCCAATCACAGAGGAGTGCAGGGCTGCTTTCTTCCACATCAGTGGGCATTGCTCCCTGGCGTGCAGCTTTAATGTCATCTTTGTGCATCAAAATGAACACCAGGATTGGATGGCACTTTTTTCCCACCTCAAAACCAAACATACCTGAATCACCCATTCTACAGGGTGCAATACCTGTGGCCCTTCCCATTCCTGACAGTCAGCAAGGAGGTAGCACAGCACCAAAAGAGGATGTGGTATTCTGGACTCCAGTGCGCATGTTTTCCTTCAGGAAAAACAAGCTTAGATAAACTTCAGCTGCATGAACAAGCTAAACCTAAAAACGAAGCAAGCATTCAGCACCAACCAAACGCTAAACATGAAGACAGGTAGAAGCTGTAGATCAAAGTGATTAATGTACACCCATGTTTAATGAGGCTGGCCTAATCTTTAAGCACTACATCCAACTAAACTATCCCACAAAACAATAAACTTTATTAGTGCTTCTGGTGTTCAGAAAAGCTACCTTCAGAATCATCTCTTGTTGTATTGCCAAGAACAAAATTCACAAATGATCTACCTGCATCTACTTCAATCAATTTACCATAGGGTTTCAGTTGCCCCAAGACTTTCTCTACTCCATCCTCTAATATAAATAGAAGAAAGAAGCAATCCAAAATGCTATCTAAAATCTTCCAGCAGCTGGAAAAGAATGAAAGTAAATCCTATCTCCACTTCTATGCGTGTTGTAACACAGATAATAATTTCTTATTTTTCATCTGCACTGACTAGTTTTCTTTCTAATGAATCTGCTAGGATATGCTTACAAACTTTAACACACAAAACCTGGTTAACATTATTTCAGATTTATACCCTGAGGTATAACTTGAATGCATTTTTTGGTGCAAGAGATAATTTGCACTAAATTTGTAAAATAAACTAAACCTGCTGTGTTTATGTGCCAAATCATGCTGGAGATTGTATAAATAATACTAGGAAGAGATTAATATCCAGTGAGTTAATATCCAGTGCAAGTTTATATCTTGGTGATTCCCATTTATCTGAATCACAAGCTACGGTAATTGAAGAATATGGAATTCAGATAAAAGGGATTTTACTGTATTAACACATTGAAAGGTTCATTGTAATACAGCATAATGTAGAGAGTCTTTTGGTTTCAGCTTCTCTCATCTCCAAAGAACTGCAGGCATACTTCCCACTACAAAGGGGACAGGGGATGGGTGCTAGGTAGTGTACCTGATCTCCAGCTATGTCTATACTTTTCTATCAGCTATAGTATTCTGTTCCTCATTTCTACCTTTGTAGCAATTTGCTGCAAATTAGAATTTTCTCATAGTCTAATAGTCTAGTTTTGGTTTTTGGGTTGTTTTTTGTGGTTTTGTTTGTTTGTTTGTTTGTGGGTCCTCTTTTTTGTTTGTTTCTTTATTTTTTTATCTGCTGCTTTAATTTTTTCAGCAAAATCTTACAGTCAGTACTCTTTAAAGAGATGGACAGGGGGACAAGAGTGTTATTTTGCACACCAAATTAGCATCTCCAAAAATAATAATAGATATTTTGTAGATGTGGATCTGAATGAAATAAATAACATCTGATACAATCCCCTAAACAATAAAACTCCAATCAAAACTCATCAAGATAGATGGCTTTTCATAGAATATTATAACTTCAGCTGTAATATATGAAGCTTAATAGCAAAAAATATTCAGTCCATTGGACTTGGAGAATCAGCAAAATAGAAATACCATAAAAATTACATATTTTTTATTGCGAAAATACAAGTTATTTTTATGGTTAGGGATTCATATATGTTTCTGTTATTACCTTTCCCTCCATTGTTCATGAGTTCATAAAATCTCAGCTAAAGGACCAGATGGAAAGGTTCTAGACTTAGTTTCTGCCTGAAGGTGAATACATACTAAACACTCCAGCCAAAAAATAGAGATGATCCAGTAAAATGGGGGAACAAAACCAGTCTTACGACTGGGAAGACTTAAGGAAACCTTTCAGGAGAAAGGTCTCTTGTGTAACTGACAAACTGGGGAACAGGGAATGGGACCACACCTCATTGCAATGGAAACATGTAAATGTTTGTTCTGAGATGACAACCATCCTATTCACCTAAGACTGTTACCTTGATGAAGTGGCTCCAACAGTTTGTCTCCCTTTTATTTGCAATTTGGCAGACAAATAGAGACCTGAAAAGACCTTATGTTAATTTCGTCCTCAAAAATCATATTGTGCTATTTCCCTGGTGAAGAAATAGAAGAGGAGAGTTTGCTGTTCCTCCTGAGAACCTGTCTCAAGCAGACTCTGCTCAATACCCCTTGCTCACCCCTGGACTTGTTTTTCTGTTTGTGGGAACATTTCCAGCCTGTTTCAGATTTCCCAGTGGACATTTAGGTCAGACCAACACACTGAGAATTTCAGGTAGGTAAAATGAAAGCCAAGACGCCTCCAGTTGAGGTTGATTGCCTTTCACAACCGCCCACTCACAGGTTGATGCAACTGCAGCAGTTCCAAGGTGTCGATAGACCCTGGGGAGCCACCTTCAAGCTGTTAGTCTTGCATGCCCCTGAGAGGTCTGTATCAGCAGAGGTTTTTAATCCATCTTTCAGGTAATAGCTACAAGAGGTGATGGGCAACCTGCAGGCTCATAAATGTGAGCACGTGCTGGAAGTCTCTGTGTTTGCAGGCTTATGGAATGAGCACTGAGCCATCACAGTTGGGTTTTGTGTGGCAGCAGAAAAGGCCTGGTCACAGGGGACTCCCTGCAGATAGCCAGGACAACTCTTTCTCCTTTCTCTTCCAAATATGATGGCATTCTCACGCATGGACTCATGAGGACAGGAAGGTGCTTGGGCTTGTTATTTCATTAAGTATAAATGTTTTACTGAATTTCAAAGCATAAGAGCCAAACACATTTACAAGCAGCATCAATGGTGAGATAAGCATTGGTGAAAATAGGCCATTAAAAGACCATGGCCTGGATGCTACGTTGCTTTCTATTACAGTTTGGGGAGTATTTTTAACATAGTATTAAAAAATATCCTATTACACAGTAGTGTAATTACATATTTTATATTAATTGCCCTTAAAGATCAAAAGCCATATTTTGTTTGTTAGTGTACACACTCTCATGGCCTTATATGAACTCAATGAGATCCACATGTGTGCATCTGAGGCCTAAATTTTTCCCCAAAGATTCTTTAAAATCCTTTTACAGGGCAGTAAGTCGTAGAAGAAAGTCATAGGCTCCCTTTGTTCTGCCTCCATACCCAAAACAGGCAGGAGTCATTAGAGGCTGCTCTGCTTTGCACTGGATGATAACAGTATCCCAAGGGTCCAGCGGCCAGCCAGGGATTGCCATCATTCTGCTCTCACGCTTGTCCACACCCAGGAGTTTCTCCAATCCTTCTACAAACAGAGAAACAAGTAACGGAGCCCACTGCTAAGTTCTCATGCTCTAGATACTTCAGGGGCAGGGAAAAGCATTGCAGGACATCTCCGTGGCTTTCAGACAGGAGGAAATTAGGAATATGTACAGAGCTGCGTCACAATTGTGTGTTCTGGAAACGTTTAAGAAAAGTAGAGCGAATACATGATTTTACCAGTTAGGAAAATTTCAATGGCCTTAAACACAAAAATACAGGCATTAGAGCAGACCATCTTTATATTAAGGGTAAAAGACATTGAAACAATCTACCACAACTGGTAAAAATTAGCAGGCTTGCTGCCAGTCTCAACAGAGCTGCCTGTCAGAGGTGCAAATCTCTAAAGGAGTACACTCATACTGCATTCAGACCAAGTTTGAGCCGAGTTTGCAAGCTTCGAAGTCTTAAGACTGCAGGTGGCAAAGTGACCCAAACACAAGGAAGGGCTTGATGACAACCCTCACTGCAATATTTCAGCAACTCTACCCCTAACTATGTTTGGGCTTAGCTATTCCCAGGTACACAAAATGAAAAATACATTTATATGGCTTTATAAAGGTATTTTAGAGGTGAAATGTTTTGATTTTCCTCAAGGCAGCAGCTGTTCTCCCTATCATCTCTGTGGAAAGCATTAGTTTATGATTTCAATCACTGCTCACCAAGTGAAAGAATAACGGCATCATTGCCCAAACCAGTCTAAGTACACATTCCTGGCATCAGATCTACAGAGGTGTGTTTTTATGCTGAGGCAGCCACAGAGGACTTTCCAAAGTCTTGTTATGAACTCAGGGATCTACTTCAGCTTGTACAATGAGAAGGTTAAAGTTGTCACAGAGGCCAAGGTGGGAATGGTCAACCCACGGGTACAAAAATCTGGGATTTTGCTTGATTTTTCTCCCATCTCAGCAGACCAGTCTATATTACGCAGACCCAACTGTCAACAAATGGGCCAAACAGACTGCAGAAAAAGCACTTTAAATATAGTTCTTAAAAATTCCAGCGCATTTCCGGATGAAGGAAACTTCACATTTCTAGAGTGGATTAAGAACACTTTGCAACATGGATGTCTGCAGCATATACCCTACAAATTAGTGTGGGGGAGGAGTGGCAAATAGAAATCTTTATAGTGACTTAAAAAACCTTGAGAACTGCCAGTATACCCCATTTACTGTTTCTGTCTCTAATGTAGAGTATATGCTTGTCTATAATTAATTTTCTTACCATAAAGGAAAATCTGATTATATACTGAAAACAATTACGAATTGCAAAAAATAATTTCCCTTAACTGTAACTGAAAAGGAAATTCTAAAGTATCAAAGTTTTCATTATTTTTTTCCCATAATAAAGAAAATATTTTGTTTCATGGTAGCAAAATTAAAAGTAACTTTTTACAGTGTGATGCTTCTGTTTCTATTTTTTTTAACATTAATTTTGTAGAATGCCCATAATTTTTTTCAGGAAAAAATAAAGTGAGGCAGAGGGAGAGAAGAAAATGCAAAAGAATTTAAAGTAGGAAGCTGAGATTACAGTCTTCCTATGGACAAGGGACTAAAAAATTGTTCCTGTGGAAAAGATGGTACTTGAAATATTTTTAATAACCTCCAGTATTAAACGATTTAAAGGTATTGCTCATATACTGCAAGAACTCCATGCCTAGCAGGTGAATACTGGATTACCCAACATAGATGTTAGATTTCAGATGTGAAAATGAGTGTGTAGACAACTCACGTGCCTAGTTACCATTCACATCCGGTGTGCATTGAGAGAAAAATCCTTTCTTCTAAGGAATATGTAAACAGACCATGTAAGTTTTGGTAATTGATACTTATGCCTGCTATCATTTTGACACTTAATCATAACTGACAAACTGGCAGCTGAGGAAGAAGAAAATTCTAAGCTGAAAGAATAATAAACAGAGCACAGTGAGAGATGGAAAAAATACCCTACATACACAGGAGGAATATTTCAGGAAATGGGTATAAGCCATAAATGGATAGAAAAATAATTGTTTGGTGTTTCCAAAACTTAAAATGAATGTACAATTTCCAGAAGCCAAGTACTTTTTTTTTTTTCTAAAGTAACAAAAATAAATGTGTGTTAATTTTCTGCCTTGGCTGTTAAACCAAAGTGGTAAGTGAAGAGAATGTTATGAAAATGACATTTAATACAAAAAGTTTTATTAAAAAACAGTTTCAGATGAAGCACCTAAAAGGAAAATAAAAAAACGGATACATTCATGCTGTTTGAGTCTAACCATTTCCACAAATACTAAATTGGCTCATGAGAAGCTTAACTCTGCAGGTCAATATCAACAACTGAAGAGTGTGCACCTACAAACACCTTCTCAGAAATTCTTCTGTCTCATTCAGAATGCCTTGTTGCAGAGCCATACAGCTTTACTAATAGTGTCTACATAGACTCACCTGCTGTCTGTTGTCCACACACAAACACCAAAAAAAAAAACCAAAACCAAACAAAAAAACTCCCCAAGGTCATATGGGGCTGAGAAGGTCAGGCTTGCTAACTCCTTAATACCTCTGAAGCTGCTAATGTGGCTGAGATGGATGACAGTGAGTAGGATACAAGACTGTCTGTCAGCAAAACACATGATCTCAGCAATATGCAGTGTAATTGATCTAAATCTCAGCTACAGCAGTTAACAGACTCCAAGAGGGAGAGAAGGTACTTGGACCACAGGGCTTGTTGTACTTGGCTGTGTTCTTACTTTGGAACATAGGCATTGCTCAGAAACCTGGATTTTCACAGCCTGCTTCCAGTGGTTAGTACAGATAGTATTTCCACACCAGCAGTTTCATTTTTACATCCAGAGGCTCTTTGCTGAGTCTTGTCAAAGTCCAATTCATTACCGGCTGAATTATCACTTTTCTATAAGAACATTTTTTAATATATTAGAAAGTAACAGAAAAAAGATGGACATATCTATAACCTTACAATTAATGAAATAGAAGCTTTCAAACGCTTGGAGGTTTATTTTAGAGATGTGTATCCACAGATACTTATTTTCTAAAGAAGGAAGAAATACAGAATCTTATTTCTACGTGATTGAATAGAGAACAGGTTAAAAAAGAAGAATGCAAGATACCATCCCACTGAAGTCTCAGAGTGAACAGAAAAAATAATGCATCCTTTCCAGAAACAGTGTGCACAGTTAGGTTCTGGATGTCAAAAAGAGGTAATGCTTCCTTGTACCACTTATGTTGCCTGCAGCCTTGTCTGCTTGAACTTTGAGCCCTCGTGGAACCTCCCTGAGCCCCAGGCAAAGGTCCTGCTAGAACCCCACTGGCATCTGTGGTTCAAAATCCTCCTTGCGCCTCGAAGACCCTACCAAGCTGTTATTAACTCCAATGACACCAGGGCACAATTTTATCCTCAGTCCCGCTTTTACTGAGCCTCCTTAAGATCTATCTTAAGAACATTAAAACAACACAGAACACAGTCATTGCCATCTGTCAGTGTATTATTTGTCACCTTGCAAGCTTTCCTCCATCTTTTCTAAACTCTCTGCCAAAGCACCACCAGCACCACCTTTTTGACTCCTGAAGAGATCCCAACACTTAGTGGAAGTACTGTACTAATTAAGACTTTGAGAGCAGCAAGCAAAAAACATCATGTCTGGCCTTACGCTTGGCAAATTACTCACAGTTCCTTGCTTCCCTTCACAAGATTGTCTCGATAACAACCATTGCCAGTAGGGATCTGAGGCAATGTGTGCAGCAAAAAACCCTAACAAATACATGCCTGCATATGTGAGCTCCCCTTCCTTAGGCAAATATAACAAGTTCAAATGAGTGAAGGATCTGCTGCTCTCTTATCTGTGGTAGCTGTGTATATATACACTGATGTGCAAGAAGCTTCCAGAGACTTCTGTCATAGCTTGCCAAATCGCCACAGCTTGTCAAATTACTGATTTCAGAAACTTGCACTACTCCCAAAGGAAGGTTGCTGTTTTGTCATTTTAGAAAGGTGGCACACCTCTGAGCTTCTTTCAGTGTAGGTTGAGGGAATGAGTGCATGTTATATATGCCAGAAGGTGGAGGAATTGGCCAAGTCGAGCAAGTTAAGGCAATCCAAAGCTTTGAGACAGGAGAAAAATAAATCCATGTGGAAGGACACAGTACAGGCTTAAACAACACCCACACAGACTATCTAAGGTCTTGCTTTCTTGCTTGGAAAAACAAACTCCTTTCTGAAGTCTGTTCATTCTTACAATCAAAGCCATCAAGCTTAATGGACAAAAGTACAAGTCATAAGTACAGGACACTTAATCTAGGTAATTTATCTCATCTTTAAGTGTTTTCAACACAGACAGGAGTAGCTGCCACTTGGAACAGGCTTCCTTTAACTTCACTTTCAAACGACAATAACTTTCAGATGACTAAGTCCAGAGCACTTCACCTTAACCACGAGGCACTTACTAATGAGAGAGACGGAAAGCTCAGTCTTAACACAGTTAGAACAGGAACTGTTCTCACCCAAGGAGAGGGTGAACCCTGCACGGCTACAGCCAAATAGCTTCCAGCAACCTGTGTTTTAGGGGTTTCCTGAGCTTGATACTGCATCTAGATAACTGCATTTGACAGTCATTGATGGAACAATTTTTTTAATTCCCTTTAGAAGACGATTATGCCTTTTGGCTTCTATAACATCCCATGGCAATGAATTCTGCAATCTAGTTTTATGTTGCATGACTAGCATTACCGACAGAGCAAGCCACACCTTTCCAGGGATTCAGTAACATGCTGACACCATCTTGCTTTTGTCTTGTTTAATCTCATGACTCATAAGCAGTACAACAAAATTTTCTACAGCTATCTGGATTTTTCCCCAATATCAAAAAAAGCTTTTTTAAAGCAGTGGCTGTCAACAGGCATATGATCTGGTGTAGTTTTTCATGGGATTGTATTACTCACACAGTTCATTCTACCATAAACCTGAGGACATCTGAGGCGGTTCAGCAAAGGTGGAAAGTAATAAGTAATAAATAGCTGTTTGCAGAAAGAAATTCAAAGCTGGGAAGGGACAAGGAATCCTCTCACATTCCTGGAACACTCCAAGTAGGAAGCAGTGGAACTTCCCTGGAGGAGAAAAGCTAGGAGAAACCAGCAGGAGTTTTAGAGAGAGAGTGAATAAGAAAATGAGACAGAGAGAAGGCAAAGAGATGTCTTTAGATTTCCATAGGAATTAAATTGGAAAGGGGAGTGGGAGGGACAGTGCAGAGGCAGGTTAAAGGATTGTATTCATGTCACTGTCAGCAGAGACCAAGTAGGAAAGGAGACCTGGACTGCCTTTCTCCCAAGTCTGCTGCCTTAGGCAACTGTTTATTTTGCCTTTGTCCAAGCCAGCGTGAGATGTTATAAAATGAATTTCCAAAATGCTCTGAGTCACCAGAACATGGATGAGATCTGTGGATTCAAGCCACCTTTCAAGATTATGAATCTCTTCTGAATATCCATTATGCCGATGATATATAACAAAATCACTGCTGTAATGTGATGCATATGTCAACTTTAAGGATACAGTCCCTGCTCAGATGGCATCAGCAGAGGGACATGTCAGCATGGTGGATTACCAGAGCAAATGCTTTAGCATGCAAAGTGATGCAATGTGTTTTGACAACAATTGTTCCCTTATGTTTGTTTCTGTGTCAGGTTTGACTTGACTATCTGCCAGGACGATGCTCAGGATCCTTTGCATTGCTATGCAGAGGCTGATTATGTGATCAAATGCTTAAAGCACATAAAATCACTTGCAAGATTCAATGAGATAGATGTGCCAGAAAAGTCAGTAGGTGTTTGAAGTAATTGATGCTAACAGCTAGACCTGGATTTTTCAAAAGAATATGTGTTTTGTTTTGGATTTGGGCTTTTTTGTTGGTGGTGGGGTGGGTTGTTTTTTCTTCTAATGCACTATCATATAATCTGCCTAGAAATTCAGCCCTAACATAATGTTCACATCAAATGAAATTCACCCATTAAGAAAGAACATACACAGTCCTCCCTGAAGTGGAAAAAATGTAGTCTTTGTGTACAGGAGATCCCCTGTGAGCCTTCGTGCCCTGTGCGCATGACTAGAACAACAGAGGCCCAGTAGAGCTGGTATTTTTAGGTCTGGGAGACTCAGCAATGAACTAAAACTCTTGTCAGCCCTTCGTCCCTCATCAGTGATACTGAGGCTTTTCTAATAAAGGCCAACACCCCCACAGAAACGTTGCATATACAGATGGCTGTAAAAGAAGCAGATTCCCTGCTCTTATGACTTTTATATTGCATTTCCAGCCTACCCTGAACCATCACACAATCTCCAAAGTAAGTAAGGTGTGATTCCCATTCAAGAGACAAGGGCAGAAGACAAACCCACTGTGGCACTTGCCCAAAAGCCATGATCTCAAATAGAGGCTTCACCCTGTGCTGGCAGATCTGGGTCTAGCCTGGTGCAACGTCTCACTGCACAGCTTTGCAAGACCTTTGGGCCCTCCGAGGTATTTAGGCGCCAAAACCAACAAAAAGTGGTACCTATACACTTTCAGAAATGTGTCTTTAATTTCACCATCCCATAAATCTCTTTCATGGAGACATCTTTCATCTTTTCTGCTTCACAAGCCAGTTGTGAAGCTTAATTATACAATGACTATGAAGCCCAGTAAATACAACATATATTAAGAGCAGTTAATGAGATTTCTGTCACTAACATACTCTACTCTTGTGAAATATAACTCATTAACTAAAAAACAACACAAAACAAAACAAAACAACAAAGAAAAACTACAAAAAAACCCCACAGATATATTCAATGTAAAGCAAATCCATCTTGATTACTTGCACAAATAATATGTTATACAACTCGATGGTGTTTATTAACACAAAATAGAAAATACCATAGACTTTTCTGATCAACATGAAACACAGTTTACTCATCCATGCGTTAGTTGTTTCTTGTAGTGCCTGGAGTGACTGCCTGTAGTGCTGCCTGAGTGGGACCCCAAACCCACAGGGTTCCTACTTCTCAAGGGCTCTAGTGGCTTAAATACCTCCAAAGACCTAATGAGAGGTCACAGTCCCCAAGTACCACAGAAATCCACTGCAAGAAGATGGGCCCAGTTTCAAATTGTGTGTAGCTGGCAACACAGTCTTAGCTTACCACTGGGCCCCATGTACAAAAAAAGTGCACATGGCATCATTGCAATTGCAATGTATTCAGCCAGTTCAGTGTCCTCACACTGATTTAACCATTTGTCCACTGTCTTTGCCCAAAGTACCCTATTCTGTCAGAAAAGAATGAAGAAAGGAAGAAAACCAAAAATGTTTGTTTCGTCACCGAACAAACATACTTCCTACCTACTCTGTATCTGGGCAAATACATTTCCTGTTAAGAATTAGGGTATAGAATTCATAGATTAATAACACTTTTGAAGAGGTCAGGCAGAAGTGATTTTCAGCACATGAAGCCCGTTACAGCAAGTTCTATTAATATTCACCAACGGGAAACCTGTTTGTTGACCTAAAGTGCAACTGCTTCCTATTCTCTTCTTGTGAAATTGTTTAGGTCCTGTGGGACAACTGTACTGAGCTTTTGACACAAATATTAAAATTCTATTTAGATGTACAATGTTTTAATGCAAATTTTTTACCATAAAACCAAATGCTCCATTCAGTTAAATTAATAGAATTACAAAAAGATGTAATGATAGCAATTAAGTCTTGAAAATGCAAATTTTATAGTCAAGGACAATTACTTCATTTATAGCATACTGGAATGATGCCAGATGAAGGTAATTTAGATCCCCCTAGCTCACAGTTATATCATGAAGGATATCTTAATTTCATTAGTACAACAAAGATGGGCAAGAAGTTAGAGAATACAAAAAAGAAAAAAAAAGAGATGGGAGAGAAAATTTGACCTTTCTCATTTCATCGCAGCGAGAATACATAGATCTTACTAGAGTATTAGTAATATTTCTTTCTGCTCCTGCCTCTGAAACAAGTGGGGATTTTTTTATTAGTAGCAATGGAACATTAGTATGTAAAAGGTCAGCTACATTTAGATACTTAGAGCCAATATGTTCATGCCACAACAGCTACAGACCTCCCACTATTTCAGTTTTAAGGATGCATACACAGTTAGCTGATGGCTTACCAGGTCTCAAGCCATGGCCTCAGAGATCTGTGGTTTTGTCTCTAAGAGCAGTTAAAAGATTTTTGAAAAATTCTACTCACTTTTCTAAAAAGTAGTCTTTCCTTCTGCAAATGGGAAAGTCAAATACCATTAGTTTTTCATTAGCATAGCAAAGAGTGGTCAAGCAGATGCAGAATACAGTGATATACTACAGATTTTCTGGCCTGCTCGTATGTGTGTGTAAAAAAAAATAAATAAGAAAAATACTGCTTCATACTTTTACGTTAACATATTACCAAGTTCAAATAGGAGTTTGAGAGACTCTAGAGATTCTTTCTTTCTTCCAAACAAGTATCCAGGGAAAGGCATATTAAATATGGTGTAGTGTGAAGTTTCAATAAAAGCCCTTTACACCTACCATTTTTTTCTTCATGGCCTGCTGTAGTCACTGCAGAGAAACTCAAATCCAAGAGGGATGGACTCATTGGGTGACAACAGGCTCCAGCTCCTCACTGGTGTGTCTCCCCCAAGTAGCATCACACTGCTGTAGGAATATGGCAATGCAGGATCCCTGCCCACATCCCCTTCACTGCAAAATAACTTGAAGGGTACAGAGTTCTTGTCCTTCACTCCACTGTTTCCATAATGGCTAGTGTAATACTTTTAAGCAGTAAAATGCACACATGCAAGCCTTACTGGGAGGCAAACACAAACAAGTGAAACTGCTGTGTTATTCTCACCTACAAGTCCACTAGATTTATTCCTCAGAAATGTTCATCCTAAAAACCAAAGAATTGCTATGACCTGACTTTAGTTCATGATTGAATTTTAATAACAGAACTGTGGCTATTTTGTTTTAAGAAAACAAACCCTTTCTGAAGGAAAAATGTACCTTGGGTAGGGTTTTCCTCCTTATTTCTGGTCTGAAATACAGATGAGTGCACATGGAGACAGGCTAGCTTCACTTCCTTCGAGACGGTCCTGTGAAATAAAAACGGGCCCAGTGCTTGTTTTCCTTCTACTCATCAACATGTATGTAACGTGTGCTCAGGCTCACCTGTAGTGCCATCCTTATTTTGCACTGGTATCAGCAGAGAAAGTCTGAACACACTGAAGAGCTGGAGACATGACGTTGACTTCTATGGCAGGGTCTCACCCCATATTTCTGCAAATTAAAGAAGGTATCAGTCGTCCCTGTGCTTGAAAAAAGGTGGATGATGTCCTGACTCATTGGAAAGTTATTGGCTCCTTGCGGGGTTCAGATTTACTTCAGTCAATTCTGTCTTCTGTCATCCAAGAGAAAAATTAGACCTTGTACAAATATGGACTTTATCCTATGCTTCTGATTGTTAAAACTCTACTACACCTGACAAGCTAGTATGAGCTTGTTATTTTTATGTATATATTAATGCATAGGGACTGGTGTATCATTCTAAACTCTTTCTCATTGTGGATGTTGTTTGGAGATTTGGCTTAATGAGGAGTGCTTGAATGAGTTAAGCCCACGTACGTGTGCACTACATTGTACAGCACAGCTTAAACACTCATGTCATTTTATTGAAAAGCATAGACTTAACACACTAATAGTTTGTGAATTTGCCAAGTCTCAGCTGTTGCAAGGAGAAATGTTTTGTCCAAGCTATTCCCAATGTCTCTCAGTTGTAAAAAAGAACAACAAAAACAAACAGACAAAACAAAAAAACAACAAAAAACAACAAAAACAAAAACAAACCCCAACAGGCTGTGATCGTAATAGGATATTGATTAGTCTGGATCCCATACAGAACAGAACTTGATTCTTTGGTGGACCACTAAAAGGTCATATTGCTTGATTGTTCCATAGATTCTAAAATACAAGAAATATTGAACCAAAACTGCTTTCAATTATACTCATGTTATCTGAGGCCTGGGAATGTAATCAAGGGCAGCATTTGGCCCATTCTGTTAAAAAATGAAGCGATACTCAGCATTTCATTCCATCATTAGCAAAGCCGAACATCAGCTCTCCCTACTCTAATTGATGTCCTGTCCCAAAGTTAATTCCAAGGCAGGCAGATGCAAATCTGTTTGATCCAAGGGCTTAATTTTGGATGGATCTGACATACAGTGATATGTGCTTAGCATTATCTGAAAATTGTGGTTTGGTTTACATATTCATATATATTTCTGCAGAATGATATTTACAACTGTTTATATACCTCGAATCTCCAAATTACTCACTTGACCAGACTCACAGTGAGCTTAGGTCAGTAATAAGATAATGACTTGCTGTTAAATAAGATTTAATCAAAGCACAATGCTGTTGTCAGTGAAATGAATTAGCTTTTTTATGCTAGCAAAGATCCAGGCCAAAAATTACATAATGATGTCAAAATATATGGTGGAAAATACCATACATCTAACTCTTCCTTTTGTTACACTGATGTAACTGAGATTGTAAACACAGAACCAGGTTTCTAGGAAATCTTGGAATATAAGTGAAGGAAGAAATTGTCCTTTTCTATCTTCTTCTAAGAAATACAATTTCCTAGTCAGAAGTACAAAAGATTACATTCCATTTCTGGTCACTAATACAATTCAAGACAATCACGAAGGAAAATTCTAGCAACAAATCAATTACTTCCTTGATCTGTCAGAAATGTATGTTAGATTTATCTTGATACTGAATCCCACTAAATTGTAAAATGCAGTAAATAAATAGAGGAGTCATACATTAATTTTAGTCAGTACTGTTCCTAGTTGTTCTGCCACTTGAAAAGTTAGAAAGCAACTTCTGCATTGTATATTTATTCTAAATTAGTAAATCAATTCTGAAAAACATTAAGGTTATTTTTTATGTATTTATGGTGTTATTTATTATTTCCAATCCACATTGCAATGTTTCATACAGAATGCAATCCCTTTGTTACTCCTGACATGCTTAAAAAGCTGTATGGATAATTTCTTTTTCCTCTTCTAAAGTTTCCTGCTCTTCACTTGATGAGTGCTTGACAGTAAGACAAATTTTTTCTCATCATTTTCCATTTTCCCAGATTTCTGAATACTGAGTTGGGTTTCTTTTGAGATGTGATTTGAAAAGGATTTAAGGACGAGCATTTTAAAGTCCATATTCTCAGAAGACTGCCTGTGATTTTTGGAGACTTGACCATTCGTTAATCCAGTTTAGATTTTCAAATACTACTTGATTTTGAAATATTCAGATCATTCACAAAGCCTTTTGAAGCACAAACAAAGCTTTCAGTGTCCTTTAGGCTTATTCTCCTCATTAACTCCAAACTGATGTACATGGGAACACTCTTAATTTTTTAAAGCTCTGTCTTTTAAAGAAAGTCGATGGGAAGACTGGATTAAGCCCAGACTTCAAGATTTCCTGATTCATCCAGAACTTCCTGTCTATTGGACAATTCTCAGAAACCACAGCTATCTATATAATCAAATCAACAGTGAAAAGCAATATAACAATATTATATATTATAGTAATATTACTATATATAATAGCCATTTTTAAAGGTGAATAATGACTTATTTAGACTATACGTATATATATGCCTTTCTTTTCCTGTGTGGAAAGCGGTATTATAAAAAGAAAGTTTGTAAGACAGAAAAAATACAGATATAAAATTCCAGAATAGAATGAAGACTATAGAGAAATATTTGCAAAAGCAGATTACAGATCCACTGACACTATCTTGTTCACAGAAACACATCAAGTATTTTCATAGAAGAAAGCTTTTGGCTTGTTAGTTTCAAATGTTCTAATGCAACATTTAGCTCACAATATTACTGTATCATATAAGGGTTTTCATATGCTTTCCAATATAGCTTCTGACTGGAAGTATTAGCTGAGTCAGCAGCATAAATAAAGAAATGTCTAGATTTCTATGGTTCCCAAAGGTCATTTTTATGAAAAGATCAGGAAATATGTTTCATTGAAATTAAAAAGAAAACTATATCAAGTTTAATAACATTGTTACTATAATGACATATAATTCAGTGAGATGGCGTGCTGTTTAATATTTGACTGTCAAGTTTCCACAGTGAGCCTGAGAAGTGTGGAAGCATTTAAACTTTTTTAACTGAAATTATTTTCAATTTTATTTCTGTTTCATTACCTGATCTGTTTTTTTTCCCCCTTGCTATAACACAGTATTTTTTTTGGTTGAAGCTGATGTTTTCTGTGAAGTACCATAAAAATTCACAGAGAGCTGGACCTCTACACCCAGGGAGACTCAATGTGAAAATACATCCCCTGATAGTCAAAATCTTTCTACTCCAATTCACTTCCTCAGTCGAGATAGAACCCCAGCAGTGGTTTAGGGCTTGACAAGGGGGCCACTGTCGGGACACAGCTGCCTTCTGGGATTTCTTAGTGATGGCATCATCAGAGACAGATTGATATCAGAAGCTGTATCAACCCTCAGACATTCTGGAAAGGGCAGAGGATCCAGCTGGCATAATTCCTTTACTCCCAGGCCTGCATTCACCTATATAACTGTAAAGACAACCAGAGCCACCATCTGCACAATCAGAGCAGTCTCTGGCTGCACACAGCCTTTTGTTGGACATGATGTTGAGTGCTAGGATTAGAGAAAGGAAAAGTGTATAGCTTGGCACAAATCTGCACAATTTGGGTTTTCAGATAACTAAACAAACCAACCTCTGTCCCCAGTCCTGGGACAGAAATGAGTTAATACACATGAAAAGCATGTAACATCTTGCTGTCAAATGCTTTTTTAAAATTCCTTCTTTAAATGCAAGCTTGGTTTAGCACATTTCCCCAGGATGGATTTTAACAGATTATTTTAAGAGTTGTTTGGATCCATGAGTGTAGAAAACAGATAGCTGTAAATGTACTGGAAGCATTTATTAACATTCCTGATAAAGCAAAAGTTGGAAAAATCAAAAAAGAGACACAATAACTACCAACATCCATTTATATGTCCTCACTTCCTTACTTACATGGCCCCCTAGAAGGCAGGTGCCAGTTGTCAGCAGAGGTTCTATGTTATATCTACCCAAGACCATCTCTCAGGTGGGTTTTAACACAACACAGGTGTCTGGGACATCTTCCTGTCTCCTCACCCTTCTGCAGTGCTTCCTCTGGACTCACCTCACTGGCCAGGCAGCCCTCCATGCCTTAAAAGGAGATGAGTTTTTTTAATTACTGTAATACTGGGCTTTCGGGAAAGGTTACTCAGGTAAAGGGCTCAAGGAGCCTCTGCAAAGGAGGTTTCAGAGATGAGAAAACAGGCAGAAAAGAACCATCTCAGGATAGCTACAGGCAGGCTTGGTCATAGATAGCATAAAACTACCTGTGTTAGAGGCAACTATCACCCTGTTAAATTCTGCTCTTTCTTTTCCATAGGTGTACACGTAGTCGGTATGTGTCCACAACTCTTGTGAGGGCAAAATTTACTGATGTGAAGAACGATAGATGCCTAGGGGCAAACGGAAGGCTTGACTGTTTGGTGAGGTCACATGGAAGGGGCTATAGCAAGAGACCATGACTTGATGAAAGTCTGGGGAATGGTGAAGATTCAGCAGTACAAGCCAAACACAGGAATTAGAGGGTCATGAAATTATGGATTTGATTTTCAGGGAGAAAAATGGAGCTAATAAGTAGTCATACAAATGAACTATTTTTTTGTCACAACAAATTACCAGCTTTTAATTTTACAGAAAAAAGAGGACTGCACAGCCGTGTAATGGTTTCCTTAGTGTTGATCTCTTTTTTGGATGGAGTATTCTGTTATGACATGCTGAAAGTTTTGGGGGAAAGGGTGGGTCAGGGGTGCAGAAATATAAAGAGTGGGAACAGTGCTAATAATAGGGTGTCCTTATTAGCCCCCTCACTCTTTCCTGTAGACCATCAGACTGTGGTGTGCTAAGCCAGAAGGTGAAAAAAAGGCCAAACTTCTCATTAGCAATGAGTCCTCTGGCTGCTAAAGCTACAAGTCATCCTGGGTGAGGTCAGTTTTCTGTGGTGACTCGGAAGGATGATGTTGCTAGTGTCAGCAGAAGCTTGGCTACAGTCACAGCCACAGCCACACAGGTGTGGACACTGCTCCCCTTAGTGAACCACCTGGAGAACAGACAGGTTGCTGCATGTAGGGAAAGAGTTCACGAAATCTGGGAAGGTGGATGGAGTTTGGGGCATCAGCAGGAACACCGTGACTGCTTCCAGCCCAAGGTTACAAGTGAAGGGGAAGCTGCAGTCCACATTTGGCAAGGCCAGGCATGCTGTGGAATAATCTGGGCAGCATCAGGTGTTTTTTTCTCCTTAGTTCAAAGGGCTAGCCAAAGCATTCTGGGCACCACCAGTGTGAACAGGGAGAGCCTGACAAGTCACTGCCAGTGCTCTGCTGCCCTGAGCCGTGGCTGCTTTTTGCTTACAGGCACTCTGTTGTTTCATGTTTTCATGACACCAAAGTACTCAGTCCTTGACAGGTGCTCCTGGGAAATATTATAAAGAAAATAAAATGCTTCGGCTTTCAAAACTTCTGAGAAAACTCTTGGGGAAAACGTACTGGAGTTTTGGGTTTCAGTGGGCTATCACACAAAGTCTGCAAATTCAAAATGCTGAAAAGAGAAAGCTGGCATTTGAGTCCTTGAAAACAAGTAATTTTAGAGTGGTCCTAGTGATTAAGTCACTGGAGGCTATTACTTCAGAGCAATGGATGTGCCAGGTACCATGCCAAAAGCTCATTTATGGAACTGCTCCACCATGGGCAGCTCAGTGTTGTATGGTCCTTAGGACAAAATAATTCACTCAGGAAAAAAAAAAAAAGAAAGCATAAAGTGATGGATGGCAAGACACCACTGAATGGTGTCTCCTATGGATGAGACACAATGTAATGAAGACCCTTGATACTGAATGAGCCTCAAAGCTCTGTAGTGGCACTTGTTTGCCGGGATTGTTTTTTTTCATAGTGAAAATAACCTGTTTATCTCCAGAGGAAGTGTCAGAGAGGTGGCAGCCTAGCTGCCCTTCCATGCACATCGCTCACCAGCCACTACGGTCATATCGCTTGCTGGATTTATTGCACAGGCATAATCTAAAGACATGCAGGACTGCCAGCATGCTGCGCCTTGGCTGGAAACCTGCTTTGCCTGTGTCACTACTCATCCAAGACCTGAAGATAAGTTATCAGGAAAAACTGAGGGCTTAGACAGGGTATTAGAAACACAATAAAATACATGGACTCTATCGTTACTTACCATGACACGTCTTCAAGGAGTGGTGTGTTAGACACAGCCCTCTTTGCTGTGTGGTAGAGATGTCTAACTTCAGCACCCAGGATGGGGAGAGGAATCACATTCTTTGACCATTTAAGCTATTTAGTATTTCAAGTGTTGTCAACAGTTGGTGGCGTTTGCTGGCCAGAATTTCTTCTGTGTATCAGAGAGACTGGTTTTGTAGTACATAAGTGGGTGATGACAATGTAAATTCTGGAACTAAAATCAAAGTTGGCCTTACATAGCTGTGAGGTGGGACTTCCACTGCTGGTGTGACAGGAGTGGAAAAATAATAGAAGTTCTGTCTATCAGAGGGACATCACCAAGTGTGCCAGGTCATGTTACCGCAAAACAAGAGTGCTCCCCTTCTCCATCTTACTGTAGTCCTTCTTTCTTTAATGAGGAGTGAGTTATAGTCAATTAAAGGTGATTGATAGGAACTATAGGAAATACATTCCTAATCAAATACGAAAAATTACCATATACCTTGTATACAAATTACATCATGAACAGAAACTAGCTATGGTTGATTGGAGCAATTAAATGTTTTCTTTAAGAAAAGAAAAAAAAAAACATCCAGTGAGAATATTTTAGAAAATGACTTTTTAATCATCTGTAGAACTGCTAAAATTACTCTCTCCTAATAGTTTTAAAGTGTTCCTTAGTTAGAATTAACTGCAATCCCTTTGCAGAACAGACGAATACTTCCCCAGGAACCTGTTTAGAGGAAACTTTACTTTTAATCACAAGATTACATCCATATGCTTTTACATAGTTCAAATTAGACTACAGCAGCTTTGAGCATGTTTTCCTGCTATACAAGCACCCACAAACTTGGGAACAATTGTATGGGAAAGAACAGGTTCTAAAACCAGTCAGGAGGACACGGCACACAGCAAGATTCACCCCTCCAGCAAGAAACATTAATACTGATTGAAAAATCAGTTGTTTCAGTGCTATCTGATGTATAGTAAACAACATCCTGCTACATTAATAAATCAGCTAACACCTTCAGTCTTGCCTGTTTCTTCATCCCTGCAGATACCACTGTTTCTGCATGGGTAAGGACAGATTTGGGGAGGGGAAGGACTGTGGTCACCTTGCTGCAGATGAGCAGTTTCTGCTCAGCAGCGTGATGAGAAGGACATGTGCCCTGTGGGCAAATGATAGGGAAATGCTTGGAGAAACAACAACAACAGCAGCAACAACAACAACAAAAAACAAACAAAAAATAAAAATAAAAACAAAGAAACCCCAACCAAACAAAAACAAACAAACAAACAAACAAACAAACAAACAAACAAACAAACAAACAAACAAACAAACAAACAAACAAACAAACAAACAAACAAACAAACAAACAAACAAACAAACAAACAAACAAACAAACAAACAAACAAACAAACAAACAAACAAACAAACAAACAAACAAACAAACAAACAAACAAACAAACAAACAAACAAACAAACAAACAAACAAACAAACAAGCAAGCAAAAGCCCTGGGCATGGCATGCTCCAGTGTTCCTGGGCACAGGGACAGGCATGGGTAGCCAGGGACTGGCCCCTGCCGGCAATGCCAACCAGCACCTGATGCAGTGTGAAAAAGCACACCAAATGAATGCACGGGGACCAGAATCAGACTCTTAGAAATCAGACGCTGCAGACCTAACAGTGGTCCTAATGGAACAACATGCCCTAGCAGTTGCCCAATTTAACATCAAGAATGTTGCCAAGACTGATGTGAGAGTTCAAACCTTGTCTCAAGGATACTTCGAAGGATGGGAGAACTAAAGGAAAGGGTAAAAAATGCTGAACACAGCCTATTTGGTCAAAGAAACCCAGTTCAGTTTCCATATAAAAGTGATCTTCTATAATCTTGGTGGAAAATTCACAATATTATTCCTTTTCTGACAACTTCAACCATACCTTCCCTTTGTGCCTACAAAACAAAGATAATTATTTTTTACTCACCTGCATAAAATTGAAGAACTCCAGATGATTGAAGACATAAAAATGGAAAGGAAATGTGTGTGTATGCATGTTCATATATAATTGTTATTATTGTTACAGTCTGGCAAGAAAACAAAGATTATTTCTAGCAAAGCTTTTGGGTTTTTTTATAGTTTTAAAAGCTGTTTAATAACTAGTGATCAGATGAAACCCAACTGCTTGTGAGATCAATGAAAACTGGATTAAACATTGGAGAGGAGGAAGCATTAGAAGAAAATGTTTATATTACATAGTATTTGTTATCTTAGATAATTACCATTTCTGCCTACATCTTCCAAGAAACTAATTCTGCTGCTCTGAAAAATATGTAATGATTTCAGGATAATTTCAGAGGCCAACCCCCCCTGAAACTCTAAACCTATTATTGAAATTCTTCCAAACAATGTGTCAGATCAGTAAAATCAGGCTGAGAAGGACAAGGGGAGAAGACATTTAATCATCTGACTCAAAGACTGCAATAGACTTTTTCTGTTTTCCTCTCCCACTTTTAGCCTTAAGATTTAGGATTTCAAATTACTTCTCTTTTTCATGCATATTATATAAATCAGCCAATGTTAGCAGAATGTCTCCTAAATATAGCTTAATTGCCTGCCTTTCAGTTTCCTCCACTATAAAAGTTAGCAGCAACTACAGCAATTCTCTCCATGGGCTGAATCCTGGCTACTGCCCATTTCCAGGAAAGCTGGAACAGTGTGTGTGTTTCATGTAGAGACAGTAAAACGGACATACCATTGAAGTGAACATTGGGATATTTTATATAGTAATACAGCTTGGCTCCGAGCTCACTCATGACGTGCACTGTATCCCTGCAGCCAGATTTTTCTGTGATTCAGTTCTTCTGCGACAGCTCAACTGTGCCCATCAATGCTGCATTGGAGATATTAAGAGCTGAGCTGTTCCTTACGACTGCACAGCTTCCTGAACTGCCTCCACTAAAACAAGGAGAAAAGGAGATGTTGCCTTACACCACCATCTCTATTTTTAACTATATACCTTCTGATTCAAATGGAATCACCCAGCATTTCTCAGCAACATTTCTCAAGTGATATCTGCTGTATGAGACTTCCAATCCACAGAGCAAAAACTCATCTGCACTGTGGAGGGACTAGGCTTATGTTCTGGTTCTCAGCTCTTGTTCTTCATGCCTCTTAGATCTCGGTGATTTAAATGATTGTAGCTCACCAGTTTGAGTGCTAGGCCTTTTCAGACTGTAAGGGCATAGTCACTAACCTTGTGGGAAAGATTTGATTTCAGAGGACTGCAGTAAAACTCTCAGAAGGAAAGCATTGGGCTAATACCGAAGAATAAGGATCTGGAAGAGTGCCTGGGTTCCCAAGAAAAAATATAGTTTCCCCTACAGCTTGTCGATGAATATTGAAAAAAGATGAGTGATGATTAAGGGTTTAAAATAATCTCCTTTCCACCCTTTCACCTGCCTCCAGTCAAACCATAAAGGCAGCCATGCCCCTGGCTTACATTATAATGGAATTATTGTTCATGGAGGCTTGGCCAGTCAGCAGTCAATAGTGAAGAAATGACAAACGTGTGTACAAGGCAGAGCCTTTGGAAAGAAAAGAGAAAGGAAAGAAGAAAATTTATTATTGCCAGTCTACTGATGAATGCAGGCATTAGAATAGCAGATGTAGAGTGTATAAGGGTCTGGAGAGTGAAAAGCTGAGTGGTTGCCTCAGAGCACCAGGAAATGGAGCCAGGGTTGTGAAAGTCATCAAGCTGCCTGAGCTCTGCATTCCTTAATGTACAATGAAATGCTTTGATAAGTGAAACCAAAAACCCTAAAATGACAAGAGCTTCCTGCAAGGACCCTTGAAATAAGGTTTGCTGCTAATGTGGGGTAGTTGTCAGTGTAAGGGAGGAAGATGGGGGAATTGGAACTCTGCATGCTGGAATGAGGACATTTGCTTCAGCATGTGGGACTGTTGCTTGAGATACACCGAACAGCAAGGAGAGTACTGGGAAGGATGCAGTCTTAGCTCCAAGGTAATGGATAATCCAGAAATAGCTGTTTCTCTTCCTCAACCTTTTTAAACTGCCACAGGAGACCTCTTTCCACTCAGAGCTCAGTTATTCTTCAGCATCGACTTCTCAACACACCACTTTGGCTTTCACAAGCAATCTGTTGGACAGGCTAGAAAACCTGTGCTGAATTCCCTCGCCTCCAATGTTTGGCTTTGGTTAGGAGAAGATTTGCCCCAAGACTAAATGTGTAATATTAAGCGTAACCTTTTCTTAGCTTTATTGTTCTTGCTCCTAAATCTAAATTATGTATACCTTGGGTGTGTTTATGTGTATTTGAGTGAGGGAGAGAAACTCAAAAGGGCATGGAAAATGTGCACTCCATTCACCCTACATATGCTGTAATGTGAACAGACTCACAGAGATGTGTGGGCATATATAGACTTAACCACATCTACTGTAAAGAGGAAAAAAATGCTGAGAAGCATTTTGTCATGTTTTCCACTTGAAATGTGTGAGCTGTGGAAACCTGAAGTGATCACATTAATGTTTCTTCTGGTAGTTTTTTTCTGATGCTATTTATTTTTCTTGTGCTATTTTTTTGTTATAGTGCTTTGTTGGGAACTCGACAAGTTTGTGAGGTGGGTTTTTCTCTCCTTTCCCTGTATCTTGAATATATGCACACATTTGAATTATGACTTTCCTACAGGAACTAACAGCTGTATGTGCAAATCATGCATATAAATCAATTACCGAGGCCTATGTACTATAAATGCACCCATTAATTAAGCAATGTCAGATGCTATGAACCATGAAGTTCATTACATCTTTAGCATTCAAACCAAGGATTATTTGAAGAAGCAATACTACGTTTACCTAATAGTTAATGAAATTAAGCCGGGTTGTTGCCAACATTCTTATTTTATGCCTAATTCAGTGTTTAAATGTTTATGAATAAAACACTAACTGCTGAAAGCAGAAATGTTGAAATGTAATTACTGGTAAGTTATAACGCACTTGAGGACTCATTATACCAGACTTGGGAGTTTTAAGATCACCAGTGTAACACAGACTCCAAAAACACAGATTTTTTATGGGCTAAAAGCTGGAAAGACATAAATGCTGTTGATTTTGTCCTGGCTGAGTGGAAATTTTGATGATTGTGGTAGTATGATTTATGGGTATAACATTTTCTAGTCATTACGTGGTTGCATTTCACCATTGTGACATGATTTGCATATGTGAATATCTCTGCAAATTAACTTCTGATGAGAGCTACATCTGCCTGGATTAAGAAGCTCCTATCTGAAAACCAATCCAGCTGCTACCCTGAAGGACCTATTTGAAAAAAGGCAATCTGCAATGTCATCATATATAGTTTTTCCATATGTATGTCCTGATTTAGATTTAAATGTAAATATTGCATGACAGTATTGGTTACTTTGTTAGGGTTTGTTCTGCCAACTGAGAAGCACTCAGTGATGACAATGTTAGGATTACCTCTGCTGTGTAGCATGCTTACTTTCCTCCATTTCAATAACCTATCTCCAGACAGCTACACATCAAGAGCTAGACTGGTATCCATCACTGTGTTTCAAAGCTATTCTTAGCCAGATGAATTTTAAAAAAAATCAAATTTAAAGGGAAACAATGCAAAGGAAAGAAATAAAACCCCAAGACTCTCCAGAAAAAACAGGCAGAAAGAACTGCAAAAGTCTTTAGCTGAACATCATCTTCTCCTGCTGGCTCAGCATTTCCTAGGATCAGGTTTTTGTGCTGGAGGATATGTATCCATAGAAAAATGGTACAGGCTCTGACAGAGAAAACTTGTATGTGGACTCTGAATGCAACTGATAAACACAAGAGATAAAGTCAGACAGTCAGGGGAGCACCAAGGGAAAATGAAATAATACTTTTTTGGAGAATAACGGTAAATTACTATCAGACTCTTCCTGAGCATTTGGCAGAGCCCAGTAACTTTTTGCAGCACAGTAAAATAGGAGCTTGAAGGAGGAATTTAAAGGAGAGTCATGAGGCAGAGTTGTGAAGAAATTGTAAAAAAAAAAAAAGCAGCTTAGTTTTTGAGAACTGCAAAAAAAAGGGGGGAGGGGGGGGGGAACTGAGGAGCCAACATAACCACTTGGTGCAGAAGACTGAGGCATGGCCTTGCAGCTGTTTACCAAGGTGGTCAGATTGCTTTGGGCAAACTCTGAGAAAGCAGCAGCTCCTCCAAGATGCAGAGTTGTGTATCTGCAAGGCTCAGGAGGGAGCGACACAACGCCCTGGAGGGTGGGCAGCAGTGGTGAGAAGCACAGGGATACGCTGCCCGTGGGAAATGAAGAGAATGAGAGCCTTGTGGACTTCAGAGCAGATCTGAGACACTTCAGAGAAAGAAGAGAGGGAGAGGAGCTGGAATTTTTGGGTAGAAGGAAACAAGTCTAAAGAGGTAGCAATGGGAGTCAGTAGCAGAGCAAAAGGAGATGAGTTTGCTTTTGTTCTGACAGCACTCAGAAACAAACAGAGAGAGAATAAAGAACCGAAGTCTTTATTGAGTAAAAATAAAGGTAAGAGAAGAACCAGAGAAAGGAAGCACCACTGACCTTAGAGAAAAAATATTTAACATGGGATTTGTGTGCTTTTTTTAGGAATAGAAGAAATCAGATCTATTTTGTAGAAAGTATTTTGATTTTTACCGATATCAAGATTCAAGATATATATCAGTTATTGCCTTAAAAGTATGATCTTATTCTTTCTTCTCTCCCAGAAATCTATTAACATTGCTGCTGCTTGAACACACTGCTTTTGCTAAAAGCAATTCCAATTAAATTTTAAAATTGTGACAATATAGATAAATTTATAATGAATTTTATTTTTCACATGAGTTGAAAGCTTGACATACAGAAGTAAACAGCTAAACCCCAAGGAGTAATAGGAAACTGTTCCAGCAGTTCATATCTACAGTCTTAACTAAGGCTTAATTATGTAGAAACCAAAGCCACACGGTACACCCATACCACAGTTGTAAGTGCTTTTGATCCCAGCGTTGTAAACTAAAATGTTAGTGGAAGTACAGTTCAAAAATGGGTAAAACCAGAAAAAGTGTTCTCCCACCATCATTCACTAAGAGGCAGTAAATACCAGTGTGCTAAACCACACGAAGCCTAAATGCTAGAATAAATTCACACACACACACCAAAAAAGTTAACGACATATCTGCAGGCAAAGGCATAAATAAGCCATGTCCCAGGAGTTAAACACGTGCAAGTGTATGAACCCACCCATTCTTAGACTGAGCAGTGGCTTACTCAGTCTTCATGCAAATACAGCACTAAACAAGAAAAGGATGGCAGAGTCAATGCCACAATATATTTATATGTGCTCAGACTGGAGCTGGATTGCTCCTGCAGGGGTGTGGAGGCAGAGCTATTGCCCTGCCTTCAATCCTCTGTATAAATCCAAGTCTGCTGCTTGAAGCCTCAGAATCTGCAGCTGGTCATTGCCCAATATAACAAGTTAGTTCCTTGATGGGTAACATCCCAGGATGTTCAGCACTGGTGAATGCAGTCAGATGTGAAAAGGTTAACAAGTGAAAGACATGTACTTAATCCTACCAGTATTCATGAACAGCAGTGAGATTCATTCCAGTGCTGGTAATTCTTAAATCAAGACCTCTGGCAGCAGCTATGAATGCAGACTAAGGGAAGGCAGAAGGAACTCTTTCTGTAAAGCACAGCTGATCTCACAAGTTAACGAGGGACAGGGAGCAGCCTGGGGAAGATCATGCAATTTTTGTCCAGTCCAGGCTTTGCTTCCTCATGAAGCAGCTGCTTTCAGATCCCACAAGTTAGAAATGCAGAGTCAGCAAAACCAAGTGGACACATTGCCTAATTGAAAGTTCCTCCTTATCAGAAAGTGTTGGTTTTATTACATTTTGAGACATCTAGAGGTAAAATTCCTGATATTGTGCGTGTATGTTGCCAAGGAAGTTTCACGTACTGATTGCGTGCAATAAGAAATGTAAGAGATTTCTCCCAGTAAGCAGAGTTCACAGGGCCATATTCACATACCCCTCCCAGTGTAATTCCCAAATGGCCTTGTGAAGGTCTGAAGAAGCAAAGGAGTAAATAAACTCATTCTCTGTCAGATTTACAGTTGTTTCTTCAAGAAGGACTGCCTTGATTGCTGTCTGCCTCTGTCATCCCCAGGTGGGTTCACACAGAAATCCTTAAATGATGTCAAGAGCAGAGGGAGCTAGAGCAGTGACATATATTGGCTCTCAAATTATGGGGAGATATCTTGATTTTATTTCATCTGGCACCAGTAGTCACTCTTCTGTTCAACATGGAGAAACACAGCACAATATGTCCTCACAAGGGAAAGGTGAAAAGAAATCATATTATCTTAGGGCATCAGATGCTCATTATAGCCAGCAATTAGAAAATCTCAGGTGTTACAATGCTTATTCAAGTCTTCTGATACTACACTGTTACATAGGAAATACAGCAAAATCAGGTGTGACAATGCCAAGATTTGTGTTTCTCAACTGAGTTCAAATTAAAAAACAAAACCAAACAAAAAACATCAAAACAAACAAATGAAACCCACAAACAAACAAAAAAGGGCAACAACAACAAAAAAGCAATCTAAACCAAAAATAAGCGACTCTTCCCCTATCACTTGGCACATCCAGGTTAGGAAAGAACAAAGTACTGACCCAAGCATACATATTTATTTTTAGAAAGGTTAATTAAGTGGATTTAATTGTAGGTGTTCTTAGTGTTTTGCTTGCAATCCTTATCTAAGAAGTTGGCAAGCAGTTTTTCACCATTTTAAGTAGACATTGAGCCTTAGGAACCACTTGCAATGTTTACAAATATGGACTAAGGCTTTGAATATTGTATATTTTAGATAGGTTTTGAGAGCAATAAATCTCTGTAACACAGGGATTTAGTTACAGTTTTGCCACTCAAATGTCTGTGGAACACTTTTAGGTAGTTGCTTCAGAAGGGATACAACTATTGCAGGACAGATATATCTTTTGTTAGTTTTGTTGATAAAATCTAGCCCAAGAGCACAAAGGACTCGGCTGAAGCCAATGGAAATATTCCCTCTGTCTTCTGTGGCCACTGTGTTAGGCTCTGGGTGCTTTTACTGTTTGATGATTACCTAGTGGTCAATGATACTGGTCAAAAATACTAGCATTTTAGTCTCATCCCTCAGAATTAGGACACACAATCCTTCTCCCATTTAGTATTATGGTCCAGAGTGCTCTAGGAAAAAAGAATGAATTATCATCCTACCTTTAGGGATGCATAGATTAGTAGGACAAGACAGAAAAGCCTGCATTGGCAATATTTCAGCTGTACTTGCATGGTGGATAAAGAGAGTCCTTTCATTTTTGGGTGTGTTCATGGGAGGCCAGGAAAAACAATGAAATCTTTGGCATTAAAATGTAAATCCTTCAGCAAGTGTTCTAGATATGCCCAGATGGGTATGCGGATGTATTTGAAAACTAGGTAAAGTGATCTTTTCATGATTCTGTTTAAGGTCAGAATAAATTTCTTTTTGTTGTTTTTACACAACTGAAGAACATTTTCATTTATCTCTTCACTGCACTGACTTCCTCTCAGACCATGTTTGAATAAATGAAAAAAATTACCTCTTACTCCTTCAGTTCCTGCACAGTAAGCTCCAGACGTTTAGGCAACACCAGCAGGATCCCATTTTTCATCTAGGAACTAACACATCCAGAGAATTGTTAGCCTATGTCTTTCTCGCTTTTTTTTTTTTTTTTTCATTTTCATGGGAACTGGAGGACAAATGGCTTTTCTCAGAATATTACACCAGAAGTCCTATCTTGTTTGTCTCAATCACCTAAGAAATTTATCTCTGCCTCAGTTACTTGAGTAATCACTGATTATTTTCCTGAGTGAGGTGAAGGGGATCACATCCTACAATATTATCATACCCCTTTCCTTTGGTTGCTGTGTAGCATTAGTGCCAGCTCCCTGGGGTAGGTGGGAAAAGTTCCAGCTGATTTTGGAGGGAGCAGGGTTTCATCCAAGGGCATACAGTGAAACGCACATCCAAATGTCAGGCAGTGTGGGCATTCATTACTCTGCAGTTTGAAATAACTCTTTCTTTACTTTACCCTCTGTAAACTTCAGCCTGGTAAAAGGCATCTTTGGTCCTAAGGCTCTGTACCCACTTACACGTCTCTCTAGATCTCACTTCTCTTGGCCTTGCTCCTCTTGTATTTATGTTCTTGGTGTTGAAGTGTGGATTGCATTGCATCTTTTCTGTCAGGTCCAGTGGCTGGGCAGAAAGCCGATCTGGTACTGGTGAAGGAAGAATTTGATTCCTCTTTCTGTAAAGCGCTGGGGTATTTGAGGGTTTTTTTGGTGGAAAATAAAATTCTGTTCAATGGTATTCTGGGGTAGCAGATAAAACATAATTTGTTCCTGGGATAGCTACAGTATAGAAGAATCTACAAAAAAATGTGAACATTTCAACAATAAAAAAGTATAATATTTTAACAGAAACTGTTATTGTACTATGTCATGAACAGCCGCATTAGTTTTCTTTGATAATTAGCTGTAACTGTTTAAAAGTTATTAGCTGTATTGAAACAGACTTTTGAAAGAGAACCAGCATGAATACTTATTGTTAGTGAATTAATTCAGAAAATCCTTGATTAAGCATTATACACCTAATTTCACATAAAAAATGCTGATTTTCTTTTTCCCTGAAGATTAACTGTGAATTCCATTAATATGAAGAAAGGTATGTCTGAATATCAATTAGAGCTTTGAGAAAGTATACGCGTGTGCTGTGTTAGAGACAGTCTGAGTCACATACACAGAGGACCCAAAAAGAGTGGAGTTAATGGCTTCAGCTTGCCTTTGTTTAGGTGGGGCCTATGTAAAGGCTCTGGAGTGTCTGTGATCCTCAGTTAGCTCTGGGTCTTCCCCTGGCTTTGGCAGGTCACTTTGTGCTTGACTGCTGGAGCACAGAAGGAGCAGAAGCTCCTGCTGAAGGCAGCTGCACCAAAAGCTTGATTTTCCTCAGGTCTTGCCCATTTTGTACCCCAGATGCTACAGAATTAGTCCGCTGCCTTTGTGTGGCTGGCACACATTTCTCCAAAGCTTCCAGGAGTCAGCGAGCGTGGCAGCATGGGAGGATGAGGATGGGCCAGCTCCAAAAGCAAGAAGGCACGTGGCCAGCTGCATGCAAGAGATTCTGCGACTCTGTGCAGCGCTGTGGCTGCTGGAGCCCCCACCAGTGCCCTTAACACTCAACCACTGCCATCACCCCCACGACAGCAACCGGGCAGCCCGTGCTGCACCACCAGAGTCCCTGGACACAGCCCATACGGCACCACCCTTGCTGGCTGTGCTGTACTCTTCTTGCACCCTGGCATGCACTTGGCTGTGTCTCTCGGTGCCCTTTGTGAGGCTTTCTCACAACCAGCATGTGCACGAGGAGGGCGGAGAAGTGAGGATGCCCAGCCGTCTGTGTTTCACAGCAAAGGCTGGGGTTATTGCCTCTGAGTCTTTTACCCAGGTGAAATAACAGACAAACATTTCTTCCAAGGCAACCCTTGGCTGCCTAATGAATCAGGATATTCAAAAGTCATACATAGGTTCAATTTTACTATAAAAATAAAATAACATAATATAATTGTGAAAATGGGATGATACAAAAGTGTGCAAGACAGATTTGCAATTAATTCTCCTTTTTGTTCCCTGGAATTCAAACATAACTCTTAGAACAAATGGGCTGAGGCTTGGGACAGTAATAAATCTTTGATTTTAATATCATTTTGAAAAAATCACACACATCTCTAAAAGATTGGGGAAATATAACTTTTATTTTAATGCGAGTAGTATTTTACTGGACCCTGGCAGGGTATTAGAGAAATTATCATTTTCTCATCAGTCTAACTGCCAGCTAGCTGTTCTTACTTTCCTTTTCTTCACAATGGAGGGTGTCTCAGACAAAACACTACTTAATCAAATTAATTAAGAGGCAGAAGATTTCTAAGGAATGAGTTTCAGAAGGAATCAGGCCAAAAACGTAGCATGTTCAACACTTCAAATGCTTTCTCAAGTTCCAGGCTACAGTGGTATTTAATTGTTTTCTTGTGTCCGGTGCGAATAGTTTGGCTTTCAGATTACGGCAGGGAAAATTTTTATTAGATAAAAAAGTGCCATCAAATGGATTTGTGAAAATATGGACACGTTGCTGAACGTCTTGTCAAAATAATTTCCTTCAAGAAATTCAGCGCTGTCAGTGCATTCATTTTGTAATTAAATGTTTTGACAATTCAGGTTGAAACAACCAGCTGTTTGAGAATTCCTTTTTCTTATACAGTTGTGAAGTGAGAAATCAAAATCACATCTGACTTGATTCTTTTCTAATCAAGTGTTTGAAATAACTGAGTTTTGTGCCAAACTGAAATAATTATTTTTTGAGCTGTCAGAACTGTTGATGAATGCAAAAAAGGAATGAACTGGAATAAAAGTAATTTGTGTACAGAACTCGAAATTTGTGGGCTACAAATAGAAAATCCTTCATGGATAGTCTATTATAATTTTACTTATTCAGTTGTCATATGCAGTTGTGTTAGCTGCTGTGAATGCAGAGTAACTATACAGTTTATTTCAGCATGTATACTGAAAACAACACTTATTACTTCAACTAGGACATATTCACCTGCATCCTGTTCTAGAGAAAACTATCCAGTTGTTAGTCACTCGTGATTAATCCTTCATTATTGTATAATGCTCTCTGTAAAAGCCCCCAAAGGGGCCTCCTGTTGTGTCAGGCTCTGTACAAATCAGGATTGTGAGATATCAAGGCCTGGTCCAGATCTGCTGGCTGCAGGGTCTCTGTTGCGATGGGATCCCACTGCATTTACCAACGTGTTACGAAAGACTGGAGTAGAAAAACTGGATCCAGGCCGTTCAGAAACCCTCTCCAGAGACAGACCCTTCTTTCTCTCCTTTTCCTCAATAAAAACCTCTCTTAGCAATAGGCTCCAGGTAATGTTCTACCCCATAGCTCTGAGCCCAAAGCTGTAGAAGGCACAACAACATTTGGGCCTCAGGATGGACAGTAACAGAACACAAGCTGGGTTCCAGGGTGGAGGAGATGCCTTCTTGTAGGCACCTCAAATGTGAGATTCTCAGTGTTGATCTCCAAGGATTGGTGACCATCCTGGCTTGGTAATACCACACTGTGGAAGAGACATGACAGCACTGCTCAGTATTTATGCAGAAGAACCCCAAGCTAGACACAGATGCACAGGTCTCGGACCCTCATATCTGAGTATGACAAATCTGCCACACCAGAAACCTGCCCACCCACTTGCTTGTTGGAACAACCACTCATCTTTGTCCCCCAGGTATGTTTTTTAGGGACAGCATGATAGTAAAGTACAGAGACAAAAGTATACCACACATCCTCCTGTCTTGTCAAGGGTAGAACGACTGTGTAGACCGCTGGTAAACATCATGAGGCTTAGAGCAGTTCCCCTCAGACTGATCTCACCTCTCACATTCAAGTCCTCCATGGAGATTCAAGGTCTCATCTCCCACTTTCAAGTCCTTTAAAGAGAGAAGGTTCCATTTGCACTCAGAGTGATTTGATTCTGGCAAGAAAGACAACTTTCTCGCAGGAAGAAGCACATCTGTTTGAAATGGTTCCTAAATGTTTTTTGGCAGAGAGGTCAGATAAGGAAAACTTTGTCTGCTCTCTGGTGGGATATTGAGGTGAGGGGGTGGGGAACAAGGCATTAAGGGAAAGAGATATATCCACAGGTAGCTTTTCTCAAGCTGAGTTCCTGAGGAGAAAGACATCAAAATTAAAGAGAATAGAGGTTTATTTTCTTTTCTCTTTCACAGATCTGTGATTCAGAAGGTGTAATGTGAAAATGTGTGATTCTCTTCTGAAAGGACAGCTATGGCATATATGATATTCATGAAAACCACTAGAATCTTGCAACCACCTCTGAAAGATCATCTATCTCCATTTACCAATTTTCTCCCTTCTTCTCTCCCATATGGCATCATTAGATTTCCAAGTGTCTAAGGGAAGGTGCTAAATAGGTTGAAATAAATACTTCCATAGAGAAAGAAGTCATGTTTTTAAAGTGCTACAAGAGATTGCTTTATTCTTTTTTTTTTCCATAAGTAATATAAATTCATTAATGAACATGAACTGGAACTAGCTAAATGTGATACAGCCAAAAAAATTTGAACAAAAAATTGGACAGAAGGGTTTTTGAAACTCGCCATACAGAAATGAAGAAAGTCATGTAACCAAGAGCATCATACTGCAGATTTTTGTTCTAATTGTTAAAAAATGTTCACTCCCACTCTTGGAACTTCTAGTCTAAGTTTGAGCCTGGAGCAAATTTTTACAGCAAAGTTATAAATCCACGAAAACAGAGGTTTATAATGGAAACACTGGCACAATTCTAACTAAAGTGTTGTGCCATGGGGTGCCTCTGGCTTGTATGCCAGCCAGAAAACTAGTTGCACCCCCACAAAAAAAAAAAAAACGGACAGAAGTAGATGAGACATCAGCAGTAACATTTCTGAGATAAAGCAAGCATACAAAGTCCTGTGCAGTAAAGGATTACAAACAAACAATTTGTAAATGCTTTGAATATATATAGAACTGGAACCACGCTTTGAGAAAATGATGGGTTATTAAGGTATGGAATTTAATATCATTGTCAATCTATAAAACTTTTACAACCTAGTCTTATTTGCACAGAGATTACATCCCCAAAGCTCAGTGCCAAAGACACATGTTAATAAGCTCACAACTTTTAATTAAGCAATATGTATAAGTAGATTCCCATTAAGCTGTGATTTGTGGGCTAGTTCATTACAGTGGGTTCCAGCCACCAGACACATATTCAATACAAATCAAGCAGCCTGCATATTATCCAGCTTAATGTGAGCCTACTTGGGATATTTTATCACCAGTTCAGATTGGTGGTTCAGAGAGCTTTATTTTTTTCTAAGATTGGGGGCAGCGACCAGAACCTTATAATGACCCCATGTTGTTTTCTTAATGAAACTATCCATCTGAATTGTTTAGTTGCAACTGGTAATTATTCATAGAGTTAATCATAGTTCTGTTATATACAACATGTATATGACATTCATCCAGAACACATTGGCTCTCATTTAAAATAAATGTCTAAAATAAGGTACAAAAGAAGGAAATATGGATACTAACGAATGCAACAATAAAAATAATTCACACATTTTACTCCAAAGAGAGTGATGAATTTTTTTCGGTCTTGGAATAACTCTTTTGAGTTCCTGAATTATGCTAAAATTTCTGCCCCCAGTTTGTGGCACAGGGTGTCAAGTGGAATTTTTTCAATCAGCTTTACTCATGACAGTGTGCCATGCCATTTCACACTTATCTTGCTTAGACAGATTTCCCGTTTATTACATCAGCAGTGAGGATTGTAGAGCAATTTGATGCAACAGTCTTAAAAATAAGATGGCTGTTCTACAATATTTAACAATTTTTTATTTTTTGCAGGAGTTATAGGTTCATGGATCATTGATCATCATCTAGGAGAAATTATTACAGTCAGATTTCTGGAAAATAATACCTCATCATAGCATTTTCTTTTGGTATTCCTTCCATAATAGTAAGTGAAAGAATTAACTTTGCTACACATTTACAGTTATCAAGAGTGACAATTGTTTTTAACAGCCCTTTGAGTAAGGATTCTACTGTATTTCACTGTAAGGAAATATGCATTTTATTTACTCACTGACCTTTTCTCTGTAAGCTCCCTTTAGCCTCCATAAAACATTCACAAAATATTTAGGGTCGATTTTTTTTAAAAATTTATATTTTCTAGTTTGCTACTGAAATTTTCTCTGAACAACCAGCCTCAGATAACGTAATGATACTATCAACATCTTTCCAGTATTTATTTGGAAAGCAGAATTGAGCCCCAGGTTCATCTTATTCAGTATCTTTCTAACACCAGCAGCTTAGTCATGAGGTTTTATGAAACCAGGGAGGGAATACACCCAGTAGAGGAGACTCCATGCTGAAAGAGAAAGGAGTGAGCTCCTGAGAAGGAGATGTGAACTACAAATCAAGAAGACAAGGAGAGGAGAAAGATCATAATTAGCCATAGCTCTAAATGTAACAAGAAGAATTTTTCAATCAATATGGTAAGCTGCTTGTAGCCAATTAAAAGACTGTAAAGTAGGGACAATGCCATATGTAGATTAGGCTAGTCTCATAAAAAGAGCCTTGAAGCAGTGTTGCATAGTTCATGAATTGATTTTGCTCGAAGGCCAAAGAAAAAGGAGCTGCAGTAACCCAGTCCTATAGGAACAAAAGTGATACCTCTGAAAAGTCCACTCAGTGCCAAATGAGTCAGAGGAATTTTATACATCCCTTTTATACCAAAATTTTGCCTCACCTAACCATCTTTCCTAGGATCACGCTCATGCAAAACTATAATCAAGAGGATTTGGGGTTTGGGGTTTTTTTATGATGACACTATTTCTAAATAATCTAAAGCAATACAGGCCTGGGAAAACCGGTACCTTCAGTTTCAATTCATCCCTGAATCGAAACTTTGCCTTTGCCAGCTCTATGGGACACAGCAGCATATGGAGGAGTGAGGAAACTACTACATATGCCGGAAGCTAAAGTGTTAAAAACAGTCTCCTGCAGCCTGCAGAGGAAGCGTGGAGTCAAGGAAAACACCCAGACATATAGTTGTTGAGACAGGAGCAACATTACAGCCATTAAAATCAAATGTCAAAGAAGGAACAATGCCTATTAGCTTTTAGAAACCAAAAATGAACAGTTCAGCTTTATCAAACAAATGGGTTGCACTATCCAATTACTAACTTCTGATAAGCACCATGTCAATTTTGAAATTGTACTGCTGAGTCCGTGGAGAAGAAAAAATAAATCCGAGTTATCCACATAACAAGGATAAAAGGAAGCCAAACTACTGCAATCGTGACCTAATTACCCAGGCAAATCACTCCCCTTTCTGAGAGCCTTGTAGAGCCAGTGGAAACACTGTAGCACTCGCTGACAAAGCTCTGACCTTGTAGGAAGCTCCTTTTCTCTCCCCTTCATGTCCCATCTGATCAGAAGCCTTGAGAAGCCCTCTGACTGGGTCCCTCACTCAAAGCAGTATCTTCCTCAGCACCTTTTTACTTCATCCTACGCAGGAGTATAAAATCTGGGAGTGTGTACGGCCCGTTTGAGTGGGCTTCGGAAGCCTGCAGCCTGCAGAGTGAACGCGACTCCTTATCCAGCCCACAGAATTTTGCACGGCTTCACAGAGCAGCTGGCACACCTACGAGAGGAAACCATTATCCTGTTTGCTTCTTCAGGCTGACGTCCACTGTGTTCAGGGACCATACAGAGGCTCCCATTCCTCCAGTGTTGTTAAGTCTGAAGCTGGTTTGCAACTCCCATTTCAGAGCTATTCTTTACCCCGAGGTACGTGAGTGCTAAATTAGGCACGGGTTGAGTTTCTCAGCAGCGGAGTATATAATTGGAAGGATAATGATAATAATAATAATAAAAAACCTCATAAATTACATTTGATGTCATGTGATATGCACACACGTCCTGCTTTCTTTTTCATCTCTGTCTAAAATGAGCATTAAAGTCCATGTTTCAAACCCTGCCCATGGGTTGTCTGTAAGGACTCTTACCTCAAGGTCTGTCTTATCACTCACAACATTCATAATCAAATACGAAACACAGGACTTCCAAATAAACCTTTAAACCAGACACACACACAGAGACAGCAGAAATCCACTTCAGTCACGGTTGTGTTGGATGAGGGAATGACAGCATCACTGCCACCTGTCCTCACCACCCTTCTCTCAGAGACGACTGCACTCAGAGCTGCTAGCAGAGTTGCTCGTGTGAATGCTCTCACACCTGTTTTGGCTAAACATGGTCCTGTGAGGCTTGAGCAGCTGGAGCAGAAGGTATTTGCTGCTTAGTCTGAAATGGGTGAGCGAAAGCTCCCATGGGAGCTTCTCCTGCATGAAAAAGCAGCTGTAGATGATCTCTTCAGGTGGCACAGCTGTGCTCACAGGAGAGTGTGTGTCCACAACAATAGCAAGGGTAGAAGAGGAAAGCTGGAATTAGCAACCTGAATGCAACGTCTTAGTCTGTGCTCACTATTTTCTGTTTGGACCAAGACATTCCTATATCGGCTCTTTTGACATCCTTTCTAAAATCCCTTAGGATGTCAGAGGGTCAGAGATAAGCCCCTTGCTTATACACTCAGCCCCAGATTCAGGTAAAATGTGTTCCTGATAAGGTAGATACATGTGCATGAGGCCACTGGTTCATAAGAAAAAGTCAGCATTTAAGAGTTGTTGGTAGGTCAATGTAATGTGGTAAGCTTTTCAGTGCTTAAAAAAGACTGAGGGAAGGAGGGGGAGTAGAGGAAAATAGGAGCCTGCAATCTAGTCCTGTCCGCCACTTGTTAATGAAAAAAAAATCATGTGATGAGACCATTAAAAAACTTAGGCTTTTTCATGTCTAATTTGAAAGATAATATGGAAAAAGCAATGCATATACTCTGATAATTCAGAGCCACTCTAATATATTCACAGATAATATCTGTGGAAAAAACACAAAAGCCTTCAAACCGTGATTTTTTATTCCAAGATAGAAAATAGAGACCTAAACAGTCTCAACAACAGATAAAACTTTGGAAATATTTAAGATACAGAGCCTTGCCACTGAAATGTGTCCTGCTCTCATTCTGTACACATGAGCACACATACACATGCATATTTTTGCGCTGATTTTAGACAAAATCATAGCTGTTGCTACTCCAAATTCACTGTGAATGGTGAAGTTCTAAAGTTCTTATGAAACACGAAGAGAAAAAAATCCTTTCTTTTTTCTCCTTTTTGATTATTTTATTATGTAAGGACTCCATGCCTTTGGAGTAGAAGGCTATTATAAATATATGTTGTAGTGCAGATGAAGAAGTTTTCCAATTTCATTAACAAGTAGCAAGATCTGTGCATATACCTCCCCTATAGAATGTTTTAGAAATATGCCCTATTATATCTAGTTAAGTCAACCTTGTGTCATTATTTCATATTAGTGTATATGACAGGATTGGCATACTCAGGAAAGATGCATCAGAACCATTATGTGCCAGCCAGGAAAATGAAAAAAGGAATTCTATGTTTCAAAATCTACATTAAATATCATGTCATCAAACATTTTGAGAAGGAAAGATTCTATTGGTTAAAAAAAAAAAAAAAAAAAGTCTGTTAAGATTTAAGGAAGTACTTTGAATAAAGTTCTAGAGAAACAGGGAAAAAAAAAAAAGGTCAATTTTGGAGTGTATATTTAAGTAGAAAAAGACAGGGAAATGAGACTGAATAATCTACCACATGAAGAGAAGAAAGCTTTGCTTAAATGCCTTGGTTTTTAACGTATATTTTTAAAAAAAGATACATTTTATTTTTCACAAGGAAACTTTTTGAAATAGGTCTAGATTTTTCAAAATACTTCTTTCACATCTAATATCATTATCCTACACTATTAATGGAAAGGCTTCTGCTGTATAAGACTACACAGATTTCACTAAAGTGTTATGCACATGTTAAGCAAAAGTGGAAAGAGTACCTCTTTTGCGAAGATCACATAATTTCCACAGAATCCCAGAAATTTCGGGCCACAAGAAAACTCTGAACACTTCCAGCCAACATTTGTACCAAAAATAGATGAACTACATCACTTCCTACATGTTTCTCTTTATTGGTGAGTTGACCTTGATTGGACATCAGTTGCTCCCCAACCTGCTCTATCACTCCCTTTCATAGGAGGATGGGAGGGAGAAGATAAGACAGAAAAAACCCTCATGGGTCCAGATAAAGGCAGTTTGGTAAATTGGAAGCAAAGGAAAACATGAGAATTTATTCCCTACTTCCCATCAGCAGGCAACGTCCAGCCACTTCTCAGGAAGCAGAGCTTCAGTACTTGCAGCAGTTGTTCCAGAACAAATGTTATAAATAACGAATGCCACCCTTTTGTCCTCTTTTCTCTTAGCTTTTATTGCTGAGCAGGTGCCATGTGGTACAGAATTATCCTTTTGGTCTGTTTCAGCCAGACGTCTTGGCTGTGTCCCCTCCCAGCTTGTTGCCCACCCCCAGCCTACTGGTGAGGGGTAGAAAGCTGGGGACAGAGTGTGAGCGTGCCCCAGCAATGGCCACAACACCTTTCCAGCTGCCAATACAAAGAACAGCACTGTGAGGGCTGCCATGGGAAAATGAACTCCATGTCAGCCAAACACAATACATTTCACAAAGAAAACAGCCTTCAAAACTAGTCATAAGAGAAAACTCAAAACAGGATTCCCCAAAGAATGACACTATATGGAAAACAAAGGACTCAAAATAGCTTCGTGCATAGGCTCATTGATCTTAATTTTTATGTCTGAACTGCAATTTTCTCAGCCTCTAACATTTTATCTGACCAGTGAAGATGCATTTGTGGCTCAAACCTTGGACCATCTCCTGCATGTGTCATTCCCAAGAATTTTGTTGTATAGCTCCTGACTTCTGTTTAGGGGGTGGCAGTGGCTTAGGAATGGTTTGAGACTCAGAAAGGTTTATGACTACTCACATCTTCCATGTGTTGAGACAACAGATTTGATTGTCTTCCAGTGCCCATTGCTGTGGAGGAAATAATGTTGCTACAAGATATAAAAGCAGGCCTCAATATCAAAACCTCTAGTGCTGTAAATTCTCATATCTCCATTGTCTTTAACTGAACAGCAAGAAAGTACTTTTGCTGAGGATCAGGCTCCCCACCTTTAGATTACTGGATAATAACATCCTATCAAGGAGATATAAGAGGGAATCAGAAAAGCTCATCAAAATGTTCAGTGACATGGCAGCAGATTTATGAGAAAAAAAAGATGTCATTATAAAGAAGGAAAAAAAGAAAAGAAAGGAAAGGTCATATTCATTAGGAAGAAAGGAAGACCTAAAGAAAGTACAGGAAATTATAGATCTACCAGCACTTTGGAGTTTTGCTGTTAAGAAAGAGGGAGGATTTCTTAGTACATTTATTAAATGAGGTACTGCTTCTCTTAATTTTTACATTTTCAATCTTTTTATTATCATAGCAATATGTCTTCTACTGCTTCCTTAAGCATTAACAGCGGATTTATTTAATAAAACTGAGGACTGAGCATCACTGAAAATACTGTTTCCAATGGAATGCTCTCATGCTGTGATTGGTGAAGTGCTAAAGTAATTTGCTTTTAATGCTAGCACATACCACTTAGCACTATATTTAACTGAATGATGAAAATCACTCACTTTTCATCCCCTTGCTTAACTGGTGCTCAGTGTAATCTATCTACTGTACTGGTAGCCTAGCGCCAGATATATTCTAATAGACCCTGCTCTCCAATCTACAACAAGCATTTTAATTTTTAATTCATAGTTATGTCTTTATCCTTTAATAGAACAGAACTACAGATGGGGAGTATGTTTTAGATAATAAGAGCACAGTAGGTACCCAGGGAAACTACACCACTAAAAGGATTCTTTATTTACACTTTTCAGTAATGACTACATATATATAGCTACACAGGAGAAAATTGTTGCAAAGGAACACTGCATAGACAGGCAATTACTATCCAACTATAACTGAGCATTATGGATGATGCTGCTGATAAGAGCGCTCCAGAAACAATTTCAAAGCCTATGCCACCCACTGCATATTGACCAATGATCATGGGAACTCACAGGATGAAAGTAATCGAAATTAATAGGTAGGATACTACCTTAAAAAAAAAAAATAAGGTAAATTAACCTAATATTTAAACATACTTTAAATTCAGCATTCAAAAATATGTAATGTAACAGAATTGTACATCCTAGATCAAATGAAACTCAGTAGAGGCATTCCAATATAACTGGAGGAATAAAAGTGGTCAGTCAAGTCCTGCATGCTGAACAAAGTTTCAGTACTAGATCCACATTTGTTGGAAAAATCAGCACAGTCCTATCAGAACTGAAGCTATGGTGGTTCCACACATAAAGTCAGTCCTACCATCAGACTAAATTCCAACACCGTATTACCAACACCAAAGTTAAAATCTCACAGAACCAGGCTGGGATATCTTAACTTAGTGGTGAGAAAGCCAGGATATAATATTGCCCAAAGGGATTTTTTCCATCATAGTCAGTCATGTTGAAAAGCAAAACTGAGGCCAGGAAGATGCACATAGTAAGATGCTGCCCACAGCATCTTGGTACTGTCACCCAGAAACTGCAATAGGTTACTGGGTAGTTTCTCTTCAGTTACTTTATTTTCCACAGTTATGTAGAAAAGTGTCAACAGACAAAGCAAACATCAAAAGGCAATTTTATTCCTGTTATGACAGAGAGAAGTCATCTAAGTATTTCTTATGCAATAAAAGCCACAAAAATCACATCAATTCTTGTAAATATTCAGAAGATTTTTAACACCATTTCTGCCTGGATCTAAGTCATAAAAAAACCACACAAGTAAGCACATATACACGAATAAACTGGGGAAAAAAAAGAAAAGAAGTAGAAACCAAACCACTATCTCGCATATCCAAATTAAAACTGTGCTCAGCAGTGACATTTAAACCTTTGGGCTACTACCTAATGTCATTTGATGTTTATTTAAGTGGATGAAAACTATAGATTAAAGTAATAATATTAATCAACAATGCTCAAGATACTGGGTAAGATCTTACAAAGGTAAATGCATTTGAAAAAGTTTTACCAGAACAGTGTAAACAAAGTGACACCAGAAAATCATAACATGCTAAAAAAAATGTCACTGATTACTATGTTAATTGATTGCAGAATTCTACATATATGATTCAAAATATCGGTAAGGTAAGTTTATTTCTGTTTCCAGTTTCATTTTCAGGACAAAATCAGGATGCTGGCAGTCTGCCCTGTATTTCTCCATTTGCCCCTGACTTTGATGGCCTTGCATGAATGATTTCACCTTTCTTGCCTGTGTTCCCCTTCCCACCTTCTTCTGTTGTCTATCATAGTTCTTGCCTTTGGGTCACGGACAATTTCTGATACATTTGTATGGAGCCAAATAGAATAGGTGCTGACTGGTTCTATCTTTAATACTTCTACGAAAGCACGAACATAACTTCCAGGTTGCTTTAAGATGCTGTAGTTCACAGGGAAGCAGGTATGGACACAACAAATACCTCAGAAATATTTGTTTCTCAGATCTTGTAAATTTTGCAGTATGTTGGGACTTGGCTACAGAACTGGTGGCTGAAGCTATCACTGCTCCTCTTCTGGGCATCCTTGCAGTCTTGCAATTACAATAGTGCTGTGCTTTCAACAACTACTGAAAACACTGTCAATGTTTTAGTCATGAAACTTGAAAGACAAATCAGCCACATTTTCCCCACCACAGCTAACAGGTACAAGCAAAGCTGAAAAAGCTGAAACAAGCAAACCTTAGAAATCTAGGAATGTCCCAGAACTGGGAAGGGAAAAAGAAGTCACATGAAATAATGGTTGTCATGATCCAGTCTGTGATCTGATCCCCAGTTCACCACACTGCACAGCTTGTTGAAGTCACAGAAGAGCAATGAAGGGAGCATTCTGCACACGCAGAGGTGTGGCCATCAGAAATGTAAATCCTATGCGACAGCAGCCATATTATGGATGTGGATCACGATGTAAACAACTCCATGGACCATGTGTTACTGCAGGAACTAGCTCTTGTCAGAGACAATGGGATTTTCTGAAGATTAGAAAAAAGGATGTAGAGAAAGACATGGTTCAAATACGCCAATGACAGTGTATGATCTCCCTCCCCCAAAAAAGGAGTATAGGAGCAAGAGCCCATATACTGAATGTGTCTTTTGTGCTCATGCGAACTTTCCAAGGTTTCTCTGTTAGCAAACAAGACTACTGTGAATTTAAAAGCAACACAAGGTGCTTTTAACTGAACTTTACTTCTTAGAGCGCATTGGAAAACTGACAGTGATTGGACTCAGCTGAGCACAGAGACCTTGTGGAGCCAGCTACAATGAGCCTGGATAAGCAACAAGAGGAAATTGATATCTCATAATAACAGCAATGCCTAAGGACACCCAGCGTGTTCTGTAACGCTCTGTCACCAAACACCCTGATACTACCTTTGGTCAGGAGCAACTTCACTGAAAACTTGACATAGACGTTCCAATCTGCATATGCTTCTCTAGGCACTGTGAGGGGGCCAGTGGCTCTCAGTACACAGAGGAAAACACAAGTCTGAAGGAGTTGGACTTTTGCACTTAGACCAATATGTCTGGACACGTACCTAAATATATATATATACAATAACTGATTTAAGCCTGCCCCCAGCATAATGTAAATGATGGTCCTTGCCTAAGTTAGATCACTCTGGGTTGCGTTACTATATTGAAATTCTGTATGGAAAGCATGGCAGTGTTTGGGTAAAGGACAGCACTTCCGGACTTTTGCAACAGCTGATGAAACTACCTAGGGAAGAGGACACATTGGAAAACACAACTGTGAAATTTCAGCTCTCACTGATCGCACCCTAGCCTTCCCAAAAGAAACTGTGTTTTAAAATTGTTTTTTTCTATCCCTCTCATCATTTTATGCTTAGGTATCAGGACTGTTTTTTAGCTAGGTATGGAAACTGAAAACAATACCTTTCCAGCTTGCTGGACTCTTTTTCCTCTCCCTCAGCTTGATACGTGTAGAGGTACACAGCACACTGTCCCTTTCCCTTCTGCAATCCTGGTCTGTGCTCACTTCATTACACAAAAGACTTTCTTCACTAATATCACCAAATGCCTGAAAAACAGAACAGACAAAAACAACATATTATTATGGCAGCATTCAGTGAAATATCAGAGAGAACATAGATGACTTTGATTACCCTTCCCCACCCCTCTCTTCTTGCTTTCGAAATATCACAGATTAGAAGCTTTTGTATGTGTGTAATTTTATTCTGTCATACTAATAACCCAGCTTTGCAGCAGCTTACAGTTTAGCTTTCATGGTTCAGTTCCACTCCTGGGCTTATAACAATTTTTCTAACAGTTCTGCCAAAATATTATAAAGTAAAACTTACTATAAATGTATTCACTAATACAGATAGAGCAGTGAGATTAACAATTTAAACTCATGTGAAATGTGAATTCACCTAATTTTTCTCACCCTAAATGCTTTAGTAAAACAGTGGAATGGGGATTTTTACGCCCATTGCTTTTCATAATTTCTTCTTATGACACTCTTGACACATGGAGATTTGAGTGAATAAAGAATATACATTCAAAGAAGGGAATCATGGCCATGAGGAGGAGATGTTATAGGACTGGAAATTGGTTATAAAGCCAAGGCACTGCATCAGATTCAGCTCCGTTCATTAGTAGTTACCACATCACATGTCAGATCCTCAGCTTGTGTCATGTGGGTGGCATTTTGCACAAGAGTGCCCTGACTCCAATTGTTTTCATGTTTTGGAATGCCCATATAAGAGAAAGTTTGGTCAGATGAATTTGAGCACAAATCAGATTTCAGATACTGAGAAGTAACTGAGCTCTGCTCTGTCCAGCTGCTGTTACTCAAATGTTGGCATGAAAAAGCAGGTTGATCCAGTAATACTTTAAAGAATTTTGCTATTGTCAATCTAGTTTAGCAGAGCTATAATAAATTTTACAAACACAGGTGTATGCAAGGGAAAAATCTCTAATTTCTATAGTATTTTTTTGTGTATTCTTATTTTCTATCTGTTGAAGCATCTCACAATCTTTGTTGTACTTCTGGTTTTGATACACTGGGAAGCTAGCAAGTGCTGTTACCTCAGGAACAGAGGGAAACAGGCAACGTAGTAAATATTCCCCACCTCATGTGAAAAGCTGAGATTAAATATTGGAGTGGTTTTGTGCATCCTACACCCTAGGCAAATTTCTCTGTACCAGGCTGTTCTTTTTTCTCACCTAGATACCACTTATACAGAACAGTTGCTACTTTATTTTCAGTTATATTCTTTCAAACTAAGAGATAATCCAGTTTTAGGTTGTCCAAAGCTGTTACTCTCATGGCATGAAAAATCATCAGGGCAGGTCAAAAAGAGATACAATATCATGGAAGGACTTCATAGCAGTTCTTTTGCATTACACAGAGTCAAGAAGACAGGAGGCATAAAATGCGGCCTACAATATCAGTGAGCTAGGAGAAACAGAAATACTTTTCCAGTTGTAATAATCTGAGAAAAATATGTGGAAATATCATCAGTGTATACCTGGAGTGGCAACCCTAATTCCCCAGAAGCTGGAACACTAATTTCATTTTATAGAATCATTTAGATAGATTTGGAAAAGACCTTTAAGATCATTGAGTACAGCCATAAGTCTAATACTGCCAAGTCCACCACTAAACCATGTTCTTGAGTGCCACATCCACATGTCTTTTAAATGCCTCCAGGCATGGTCCCTCAACCACTTTTCTGGGCAGCCTTTTCCAGTGCTTGAAAACCCTTTCAGGCTGTCAAGAAATTTTACCTAACATCCAATCCATTTCCTCTTTTCCTGTTGCTTGCTACCTGGCAGAAGAGACCAACCCCAACCTGGCTACAACTTCCTTTCAGGCAGTTGTAGAGAGTGATAACATCACCCTTTTCTCCTTTTCTCCATGCTACACAACACCAGCTCCCTCCTCTGCTATTCACACGACTTGTTTCTATGCAAAAAAAGAGGATATAGGGGATATGTAGAGTTCACTGGAAAAGCTTTCCTTTGGTGCTAGTTAACACATACCAAGAGCTCTTCCAAACCTGATTGTTCACATACCCAGCATATCTGACTGAAGCAATAGGAACCTTGTGCTACAATTAAGGTGCTATCATTTACTTCTGTACATTAAATTGAAACTTGTATAGATATGTCAGATTTTTAAACTTGATCACATGTTGTACAGCGTTATGTTCTTAAATTAAAGTCCAAGGTGTTTCTGAGAGCGACTTAATAGCAGTAACCTTATGGTTAATCAACCATGTAGTAAAGTTCACTGTACACTTACTGCAGTCTAATTATAAAGTGAGCAAAAATATAATTGATGCATTTTGTCAATCTGTGTAGCTGGAAGGTACTTTTTCAAAGGTTATTTTTTTATTCAGATAAAGTAAGTTAATGCTGTTTTGGCAATTATCCTTCGACTTCAGAGATTTTACTGCTGATTCAGGTAAAACTGTGATAGATGAATAAAGATTATAAGCATTTAAAAATACAAAATACCTTCTGCAACAATCAGTGGCTCTGCACTTCATAAAATCGTTCTGAAAATCACTGGAAATGCAGCAAATCTTGGTGTTTAAAGTGAGTTGAAACTGAAAGATGTATTTTTTCATACAAAATAACACTTTTAAAGTGCCCCTTAGTTATCATCACTATTGTTTGTTATATAATACAACTAGAAAGCTATGGCAGCATTTTTCCCATGAGCACTGGCTCACACTGAATGGGTATGCTTGAACTTGCTTTCATTCCTTCTGTGAACAGCTGAAGGAAACAGTTCTAACTCTTCAGGATCCCAAGAAAAAAGAAATTAAAACTTCCACGAACATGATATATTTGTGTATGTGTTGATTAGGTAGGTAACACTTGCTCCTCACTCCACATTCTCTGCAAGTAAAAAAGAAGCCAGTATGATTTAAAACTGAATATTCATATACAGAACAATCCTATAATGCTGTAGTCCTGGTATTTCAGTAATTTTTTGGTTATGTGAAAGCCAGTGGTCCTGCTGAAAAGGCCCAGTAGCGGACCTGTCTCATTCTTTTCCTGATCCTCCTATCAAAGCACAGACACCACCATAGATAAGCAGGACATGGCCATTTGAAGGAAATAAATATTTTTCCACATGACTCTGTGACTTTCTGAGGTACAGAGTATATAAGACCTGAGATTTGTAGAACACTACGGAGGGGGGAAATGGCCACATCCTGCAAGGCTGCCTCCTGCATTTCCACCCTGTTGCAACATAGTCTTGACTGCAGTTGGTAATGGATTCACAATTAATAGACACATTTAAAACCATACCACAATTTACTGAAAAAGGCAAGGACCTAATCTTGTACTTGACAGGGAAAACAACCTGGAACAGAAGATATGAAGAAATAACTTCTGCTCAGCTGAGACACATTGTGCTCGTCCACTTCATCTGCAGCAGAGAGATTGGTTTACCCACCACAAGGGCAAGGAGCAACAGACTGGGTCCATTACAGGACAGAGTTTACATGTCACATGTGAGATGAGCTGGATCAATTTAAGAACAAAGCATACAAGCACAAGATTTCTCCAGGAAATCTCTTTTCTTTGTTCTCATCTTTTCAGTGGCATGGAAAGCGCTGCCTGGACAACTAATTTCTTTCTTAAACTGATTATCTTTAATTGAATTATAACATTAAAGGAGAAATATATACTGGTAACAATAACTTAAAACAGTCTGGTTTACTTCTTAGTTGCAGTGAAACTGGCTATACCGCCATGACCCTCAACACAAGGGCTGTAAGTTTGCAAGCTGTACTGATCTGATTGCCTATGTCCATGGGAGTATTCCTTGGCTGACTTGATAAAATGTATGATTCCCAACTGAACCCCAATGCATGTTGAGAGAGATCGTTCTCCCACTGAAAGCAGCTGAAAAGTATGACTTGTTTTCAATGGAACAAGATTAAATCTCAGAATTAGGCAGGCAGCATGTGGCAAAGCCTATTCAGCCCAGGAGTATGTACACACCTGCATGCATTAATCACCCTTCTGTGGGACAAACCTTTGCTGTTAATCCCTGCTTTTATAGGGACTTCCAGGAAACCAACTCATGGTTGGTTTGACCTGGCCATGTTTGTGGATGACCTGACACGATGCTGCTGAAGCCAGCCAAAGTGGGTCAGTTTACAGCGAGCAGCTACCTTTTCCCGGCCAAAACGTCCTCGCCCACTCCCCACAGCTGACCCAGCTCACAGAAAAGCCAAAGCTGCACTGCTCCTTCCTGGTGTTTTGTGAGACGAGGATGAAGTCATGAGGTACCAACCTCAGGTACTGAGCTGGAGTGATCCTCCCTCTTTCTCTCCTCCATAAAACTTTAGTGGTCACTGAAGTGAGACTCTTTATGAAAACAGCACGTGGCGCTTTTGCAGTAAACTTAGCCAATTTTTTCTCTTAATGAAATTAGGGGCAGAAAAAGCAGCACTCACATACGTGCATAAACTAGGCTGGGATCAACTGCATGGCTTCTGCACACACAGGAAAATATAGGGCCCAATATTCATAGCAATACTGTGTATAAAAAAGAAGAATTTGTGGAATTAAGAATAAAACATGAGGCAATTTGTGGATTTGCCCAGGGAATATATAAGAGCAACAAATGTGTAGATTATTCTAAGGTTGTTTTTTAGTGTCATTATCAGATCCAAGAACTGTATATAAAAGCATGCAGTCCTTCACATGCTAAAAGTATAGTTTGCTCAAACAATTGTAAAATATTCAGTATTCTTAAGATTAAATATCTGAATATTGCTTCTGAAGGAACAGCTGTCAGCTTAAATCTAAAGTCTAGTTTGTTTACTGGCTGTATTTTATATCTGTTAGAAAATGACACCAAATGGCAATAAAATTGTTGTAAGTATTCTACTGGGGAATATAAATGCCCTTTGGTTACCGTGTACATATCTTTATACATAATTCCAGTATATTTTCCCTAGAATTATGTTAAATATGTAAAAAGCCTTTTCTCATAAAGGTAAAAATGCTAGATGTTTCCAAGCTGTAATTTAGCATTAGTGTCAAGATTGCTTCAGAAAATAAGCTACGGTTACTGTTTCATTCTTTTTAAGTGTCACTCAGCATACCATATCTGATCTTGTATTCAAAACAAACTTATATGATTTTATTCACTTTTCCAGAAGTGCAGGAGGGTTTAGACATAATTTAGAGCATATGGATTGATGTAAATAGCTTAAACTAAGTAATTGGCTAGTCACCTACGCTGTCTTATCCTATTACTGCTAGGTACTTTTCAAGTAATTAGGGAAAACAGATCTCTTTTATCCAGTAAGTTTAAATTGGATGAATCCTTGACATTTGTGAAGGCTTATTTGATAGATAAAATCATACTATACCAAAACTTTCTCTACAATGCTGAGGTTTACTAGGCCTATAATAAGAAACTGATTTTTTGTTGAGTTAAAGTGACTTATCTTTGCCCTTTTAATAAAAATCAACTCCAGTCAGCAAAACTCGAGATAAAAATCACCAAGTTGGTGTTATCACGATGTAGACAGCAAACACATACCACTATCATTAAGTTTTCTGTGCATGGATTTCAAATATATTTAAAATGTTAAAATTCAATAATTTCCTGTACATTACAATAACATCAGATTAATGAATACTGAAAAGCATGAAAAGTGATTTATTTTGGGAAGGTCATTTCTTGGTTAGCCAACACTTAAACTGAATTACTATAAAGGGGAAATATATTATAGGTAAAAAGGAAAATGGTTTTTACTGCATGTGAATTCTTTGAGTTTTACAATGCTTATGATAAAAAGACTGCACCTACATGTTTAACCTCTATAATTTTTATGCTGCACATTTTTTAAAAAAATCTTTTTATTTAACATTTCTAGGGCAATTTATACATGTCACCTTGTACTTAATGTTCCTTTTAAAACAGTTAGTTTTACCTCATACCTATGAAACCTATAAAACTACTTTTCATACCAGACATGAAATTTCTAGTCATACCAGGAAAGCTGGACCTCTAATGGGAATACCACACTAAAAGAAATAAGTATTTTAGAGAAGTTGTTGCTTAGAGAGACATTTATTCTTAGCTGGTGTACTTCTACACACAGCACTTACAAACTGGCTTTGCTTAGTGGAAAAATAAAAAAGAAAACAAAATAAAAGAAAGGTAATTATTATTAAAGTGAGTTTTGGCTCCTTGGACAAAATTAGGTTCACACTGAAGTGATTTTCTGAATTAGGGCTATGAGAAAATTCTGCTTTCACTGAAATATAAAAGAGTAGGATGAGTCTGTAAATATGAAGTGAACTCCCTACGAGCATCCAAGGACTTCACAGCAAGATTATGCAAAATTCCTCTTATGCCTGTCAAAGAATATCTGCAGATACAGAAACATATCTGAAGTTAAAGTCACCGACAGCAGAACACATGAATCTGAGGTGGAATTTGGCCTGGTGATTTCAGTGCTGTTCTCATATTCGTGTGTTTAGCAAGAGAAGCACTGCCCTAGACCTCGCCAGCCTGCACACACACCTCAGATGAATGCTAAGAAGCTACTGCTTAAGTTGGTGGTGCCCTCTGAACAATGCCTATATTTTCACATGCCTTTTCAAAGTTATTATAATTTCTGTGTTGTTTTCTGTCAAATTGCTCATTTCCTCCTATTATAAATATTATTTCTGAAGAACACCCACCAAAACACCCATCATGCTGTAAATGGTACAAAGGATTAAATATCTGATGGACAGATCTTAGTCCCCAAACACCTGAATTCATGAGGTTCCACTGAAGTATTTAGGAATAAGTGTTACGGCTCTTTCAGGTATGATTCCTGAAACTCACAGAAATTAAAAGTCAAAGTCTTTTCATTTTGCTGTCTTCAGATTTACATGCCTTCAGAGTTTATTGATAAAAGTGAACAAATAAACAAAAATTTACACTGAAATAATTACATTTTCGCCATTGGTATGTTACCGTAATAAAAAGGAGGACTGTTTTGCAGGAAGAAGGTGCATGTAACCCCCAGTTCCTAGATGATGTTGAATTGCTCCTTGCTTCCTGCAGTTGTACAAGAGCACTAGCACATCCAGAAGAACAAAATAAGTGAAAATTTATTGTTTTCTTACTCTGTGAATGTTGCAGAGCAGGTAGATGTATATACAAAGGTAGGACACACCACAATTGCCACAGACCACACCTGTTCTTACAGGTAATGTTCCTACAGTCCCAAGATAACATTTCATACAAATATCTTGTCTCTGGTAAGGAGAAAGAGGCTTACTGATCATGAAGAAAGAAGAAAGGCAGCTGTGATTCCTGTGACAGGGAGAGAGAATAGATTGCACTCTCTGCCCTCTCCAATGTGGAAAAAGAGCCTTCCCTCCTTCACCACTGCTGGAAAGGCAAGGAGAGGAATGAAAAGCAAAAGGGGAACCCTTGTTTCTTTTGGTGAGGTGTTGTACCCAATCTGGCATAAAACAGGTAATATTATGAAATTATATTATGTAGGTAAACTTCTGGTAAAGAGAAATCTTATTTACATCAATGGGTGATCCAATAGAAGCTGATTAAATTTAGAATAAGAGGAGACTTCTGACCAAATGTAAGAATTCAGAAAAATCTATACGAATCCAGAAAAATCTTTCCATTGAGTCACTGGGAGCAAAATACCTAGGATAGACTAGGGTTAGGTAAACTAAATTACCTGAGTCTTTACAACTAGCTCTAGATATTCAAACTGAAAATGCTTATACACAAGTTGTCAACAAAGGGAGGAGACTGAAAAGATTATTCCAAGAAGCCCACGTGCCTTTCATCTCCTACACTCTTAAAAACTATACATAACATTGCAAAGCACCTTTCAGCTCCAAAACAATTTTCTAACCCTGCTCAAGTACCCCTGCTTGTCTAGCTGCAGTAAAGGAAAAAAAAAAAATGTTCCTGAGGGGTGACAACAGCAGCAAGTAGTAAAGCTCAGGTGTATTTTTCCCCATGGCTGCCAACTTCTCATTTGTCAGTGTATAGTTTTAAAATTCATTAAATATTCCTAATTTGGAACTGAAGTAGAAAGCCCTGACCTATAAAACACACGAACGTATAATTACATCTGTTATCAGCTAAATGTAAGATCTGTATATGGGCTTTACTGCAATTATTAGTTAAGTACATTTCTTACATGTAATTGCATTTAGATCTGCAAGTAAAAATGCTGTAAAGCACATATTGTTCTCCTAAATTAGACGTGCAGCTTTCAAGACAATGAGGTAAGACTCAGTCATGGATTTTAGGGATAGGCTATGTTATGATCTGGTGTGGGAAACTACAGAGAAGTGGCTTGAGCCATCCACATTATGCAGTGCTTACTTTGTGGGTGCTGGAAGCTTCTCAAAAGCTCACCTGGGAAGACAAAACTACATGATATGAGAAAATATTTCTTCTCCCTCAGAAGTACAGAACAGATTAATGAGCTGAAACAGTGCACTGGGTTAAGATTGCCTTGGGTGTTCAAAGACCCTCCTTCTAACGCCTGGTGGAAGTTGAATGAAACCTCACCACTGAAAACTTGAGAAGAACTTAATTGGGAAAAACCATTCTGCAGAAAAGCTACACTTGTAACAGGAAGAAAGTAGGGGTTGGGCTGCCTGGTCAACCTCCAACATGGAAAAGGTGTTTTAGCAAAAGTCTAGGCAATTATTCCCATGAGGAGTTTCTTCAACAGACTTTGGCATGGACCTGGATTTGCCAGTTTCTTTGTTCCAGTAATTAAGTTCTACTTCATGTAGGCCACATGCCTCCTCTTGTTTTCTTTGGCCAGCTCGAAGACTCCAGTGTCTTCGCTCTGGTGAATCACAAGTTCCTCAGGCAGAAAATTATATTTGGATTCCTTGAGGACAGGTTCCTTTAAATTAAATTTTTTTTAAAAAAGACAAGTAGGGCAAAGACATTAAGAATAAAATTTTTAAACAAGAAAACAGCCCTGAAACATTAACCAAAGGAGCAGAAGCAACGTTTGCCTCATGCTGGAAAGATGTACTTGAACCTTCACCTTAGAAGCGCGCAGCTGAAAACATTGTGCTTCATCATCACTTGTGCCAGTTTTGGTGAAAAGATCTCCGTGATGATGTTCCCACTTCTTATCTGGGTAGGCAAAGTAATATCCTTTGACTCTGCTTTCTCCTAAATGCCAATCTTTTTTTAAGACTCTCTCAACACAAGACCAAAGGCAAAAAGGAAATGTTCTTCTTCAAAGCACTTAGAACAAAAATGGCAAAGCAATGAACAAAATGCAGCCCATGAAACAAGTAATGGGTGATACGTCTCTTTAATAACATCCTGTATTGTATTTTAGTGCACAAGCTGCTGAAATGCTGACGACATCCAAGATTCAATCTGAAACATGCAGGATGCCAGTAGGTGATCTAACTGTGCCTTAGCTCTGTGTATCTGAGTACAAACTAAGTGAATGACCATGCTTGTAGTAATAGCTGTCCATTAAATGTGCACAGTACTTACGTTGTGTATTTATATATATAATAATTCCTGTACAGAATGACCTTATGTGGTTCTAAGCGATATATATTTATAAATAATCTCTATGTGTGTAGTTTCAATGTATATCTTACATAATTGCCTTTAAATGGCTCTATAAACAATCCGAAATTGCTACTTTGCACTGCAAAAGCATTAACTCATTGATTACACACTACTGTTTAGGCGTGAGGTCTTCCTGTGGAAGCTTCCAATGTGTATTTCGGGCAGGGTCAGGCACGGCCTATTTTCCCCTTTTGACTGTGACCGAGTTCTGAAACGCAACCCTCTGCCTTCGAAATCTGGCAGCGGAGGAACCTGCTCGGACCTACCTCAATGATAGCCCCATCAGGCAGCCTGAGGAAGTGCCTGTAGAGCTCCCGGAGGCCGCTGAGGTGAACCGTGTAGACACAGACGCGAACAGTGGTGCTACCTCTCCAGCGGGCTGCAGCGTCAGGGATTCCATCCTGGTGCTGGAGGTCACAGCTGGAGGCACCAGGCTGGCTGGCGTGGTCCTTCCACACGTAATCAGACACTGCCACCTAGTGAAACACAGCCCCCCCGCCCCCCGGACGCACGCACACACACACAGACCCCCGCCCCCCACCAAAGGAACATATTTAATTAACTGCTGGCAAGAGCTTAACCGATTTACAATGATTTTACAATAAATCTGCAAAGCCCGTACCATATGCAGCGCTTGCACACAGTTCTCTGCTACATATTTTTTTATGACATAGATCTAAACAGAGGAGATAGACAAATCCCTAGTGTATATTCTATAAAGTTAATTCTGCACAGATGAAGCTGTAATCGACTCCCGTATTAACCAAAAGTAGGGAGATCAAGCAGGGTAGGTTAAACAATAAAATGGCAATACTGATTAAAAAAAAAAAAAACTCCCAAGAATTTTGTGAGCGAGTATTTGTATTTCTCTGTCTTTGAGAAGCCTTTGCTCCCGTACCCACAAGCACTTTTTAGTCTCTGATCTCTGTATAATATTAAAATAACCTTGTGCTGCTAACTGAATTGTAGATGAGGTAGAGTAAATAAGATGTATTTTAGTGCATTGTGTAAAGCTAGTTTATTAAGAGTTACCTAGCTTCCTAGTTTGCTCTAAACGTGTTTGCTTTGGTAGTTTTTGTGTTCCCCTACATCAGTCAGAATTTCCATTTAACCTTTTTCATGTTAATTTTTCACACAGGCTGAGCAGAATTGAAGACTTCAGATGCATCATGGCACAAGGCTTAAGCACCCTTTATCCTTAACTAGAAATGATGATGAGAAGCATTATTTTTATACTGCCCCTGAAGTGCAAGCGTAAGCTTTTTAACCCTCACTTTTGCAAGACCTTTCTGTCATTCATTTTCTCCCCTGAGATGCTACTCCTGTTTGTGGAAGGAAGGGATTGGTGATACTGGTACATCCTTACAATACATCAGCATGCTCTTTCCAAACATTTCTATTTAATGTAGACAATATACCACTTTTGCTGGCCTAGCATCTGCTTTTTTTTTCAAGAATGTATATTACACTGACGGAAATGTTTGGAACTTACTCAAAAGCTAGCTAAAGAAAAGCTCTCATTTAAGAGAGATACATCAAACCTTCTTCTCCATAGTTTTGCTTTTACTTTTTTTCTGAAATAAAGAGCTCAGATTCTTACAAGAGATCACAAAAACCAGATACAAATTTTTGCCCTCACTTGGGAAAAGTTAGATTTATCTCAATTTTCTTGTGATCCAGTTCACGTTTCTTCAGCTGTTCTTACGCATTACGAGGAATCCCATAACTAGCACTGTGTGCCAATGGCACGATCCTGACGTGCATGCTGCTATTATGAGCCACTGCCTTAGGAGAGGATTTGTTTTAGGTGAATTAGGAATGCAAGAACACATATAGGAAATTAGCTCCAACTCTTTTCCAGGAACAACAGAACAATAGGATACTTCCTTTTAGTGCCAGCTTCCATTTACATCAGTTCTAATCAATTATTTTTTTACATTTTAGAACAAGGAAAGGTCATCTGAAATTTAAGGTAAAATAAGGACAGTCTGAATTTTCCACACCATAGTCTCTGGGGTTCAAAGGCTTTCATTCAGGACAACATGTTGGGAACACACAGCAGCCATAAGGACAGGACAAGCCCTGCATTTTCTTCTGTCTACCACACAAGACACGTGCCTGCATTACACATTGCTCCATAAGAATTAAGGTGGCCAGTGGTCTCAGGAAAGCAGGAAGGCAACTTCCATTGGTACAGCGTTGGCCTGAGCACAGAGGAGCAGCTGCAAGAGCGGGCACACCACAGCCCCTGCAATGGTTATGCTCCTCTCTCATCCCTGTGTCTCACTCCCAGAACTTCTAACCTGTCCAATTCAAGGGCACCAAGGCTTTCCTGGCCTTGTGTCGCCTCCCTGATCTAAGGAAAGGAGAGATCAGGAAAGATAAATGGTCGAGAGACCCAGCTCAGAAACTCAGTCTTCAGGAAACACAGCAAACAGGATGATCTCTGTCGTGATTCTCCCTTTATGCCAGATGCATTTTTCTCTGCCTTGCTAGCTTCCTTCATTCAAAGTTTTCTTCCCTCCTGAATCAGTCCCATGCTTTTCCCTGCCTCTTGTCTGACCTTCATCTTCTCTCACTTTCACTGAATCTGCTTGTTCCTCTGTTGTGTTTGTCCCTATTAACTAGAAGGGGGCTTATTTACCGTTTGTTTTGCAAGCCATGGATATGAACACCACACCCTTCTTTGCAGCTCTGTTTTACCCATTTGAACTGTGAGCTCTGGGGGCAAAAATAGGCATTCTGTACTTGTCCAGCACAGGGGAGAGCATGGACCTTCCACTACTTTCACACAAATTAATTACCACTTATTTTTTCAATCAGTGTCAGATCTGAGTGTAATGTACAACATACAATTACTGTGAGGAAACCAAAGCCATGTTACTCAAACCTTTGAACCTGCCTGAGCAAATATTCACCTTGCCAGGGCAAAGACCTTCTTTGGAAGTTCTTCATTCTGGGTGCCATCCCTGTGACACCATATTCATATGGGACCAGGTATGGCATCAGAAGTCTCTGTCTTGCCACCTCCCCAAGAGCAGACAGTTCTGCAGGATAGTGAGACTACAGAAACCCATCTGACCTGTTGTCACATTTCAGTATCTGATGAACTCCCTCTGAGGACATTAGCCAAGAGAACATGACAACATGATAATATTGTTCTGCATGTCCTCCTCCCATCCCCTCTACCTTCCCCCCTCCCCCCTCGCAAAAAAAAAAAAGCACAGATTGATCATCTGATAACTGAAGGAGAAAAGACACCACCAAAAACTGGTGGTGCTGTGGTGAGTTGCATAGCCTTGGTCCGGGGTAGGCACTAGAAAGCAAGGAAAGAGGACTCTTCGCTGGAGCATCACTCGTTAACCCTTCCTCAAAGTCACCTGGCAGTGTGAGTTTGCCTGAAGGCAGACTCTTCAATAGGTGGAGGGATATAAAATTTGAATACCACTTCCAGGAAGTGGGAGCAGCTCTGCTTGTGGCTGTGGATTTAGAGACCCCAGCGCAGAAGGACCTCTCCATTCCCTCCTTGCCAGCACCATCTGAAAGTATTTGGCAGACAGATGTCCTCTGCCTTGAAACCCTCAAAACACATTTCTGTGAAGTGACGGGTCACTAGAGAGCTGCTGTGGCCTACATAACCTGACGTGAGCTCCAAAAGTAAACTCTACTGTCATCTGACATTTCTATCATTAAGTTAATCAAAAATGTCCATTCATTTCTACAGGAATACAATATGAGTTAATAAATCCACTGAGACAGGCTAGTCAAGAGACTGTGCATATAGGACATGTCAGGAAAACTGAAGTTAGCAATGATCTAGATTCACAAGGGCTGATAAGAAACCACAAAATGCCAGAGCAGTGTACAGTAATCCTTAAATGAAATTCATCTTTCAGCAGAAAAACACATTAAGGATGGTAATTCAATGATAAAAGAGACAGGCCAGAACAGGTTCAAATGCTGAATATTTCACAACGTAACTTAATTAAAGTGGGAGTGTGAGGCTGTTAATCGCTTTATAATAATTCAGCTTGAAATGAGGTCTGATGTGAGTGCCCTTATAGTTTATTTGTTTATATTATTATAATCATAAAATGTTACATTGACTTAATGCAAATGTACAGTTTTCACTGGCCTTTATTATGCTGGCAGTTTTTTCTCCTTTTGGTCCTCCTATCTTTGTGCAAGTATGCAAAGAGAAGAACTGGGAGGAAGGGTCATGAATTTAGGTCAGATCAGATGATTCAGTAAGTCTCATGTGGGTTTAAATCTTATTAATAATTTTAATACATTCTTCCTTGACAACAATTATTTCAATCACTGCTCCTTTCACGTACACTGTGACGTAAAAATACACAGGTTTTTAAAAGAATGGAACACGCTTCTCCTACAAAAAAGGTAAATTATGTCAAACCTTTGGAAATTACAGTACATAACCTAGAAAAAGGACAAAAATACATTTTCAAGTACAAATACAAATCTATTTTGCCGTACCAAGTGTAGAGAAATATGTTATTGAAGTAGAACACATTTTAAGTACAAACATATTGATAAATATATATTTATAAATATGTTACACAACCAAGGCACAGCCAATTAATATTAGTAATATTTCCTAGGTCAGCGTACAGAAGATGTCATTCTAGTGTATAAAGATACTATGATGTTTTCTATTCTTTGACAGCTTTTGTGAAAGAAGAAAGCATATTTCCTCAGATTTTCTGAGCTACAGTGGGAATGAGAGGAAGACTGACTTCTAGTGTCTTGAAAAAAAGACATCAGCATAAACAATGTTCTTTTTAAAAAGTTGAGAAATATACAAGTGTGTCCAAACACTCGCTTATGATTAGTACTGATTGTTAACTGTTTGCAGCAGCATTACTATTAGCAATGTCATGTGAATCAATTCCAGTTTCATGCACTGCAAAATGTATTAAAAATCTGTTTGAAAACAACATTCAAAGAAAATGCATAAAATGAGCAAAGTGGACCAAATCGACCAGTTGAGAATGTGTGGAACTGAGTGCTGGTCATGACAAATAATTAGCAAAAGTTACAAGCTGTTAAATTTAGTCAAAAGGGCAAAAAAGTGTTGAAATTATATAAAAAAAAAATACATCAAAAGTCGAGTGTGCTGTATTTACTTCAAGTAACTTTCATAAACATGGTAAGTGCATTTTCTGTGGTAAGAGTTGTAAATATGGGAATTACTGTCCTGGAGGCAATCTTTGTTAAACCAGTGTAGCTTTACAATTAAAAAAACAAAAGCTGACTAGTGCTAACCTCTGAGGGAAGCACAGCACCCCTTAAGCATTACAAACCCCGTTTCTGACAAACTGTTGCTAAAAACCTTGCCAGAAACTACGGTAATCGAAGAATTTACCTGGAAATATCTAAAAACATCATTCCTGTCCATGTCAAAGGCACCTTGGTGGCATCCAGGTTCCAGCGAGGCCTCGGTCAGAATTGGATTGTGACAGTGGGGAAAGTTTCCAAGCCAGGAAAAATGGGGTACTTCATAAGTCGTGAAAATGAACTCGGTTTGAATAAATCTTGAAATTTAAGGAATGGCAAGCAAAGGCACGAACAAGAAAAGCTATTAGGACTGCCAAAAATCATACCATCATGAGCAAGCCACACCAAATGCTCCTCACATTTAACCCTTAAACGCACAGAGCACTCACACACATTTATACACGCGCAGCGTGCTTTGGTGGGGCGGCAGCGTGTGCTTGCACTCCTGGGGAAGTAACGAGGCACGTGAGCGTCTCAGGTTAGCAAAGACCTTTGAGGGCTCCTGGTAACACTGCAGGGAGATAACTCGTTTCGAGATCATCCTATTTATGAACATAATGGACCAGGATAATGGACCAGCAGTATCCAGGAATTGTTTGTTTCAGTCAAATTATGAATGCCTGAAGCATTGCTGGTACAGTCTTCCCTAATTTATTTAACAAACAGACATGGACAGACTAAATGGTGAAAAAAGGCATATACAGAGAATAACCTCTTTGTAAATGACTAAGGAGAAATCCCAGAATAGATTTATGGAAAGCTGCTTAGCATCATAGCACTAGGAAATTGTAATGGGTCTTTTTTGTTTCTGATTTGCAATAGCATCATGTTTATGGATATGTCCAGTGAACAGCAATGCAGATCTTTTCTAGGGGATGATTTTCATCTCCTTCTTCTAGATAGTACAAAGTGCAGCCACATATTCTTTAGCTACAGTGCACACACTTCTTGTGTAGTCTGCTGCTTACCATCTCATTTTTTAAGATCTAAATCTTTTGTGGTTTTAAGTGTCCACACTTCAGCCATCCACAAAAAAATATACAAATGTAGAAATAGTCTCTTCCAAACAATAATAAATCTTGGGGGAAAAAAGTCATCTCATGAATTAAGTCAAGGAAAACTGATATTCAATGCAGCAAAAACCTTAGTGAGTAAAAATTAAAGGCCACAGCTTTCTTGCATTTCCTTGTGCATAGCAGTGTCTTTGTCCATTGATTTGCCCTAAGGAAAGGAGATAAAATACATTCCCTTCCTAGTCCAGAGAATCCTGCTATATTCCGAGCCCAGAGTGGGTTTGGTTCAGATGGGCAAGAGAAATCTCTCTCCATGCCTCATTTCCCAAATTTTATAAGGGATGCTGGAATCAGTTACTTAAGAAAGCATCTTCAGTAACTTCAGACAGACAGGATTTTATATACAAAAGTGTTTAGGAAAAGTTATTTCCCCTATGGAAGTCAGGATTTTAATGCCTACAAGGGCATATCTGTGTAAATAAGAATGTCTGGTACTCATTATCTGCTCATCAACATTTGTTATTCATTACTCATGTGTTTACAAATGTAATGCAGTCAGAAAGCAGAAATAATACTATATGACTTTGGTGGCCAAAAATACACCAGAAACAACAAATAGTAAATACATCTATGGAGCAGTTCATCTTATGGGATAAAGTTTGCCCACAGAAGACATTCTGTGAAAAATTTGTGAAAATAACCCTGACAGATCTGTAAGTAACAATGCAGTTCAAAAATAATATGTAAACAGAAAACAAAGGAGCTAAGTTTGTCAATTAATTTATTGGCAATGAGCATTTTATTTTTATAGTTTGGAACTGATTAAATGCAGAAAAAAGATAGTTAAAAGAAACAAGTCCATGTTCACAGATTTCATTCAATTTGTCCAAGACCATGTGCATTCAAGATATATTTCTGGGAATGAGACAGGCTTTTATTCACCTGTGACTTATATCAGATGGACAGATCTGTTCCTGGAAGCTAAGTAACATTTTCAAACCTGTATCATTAGACACAGTAAATCACAGTAAGTCAGCTGAGAACTTAAAACTAAAATACACTGGACTAGTGGCTTCTAGTTGCATCTTCTTCAAAAAATTTCCTCGTGTGCAGGCAGTGGACTAGTGTATCCTTGTGCTAGTGGGGTTGACCATAGTGTGAATGGTGCTCTTGTGGAAGGTGTCTTTTGTTTGGTATCTGACCAAGTCTAAATCTTAATTTCTATTTTCCTTTTTTTAAATTCAAACAATAGCAAAATTGCTGTAAGGTTTTACTAAGAAACAAAATATTCCTAGTTTGCCTGTTTAGATCCAGCTTTCTTTTGAAGCAGATGGAAGGGGGCTAGGAAAATGAAAGTGAAACAGAAAAGCAAATTTAAACACTTTTAGTAAAACATATGTGAACATCTGTGAAGGGTGGTTGTCCCCTTTTAGAAATCCTGTAATTTTGCTCTAATCTTTCAGTAACCCTAATAAATATATTGACTACTCCAGCACAAATGTTAATTATTAGCCAACATTTACCACAGGAGTATCTAGAATCTCTCACTCACACTGCAGCCCCATTGCCCCAGCAGCCTGTGTGGCTATTTATGTGGCTATTTATTTTAACTGTCCATAAATTATCTCATCTGATTTTCCAAATAATCAGCATCAATCAGATGCTCTTGCAAAAAGAGGCCATGGAGGAAGAACTGAAAGAGAAAGGTTTCACAAACACCTCCCTGGCAGGGTGGAGAGTAGTGGAAGGGCCTGCATGTTTAAGTCCTGGTGTTAAAGCAAATGCTGGTTTCATTATAGACAAGAAGGGAAGGAAAAAAAATTAAGATGGCAGAGATTTGGGTATTCCTTTGAGATCATTCTCCATTCTCATCTCATCCCCTCTGCCATCTTCACCCCAAGGATGTTTTTTCTGCCTCCATTGGGCTAGCATCCCAATTGCAAGATCATCAGAAACTAAACCAAAAGTGCCTCAGTTGCTAAGGTATTTCCTTGTCAGTTTAATCCTTCTTCTTCCTGTGCCAGGGTTTTATTTTTGGCTCTTGCAAACACTTTAACCATGCCTGGCACTGATGCTTCTCTAGAAATGGAAATCCACTATAGCAAGTAGAGACAAAGAGTCAAAGATTCAGGGCAGTTTGCATGAGCCTTCAACAGGGTATGCAAACCATTTGGGACTGCAAAACTTACAAAAGTAACTTGCAAGATCAGGCTGTCTCCCAAAGCTCTCTGAGTATACCAAGAGCCTCTCAGCAATGCCTTCTTCCCTGCTTCAGTTAAGAAACCAGATAGCAAGAATTCTTCTCACCATAATATTTTCCACTTATAGCACACTTTTGCAAAAACAGCCCCTTTGTGGTATTTCAGCAGTTTTGTCTTCAGTTCAAGCAGGAACGATGAAATGTACAAAAAAAAAAAAAAAAGAAAAAATTACAAACAAAGCAAAAATGACTGCTAGTAACCCTAGGAAATGGTTTATGGTACAGCTTAAAGTTTCATGCAAAGGTGTGATATCATTTTATGCATGCAAGAAAGATTCTGTTCACATTTGATTTTAGCTTAACTAGTTTACTTTTCCTGAATTAAAAGTTACTGTCTGAGATATCCAGAAACAATTGTATTGTATTACTGAATTTGATGTTCTTGGTTCATAGAAAAAATGGTTTAGTCTGCTGTGACCAATTGTCTATGATAATGAAGCTTACTATTAATAGAGTATACTCTTATATCCTTATTTTTTCCTTCTCGGAAGATAGCAGAGTTCAGCATCCGATAAACATGTAAATTGCATTTTTCTTTTCACACAGGACAGATTTCAACTTCTGAACCAGCAGTCAACAAAGATTCCCCCAGCTGCTAGGAAAAAAACAAAAGTAAGTATTTGTGAAGAAAGGCATAATAAGATCAGAGGGAAGCCTGTCATAAAAATGCACATTGCATAATACATGATGGATCAGTTCTATTATTTAACTTTTGCATAGATATAACAATACAGAGATATGCTAACCATCATAGTCAGCATTAATTTACAGTGGGAAAAATAATTAGAATCTCACTTTTTCTGAAGAATGGAGTGAAAATGTAAACAATGCTTCCCTCCAGGCAAGTGCTTTATCAAGTTGACAGGTGCATTTGAATTTCCATGGGTGGGGGACATAATAGGTTATTTATGTGTCATTTTAATAGAAAGGCCCAACCATCAAGATGGACAGGAGACTTTATCAGTACTGCTGTTTGCAACTAATCCACCAATTTAATACCCCATGAAAATACCTGCAACAAAACCTGGACATTTTTCTTTTCCACTCCATTATAGGCAAATCAATATGGGTGCTATTCATCTCAAATCTTTGGCTCAGCAGGTGCCCCCTACACTGAGCTCCTCACAACACTAGTGCACTGGTACAGCCACGTAAACATAGACACTTTGACTTCTGCTGCCTCCAGTGCCTCCATGACAGGATCACAAGAGTACACGTGGATCACTAGTTTACCCCCAAATGGAAGTAAGCAATAAAAAAAATCTTTTTTTTCTGGTTTTGTTGTTTTTTTGTGTTTTTTTTGTTTTTTCTTGTTTTGGTTTGGTTTTGAGAAGAAATAATCCAGGACAAATTTTTTAAAGTTCCTGATTACTATAATTTTATTTGAAGTAGCCACTCTCTAATTTTCGCAAACAGTATATTCCTGGCTGGAGAATAGCCACAAGCCAGAAAAACATTATACATCTCCTAGCTGTAACATGTTTCTTTACACAAATTTGCCATGAAAAAGAAGATGCTGAAATGTGTTCTCCAGTCACACCTTCTTGTGCATTAGCTCTGCTAAAGGCTGCCTTGTTTTGTCCTGTATAGGGCTGCAATATTGAGTGACAAATAGCCCCAGTGTGACCCAGTAGCCATGCTGCAATTTCTTCTTCCTCTTTCCTCCTTGATATTGTCATCTGTACGAGCACACAGGTTCCCGCTGTACTTATCTGCACAGCTGTGGCTGCCAAATTTTTAACACACAGCATATGCTGATAGGCCCCCAGTCCTTTACTGGTGTGTGTGTGTGTGTGTGTGTGTGTGTGTGTGTGTGTGTGTGTGTGCACAGCCAAAATCAGCCTGATCCACACCAGAAAAAGTATTTTCCGTTAGGGAATACTTAAAAAACCCCAACCATTTTCAAGAGCTGAAGGTTTCCATTATTGCAAGTCCATCTTCATCTGTGTGCAAAAGTTCAGTTTCCAGATTCATGATCCACCAGGGTCTACATGGACTGGAAAGACAGTCCCCAATGAGCTTGAAAAGCTTTAGAATAGATCTAAGGAGGATAGAGGTAATGAGATCATCCACCATTCGCATGTCCACTCAGAAGTGTGCTCTAGTTTCTAGTTCTGTAGAGATAATTCTTTTCTAAGACAGGTACAGCTTCAGAGATGTTTCAAGCATGCAACTGGAAGTATCTTTACACCCCCCGAGTAATTCCCCAGACTAGCTACTCCTGAAACTTTTTGCAAAAGCAAGCAATTCATAAGGACATAAATTTGATTGAAAACAGACCTGGGACATTTCCTATGCTCAGTTTTTCATTCTGCAAAGCTCATGAATCCCTGTGGTTAATTACGAAATATTACTCATAGTAAGATCCAGTTATAATAAAATGTATTTTGCCCGAACATAGCATCTTAATAAGTTTCAGAAACAGTCACTCCCCCATTTTCCTCCCACAGCTTCTAGCTTGGTGACCATGTTTTCTGGTAGGAGGAAAATGCCACTTCTCCCACTTGCAGAGAAGCACTGCACACCGTCCTCTCTCCTGGGCGTCATTGAGGCGCTCACAGCAGGGAGGCTGTGGGCCATATGAAATCCCCTGGGAGCAATGCCCAGCACTGCTTACACTGGGACAAGGGAAGAGAGCCCCGGGAAAGGCACAGTCTGGGAGGGCATAGCTTGAGCCCTCAGTCCGCAGCAGGGGGAGGTAGTATCTCTTTCCTGTGTGCAAGCACCTTATGGTTCACTCATATATTACCACAAGAGGTATATCGCAAGGTACGGATGGCAAAGCATGGAAAAGAAACACAAATAAATTAAATTAGCCTCAACTGATATATTAAAAGGCAGTTAAGTCTGGGTAGCAGACTATGATAGCAAAGAGACAAAACTACAGGATGCTGGGTTGACAAAACAAACAGACCTGGAAGTCTAAATTTGAATAAAGTTTTATACAAGTATCTATTTTTTGCTCTTCTTGGATAGCAGCTCCTTCCACAAATCATGTAAGGAACATAAGCAGAATGTCAGTTCACCATCCTCATTACATCAGACAGTGGATATTGAGCAGGAGGATGACTGTTTACTCCCTAATGATTTTGCTTCAATTTTGATAGCTCAATATAGGACAGGTTTCTTACCCACTCACAGAACTGAGTGATGTTCCTATTTAATACTAGATTTTTATTACATAGTGAAGATATAAAAAATGGTGAGCATTTAAAATTACTTTGGTCTGCATAAGGCTGATTGAACTTATGCTACATGGAATACAAAAAATAGCACCTCTAACTGACACATTTACTTTCAAAAGGGCAAATTTTGAGAAAATTAAAAGTAAAATTAACACTAGGTCTTTAAATATATAGATCTAATATCTTTTCACCATTTGTTCGAAGTAAATTTTACACCTCTTACGGTGTGATTTGTATCACATTGGAAAAACCTTTAATTTCAGTGGAAAACATTTGCAGTATCATAGTTTAGATAATACACAGAAATAATTTCATATTTCATTTAAAAATACGTTTTCTGCTTTGCACGTGTGCTTGATTCACTGCATCTCTGCTGCTTTTATGCTGGTGTAGTTACTTTGATCAAGTAAAATTAGAGTAAGGGCCAGTAGCACAGGAATGTATCACACCCATACATTTTATGTTATTTAACTCTAACCAGAACATTTCCCCATTGTCATAGAAAAATATATCAATCCACAGAATGCTATGCACAGAAAAACATCCATCTAATTAGTGTATTAGTCAAGAAGAAAAGGGGAAAGTGTACCAAGAGCAGAGTAATGCCCTCTGAAGTTGGCAGAGTTAACAAAAACTGAGCTGATACTTTTCAAGGATAGAAAGCACCAAGAGCTGGTTTCTGTGTACTGAAATTGCCTAAGATTGATTTAACTGTCCAGCCGTTTCTTTGGTACATGTAGAAATGTGAGTTTCCAATCAGAACACTATTTCTCAGTTCTTTACCTGTTCCTTTTCTCATTACGTGTGATGGTGATCTCTTATGGGAAGGAATGAACCCCATTCAAAGTAAATCAGAAAACACTCAGCATATCTCTTAGTTCAAGTACATTTTGGTGGTTTGGTTTTAGAGAAATCCTTCCAAAAGGCTGCTGACTTCCAAAGTCTTAGCACATAGAAAATGGGGATGCTCCATCTTTTTCTCAAAAAGTATTTTGAGAAAAAATAATGACAAAAATATATTTTGAGATTTTTCTTCTGGAAGTTAATCTGGGAAAGGGTATTTATGAATTATTTTTTCTTCCATATTAAGGACTCATTTCCCATCACTGCAAGAGGATCACCAGTCTTGCTTGACTCTCCTCTTATTTAAGCAGTTTCTAGCCAACTGTAACTTGCATTTCTCGTTAAGATTACAAATTAAAGATCAGGCTATGGTAGTATGCAATCACCCATTAAAAGCACTCTTGTGTTTGCCCAGACTTTTTGCTTTCTTGAAGCAGGACCAGCTCCAGGCATAACTAAAGCAGGCAGATGCCTGGGACATGAGTTTTTCTTCTCCATCACTTTTGCCTGCAGCAGTGCCCCAGTAGCCAGGCTGATCCTCCTACTGCAGCCAGGGAAGATCCTGTGCTGGGCTGCTCCTCTAGAGACAGCAAGACCAGAGGTAGCTTGGGAGTCTCCATCACAGCTGTGATGCAGCAGCCAAAACCACCCTGTCCCTGTGGTAGCAGCATCCCATTTTACCTGTGCTGCAAAGAAATCTTAAATTTTACATGCTGTGGACATAGACTGATGACAATAGGGTTTGTTCTTCAGGATTTAGCTAAAAGCAACCAAATGGTGTTGTGTCCTGTCTGGCAAAAACCATTTCAACAGAATGCTAATTTGACTCCCAGAATTAGATCTTGTGTGATCCCTTGGAACTCAAGCTACATTAAACCCTAAATTGTGATCTTTAATAACAAATTTCACAATCCTGTTTCTATATCCTGGAATAACACCAATATTTGTGAAACAAGTGGCCTCTCCAATTTCCAGCATAAATGTATTTATATATACAATAATTCATTAAAATAGAATGGCTGGAAGGACTACTTTAATCTTCTCTGCCTTGGGATGCTGCAGTTCTATTTTCTAGACTTGTATTTTCATCACAGTTTGTTCATACCTCACAGATATATATTAGCACGAAATATATAATTCTTTACCGATCCATTTATCCACCTTTAACTCTCTGAGATAATTTTATCTATTTTCCTTCAAAACTTTCATCTGCACATCAGTATCTTCTGCTTTTTGTACTCAGAAAGATGACAAAAGTAAAACCATAGAATACTAGAATCACAGAATCTCAGAACGGTTTGAGTTGGAAGGGACCCCAAAGATTATCCAGTTCCCACCTCCCTGCCATGGACTGGGACACCTTCTACTCTACCAGATTTCTCAAAGCCCTGTCCAACCTGGCCCTGAACACTTCCAGGGATGGGGCATCCACAACTTCTCTGGGCAACCTGTGCCAGTGTCTCAACTCACAGTAAAGAATTTCTTTCTAAAATGTTCTCAAAAGTTCCTGAACAGTTAGCATCCAAGGGAGAAGCAGCACAATTAGGTTCTGGTACACCATGCAACCTCATGTCCTCACAATCTTGTTGGTGGTTTGGGAATTTCAAGAGTGACTGCTTATAGAGTCAGGCACTATGTGGGAAGAAAAAAAACAAAAAAAAAACGAAATAGGCACTGGGCTTTGTTACAGTCCAGTGGGTCTCAGGCAGGAGGGAAAACTTGCCATGGGTTGAAACCTCAAAGATGTTTTACTACATCCATTAGTGTGGGCTACATCCAAACTAAGAGATATGTTATACAGGAGGAGGGCATCAGGTGAACTATGAAACTACAAGTGTACAGCAGAAGAAAGATGCCTAAACTCAAATGTTTTGAGATCATTATTATCTTTAATGTTTGAAGTTTATGATAGCAAATACCTGACAGAAAAAAAAAGAACATGCTTTTTTCATGACTAACTTCTACACTGTTTTGAGTTCCACTTCTCTACTGGTTACACATGAAAAAAAGAAAAGGTACATACCATAAATTTACTGCAGATTTTATAGAGAGTTTAGACAGCATTAGATGCTCAGCTACCTAACAAATTACTTGATCTTTGTATCTTGTTCAGATAAAGGATTTAGAAGTGGCAAAGAATATGGAAAAAGCAATTGAAGTGGTATGAACAAACTATGTTGATTTAGAAACCAAGCCAAATAAAAACCATTACAATAGAGTTTCAAAAAGTTATGTTTGCAATTTAAAATACCCATAGGGCAGATCTGACTTACATGACCAACACTTAATGTATAGTACGTGATAAGATGACACATGCAGTTTTGAAACTTGGCAGTAATTCAGAAAAAGAATACTTTGCTGGCCATTAACAATTTCTGAGCAATGTATTCATTTATTATAGATGTCTGTAGTCGAGTTCCTGAGTGATTATAGTTATAACAGTGTCTTCTTGTGTAATCTTAGGACACCAAAAACTGCACTGCACAATGAAAGTAAGGATTAATAAATGAGCTCTCTCCTTGCTCATGCTAACTGTTCACTAAATTCGCATCCAGAGTTTGCTTTCTGCTATTAAATGCAAAAGAAGAGAAGCTGCCACAGATCTACAGGGGTACAAATGATGCAAGAACTTGCACTTTTGTAAAGGGCTTTGAGGGATGTGTGTGTGTGAGAGAGAGAGAGAGAGCAGGGAGGAGAAGCATTATGCTGAAATATTTTAGCATGCTTTAATGCACCTAAACAGTCTCATAGAGGGAACTTAAACTAAAATAGTAGGCAACAATGAGCAATCATAGTTTAATGCTGGCAAAGTTTAAATAATATATCAAGATTCAGGGTTGTTCAGTTTTATGGTTTTGTTTGGCGAGGGTTTTTTTTGGAGATGCATGTGTATTTTTCAATGGAGCTGGTACTGACTTGCAGCTGTTTGATATTAGACACAAGACCTACCAGCCTTCAACCTCACATTAGAAACAGACCTTTGGCCAAGTTGTGTCTTCGTTTAGACCTTGGCAACCCTGCTTACATCAGTGGGGGTAATTTGACCTCTCATTTGAATAACACAATGCGGTGATATGGTTCTGGTTTGTATTTTCTGTGGTTGTTTCAGTCTAAATGCAACAACTCCCAGGATTGTGTTTGAGATGAAAATGTCTTCCAGAGGTAACAGAGGCACAGATTTGGGAATCACATCTGATCTGACAAATCATGTGGCAGGCACAGGTCACAGCACCTTGCCAGTGTGGCAACAATCATACCTGCTAGGGCCTTTCCTTGCACTGACAGGATCAGAAAATGTACTATGGGTGATGGCAAGGCAGCAGGAACTCAGAGCAGAGGGATCAGCTTCCTGGCACAAGTGAATTATGTGTGTGTCCATGATCTTTAGAAGGAAGAAATGTCCCTCCTCTCTCTTCCACAGACACAGTGAAGTTCTAGAGTAAGCAAAATTCAGCCCAGACCAGAGAAGAAAACTTTCAGTTGAAAGAACTGCATTAGAACAGGATTAATGTGATAGTAAATGTGCTTCAGTAATCCACTGAAAACATATCCTAGTTGATTGTATCATTATTTCTCTGAATTTAGGGAAGTTATGGAAATGGTTGTTTGTGCTCTGTCTGAAACAGCTTTTGCTCCCTTATGAAAAAAAAAGGAAATTGAGTATTAGAATCCTTCAGGAAATCAGCAAAAGTCTGTGACCTATGGTAACTTTCAACATCACATGCTAAATATAGATATGAAAAACAAAATGTCACGGGGTTGTAAACATGAAAAAGTACTGCAAGTTCTCTGCTTGTTTTTGTTGGTTTTCTTTATTCCGTAAAACATCTCCTTGCTCAATTGCGGTGATAATGATTCTCCAAAAAAGCCTGGGCTGAGACTCTGAATCCTAAGCTTTTAAGTTAGAATCTGTGCCTGGCTACACATCAATCAGAAAAACAAACAACAAACTGTAGTCATGATGATGCCACATCACCACAAAAAGAGAATGAACGTATTTGGACTGCGGTATCTGCCTTATTCAAGAATTTTCATTAGGTTTTGTTTAAACTGTTCAACCTTTCTTGTGCAGGCAGAAAAGAGGCTTGCTCCATGAAACTAAAGAAAAACAAACCAAAACAATCTTTTAAAGCCAAAACATTTAGCTTAATCCATCTCTAAATCCTATTACACATTCAACAAATGACAATAATAACCCTTATTGGCCAGAGATGAGGCAATATATGGCAGACCAACCAGAGTTGCTCCATGGTTAACTTAAAGAGCACTGTCAGGTTCAAAAATCATAAATCCCTGTCTCTTTGTACACTGCTCAGGCCCTTTCACACAGCTCTGGCACAAATTTATGCCCAAGTTACAGCTTTGTCGAGATGCCAGAACAGCATAAATGAGAGTCAGACCCCAGACACTTAAAAGAGACACAACTACTTGCACCATCACCAGTGCAAAAGCAAAGGTGTTTTTATTTTCTGGCAAATTTGACTTACTTATTTTCATGGTGTTTTGCATTCAGCTTGACAATAAATAAAAATTCAACAAGCATTTATAGTAAATAATAAAGATGGAAGTACTGCCTCACTCCTGATTGCTTACCCTCTCCAGCACCCCAGTGTTTGGAGGGTAAACACTGCAGAAGGATTTTGTATTTACAAGAAGATGCCAGTGTTTTGTTTCGGTTTTGAGGCTTTTTGTTTGTTATTTGCCATTTTTGGTGTTTTTCTCCCTCCCTGTTCCCCCAAAAAGCCCATTCCGTTTGCCATTAATTTTCATCACAAGGTACTCATTTGGAAGCTACCCAAAAGATTGATGTCAAGTATTTAGTATCACATACAAATAAATTAAGACCAATGAGACATTGAAATCAATGTAAAAACTACTTTTGTAATGTCTAAAAGCTGTTTATAGCTTCTCAAGTTGGATGTATACAAGCGACATGAATCCTGGAACACATGCATGCTTTTCAGAGTGTAAGCAAGAGGAAATTGAGGGTAAGGACTCAAAAACAGTCATAATCCATTGTCATATCATTCTCGCTCACGCACATGTGTTTATACTTCTTGCAAAAACTGATCAAGAAAATATTTTGGATACTTTACTATTGCTTGACCTCCTTTTCCTTTAGTCACTCAGTACAACATGCCTCGAGTTTCTTTGCAAGAGCCTCCATAGCCCAGGGTTCTCCAGGCATGAAGCATTCCGTACAGGGAGCCATGGCACCTTGGTCCCTGACCCACCACAGCTAAGGAGCTTTGTCCTTAGATGAGGAGTGATGAAAAGAGATGAAAAGGAGCAATTTCAACCTGCTAGGAAGCTCTGCAATAGGTTTCTGCTCTCCCCATGCATGCTGAAGCACCCTCTCAGTCACTGGCAGGACATCTGGCCAGTTTAAAGACATCACGGAAACTTGTAATGCTTTTTTGATGAGCAGTATGCCTGTGCCACGGTGGGTGCTCACCATCCTTCAGATATTTGATTGCACATCTATTTTCTTTGAAGAATATGTCTCAAATCCTAAAATTGCCCTCCTCTGCACACCCATGCTGAGCTGGCACCACCACAGTGGTCAGGACTCACTTGTTCAGGTACAGAACAAAAAGGTTATCCTGGCCCCTACTTGTCAAAGAGGTGGGGGGCCAAGAGGTGGCAGAAATGGTCAGGCAAACACAAGGTACCAAGAAAGAATTCCCTGGGTTGGCCAACCCTGTCCTGGGGAGCATCGAGCACAGCATGGCCAGCCAGTCAAGGGAGAGGATTGCCCAGGTCTGCTCTGCACTGAGGTGGCCTCACCGTGAGTGCTGTGTGCAGTTTTGGGCATTGAAATATAAGAAAGCCCAAAGGAGGGTGAGGAAGATGATGAAGGGCCTTGAGGGGAAGTCATATGAGGAGCGGCTGAGTTCGCTTGGTCTGTTCAACCTGGAGAAGACTGAGGGGAGACCTAATTGTGGTCTACAACTTCCTTAGGAGGGGAGGAGGAGGGACAGAAACTGATCTTCTCTCTGGTGACCAGTTACAGGACCTGAAGGAATGGCCTGAAGTTGTGTCAGAAGAGGTTTAGGTTGGATAGGAAGAAAAGGTTCTTCACCCAAGGGTGGTTGGGCACTTGAACAGGCTCCCCAGGGAAGTGGTCACAGCACCAAGCCCGACAGAGTTCAAGAAGACTTTGGACCGTGCTCTTGGGCACATGATGTGATTCTTGGGGCTGTTCTGTGCAGCACTGGGAGTTGGACTCCATGATCCTTGTGAGTGCCTTCCAAATCAGCATATTCTTTGATTCTGAGATTCTGTGAAGTTTAGAGAGGAAGAAAACAAGAATGGATGGGGCTATGACAGAAAGACCAGAACTTTCGAGAAGGCACTTTTAAAGTCAGACATCCCAGATCTTTTCCAGTTCCAAAGATCTTTTTCTCTGTCACTAGAACAAGAAATTTGATGTTGTGGACACCACAGAGTCAGATATTCTGAAATGGGGGACGCTGACAATACCAAAGAAACACAAGATCACCTCATCGAGGAGGGCATTGAGGCTGAACCAGGCTGTATACAGACACGTTGCTCCAATCCTGGCACTGCTGTTTGAAGGGAGGAGTGATCCACAGAGGTCTGCTGCATGCTGATGGAGATTCTGGCTCCCTCATCCTGTGGAGGGGGCTGATGAAATATGCAGGGTTTATGTCAATGTCACATCTGCCTACTGAGCCAAGGGTACCCACTGCTATCTGTAACCCTGAAGGCCCCAATGGTGTATGCAGCCCAGACTTAAGCATGAGGTGGGATAACTTTTGTTAATAAAATATTTCCCATCTGTCCCAAATACTAACAACTACCTGAACCCCACAAAAAACACTTGAAAAGACACTAGTTTGCAAACAGAAAATTTACTAACCTCCCCCAAGTTGTTATTCAAGCTGCAGTGCACACTGCTTCAAACAATGCCATTTATAAAGTGATAACAAAAGGAACTAGTCTGTAAACCTTTCCCTAGCAGCAGGTGGGCTTAGGCTCCCAGGTTCACAAGCCTTCAGTTTATTTGAAGCCCATCAGACTTCAGCAAAGAGGAAACAATCAAGGTAAAGAGAAGAGTAATCCTAAAAAGCTTAACAAGGAACTATTGTGTATGTTTTTTCCTCTGCTCTTATATTGAGTCAAAGTCTTATATTGACTTTGAAAGAGACAGAAACCAGCTTTCTGCCTTTACTACATTATTTCCCACTTGTTAAATGGCAGTGCATAGCCCAAGTGTGTTCCATAAGGCTAAAATGAGCATCCTTCTTTGTGAGCTAGTGAAGTAAGGATGCAGTTGGCAGGCTTGCTCTCTCAGGCAAGACTCATTAATACAAAAGGGGGTTTATCTGAGAAAAGTCTAAATTACGAGTTCTAAATGGGTAATCTCAGCTGCAAAAGAAAACAAGTCTGGGGAAGTTTTTATGCTGTGACTGAGCTTAAGCTTCAAGCCTGCAGGCTACCGCTACTCAGAGTGTTTCTGATGGGATAATTTTCTATGCAAAAAGACTGATTCACTGAAGAATTACTCATGTCATGGCCAACGTGCCAATTTCAATGGCCGTTCATCTGACAGGAGCAACAACCCCTTCTGAAATGTTTTAAATGACCAGGTGCAATTTTTCTATTTTTAAATGATTACTCTAGCTAGACAAATGCCCTGCAAAACCAGATGAGTTGCTCCCACCTAGGCAAGTTTTGGGAGGAGCAGAGCTCCCTAAGGCGCTGCCTAGCTTTGCCCTTTCCCTTTTCCTCTCTCATTTTGAGGAAACAGGAATTCAGTGCTAGTACCGGATGGTAGCACTGAAATGTTATATCAATATGCTGGTCCTAGTGTCACTGGGTAAATTACGCACTTTAGGTCTATAATAAGGGAGCCTGACGTGGAAATAAGTCCCTGCACCCAGTCAGTGGAGGAGATAAACACCACAGAAGAATGGTTGAGGTGATCCCAAAGCCTTAGGTTAGGAATGGTGAGAGGTATTCAAAGCCAACAGGAGAGGAGGCCCCAGGATTCATGTGGAAAGTAGATTGTCTGAACAGTGCCCATTTCAATCAAGGCCTCAAAGGCTGACTCCATTTTCATCAGAGGATGCCAAAGCTAGAAGCTGCCAGCCTTTTCTCTTGATCATTTCTCTAAATTCCTCTCCAGAACCATAGTATTCTGTTCCAAAAATGTGGATTTTTAAATGTCTATTCTGTTTTGAACAAAACTAAGTTTCAAAACAATAAATCCATAAAACCTGCTGTACTTACATGTCACCTGAATGGCATGACTATTCCTCTCTGGCCACCCAACCTGTCAGATTTTTCATTAATATTAATACACAAACCCTTGCAATTGCAACTCCCATTTAACTGTTTAGGCTAATATTTTGCAAGATGAAAAGAACAGCTCTCAAAATAGAAGGAAAATCCGGAGCACACGACCACATTTCACAGGTCAGTGGCTGGGATAGCAGGAGCTGCTGAAGGAGAGCTGAAGGAACAAACTTGCTCAGGGGCATTTTAGCACTCTTGTGATACGATACCCGTTATTCATCAGCATGCAACAATCCCCTCTCCAGATGAAAAACACTACAGATCATGTTCCTAATAAAACAGTCAATTTGCCTCCTTCTCTTTTTTGTTGTTGGAAGGAATTCCTTACAACCTCACCTCCCTGGGGCATGTCTTCCTCTCCCCCTCTGTCGATCAGGAGAAAACAAGGCTCTGTTCAACAACAAAGTCTTGCTGGCCAGCCTGGGAGACGCTCACACCAGGTTTCAGACAGACCCAGGAAACGGCTGTTGGTTTAGATGCCCTGATTATTGCTAAGATAGGAAAAATGATGTCGATGGGAAGCATGGAGAGAGCACACCTCTGCCCTGGCAAACACGTCAGGGTGAAAATTGTGACCCCTTCAGGAAACTTCAGCATATAAGCTCTGGACAGTTCTTTCAGGCTTCAGCAGAGGAAGTTTAAGCCATCCCCTATTTCTAAGCTTCCAAGGCTAGCTGTTTCAAATACAGAGCTGGGCTTTTCAGCCCACTGAGACCACAGGTTTTAGCAGGAATATCTATAGCAGGAAGGACAGGTATCCTCCCTGAGTCCTATGACCTACATTCATTCTGCCTGCATTTAGCTAAAACAAGCTCATCTGTAGGCTCAGGCACAGTTTACTTTGCCTTCTGAGCTCGGGCTAAGACAGAAAACAGGATGGACATGTTTGGGCCTGAGATTAAGTGTGTATCTTTGCAAAACTCACTGCATAGGCAAAACCTCAGCCTTCCCATCAAGTCTCCTGGAACTGTTATACACAGCCAGACTCAGTGCTTTCTATGTGCCACCAACCCCATTCAGTGGGCAAAGAGATTTTGCTCTGCCCTGTGCCGGTGTCTTCAGCAGTCTTTGCTGTCAGTGTCTGGAATTTTACATTTAGATATCATGAGTTCCCAGAATATTTAAAGGTTATTACTAGAAAGCAGGCTACTGAGGCTTCAGTTTCGTAACATTATTTAAGTGTTCTCTATTACATCTAAAGTAATTCAGTCTTTGTCAGCAGCCTTATATGCGGCAATCACAAAATGGTAGTAAGTTTAATTTCCTTTAAAAGAAGAAATAAAGGGCCTGATCTGCAAAACCATTCTTGCAGTTACATACACAATTGACACATGAACTTCATGCATTTGCAAATGCAAGCTCACAACCACATGGTAATTGAGATGCTACCTTGGTTAAGAATTTTGCTTACCTCTAACCTGACTAAATCAATGGTCATCAACAGTACCCTGCCCAAGCTCAGAGGATGTCTGATGCTAGAGTTGTAAAAAGATCTTAATTAGAGAAGACTGAGATCTTTCAAAACTATATCCTTGGGAAAAAAAGAAATTTCTTTAACACTGAGAAGTATAAATCAGAAATTTAAAAAAAATATATAGGTGTGTATAGCTGTTTTTAAACAGCTATACACACCTATAATGGACAACAACACAATAACTTTTCCATAATGTGAGTTTCTTTTTAAGCCCCCATATGTTAGTGATTACATTATATCTTAAAATCATCAAGGTTGATATCTCATATAGCATTTTTACTCACTACTGTAACATTGAATGTTCTCATTATTCAGATATACTGCTAACTCTTTTCAGAATCCTGCTAAGTTTCTGGTCTTGAGATGCTGTATGTTCCAAATGAGTTACCTGTATTAAACACTCCAAGAGAACAAACGAGTGCAGGGAGTAACCTTGTTTACAGCACTAATGTAACCTTGTTAACAGCACTACCCGACAACCATAGGAGAGACCTATTGGGTAATTCTGCATTGTGCAAAAAATGAAGAGTCAGCTGATTTTTGTTACAAAGAGTGGGAATCACCATTGTTAAATAATTGACTGTCCTGGGGGTTTTCAGAACTGCTCACATCATACTTCAACCTACCAAGGGGAGGAGGGAGTCATTGTATGAATTACTCCGCAATATTTCATGAGCTAGTAAATTTTCTATGGAAATTATCCAGCTTGATGAAAATGTCTGTATTTCAAACCTCACAAGAGTCTGATTTAGAAGAGAAATAGTGCTCGTTTACTGCAGCTTCACTGAAGACAAAGATTGAGAGAACCTGAAGTGTTGAAATGTTAACGTTCCAAGAAAACTAATTATCATATTTTCACTTGCAAACTTCAAGCCTGATGCTAATTAATCTCTGTGGAAAGGCTGTGTATGAATCAAATTATAATGTAAGTCAGATTATACAGGATGAGATGTATAACATACCCTGCCACTGAGGAGAAACAAAATGGATTGCTTGCACAGAAATGACAAAAAACCCAAAGAGCTTGCTCTTCATTAGTGCACCGATCTGCACCAGCCGGCTGATGACAGATTCACCCCAACGGAGTGTTGCAAACCACCTTGGATTTTCAAAAGTTTGCCTGTGGTCACAAATTATCTAGATGCAAGGAGAAAAAACTATTTGACTGAGCAAACCTTGATGTGGCACTTGCAGAGTTCTGTTGTGAAAACATCTTGAGGGCAATCAAGTGCCATTAGCACATGTCAATGAGGCTTCCCATGAATTACTACAAAAATTACAGTTAAGTGTACTCCTCCTCCATCACTGTCCAACCTCTCTGACAAAACAGTTTGGATGTCTGTTGAAATATTACAGAAATTAACAACTTTCTGCCAGTGTATAATCAGAAGGATGCCAGCAGACTATTAGTTTGGTTCATCTGCACTAACACCTTTATATAATTCATTTATTGATTATAGGATTAAAATGATTTGTTACCATTAACTCTGGAAATACTATATTGTGCATATAATGGGGATAGTAAAGGAGACTTGAATAAATCAGTTCTCATTTAAAAGGGAAACAAAATACATATTCAAAGGGGAAATAAAATACATGTTTTCTAAACCCAAGATAATGTTTACTACCTCTCTAAGTAAATTCCATGGAGTTTGACTAAATCATTTTGTTTTCATTTTATAGACTTACCATGAACGTGCCAACCAAAAAAACAGAAAGGCTGTAAGTAGCTCATAGTACTTGCATCTGCATAGCTTGCGTAGTTTGCTTTTCTTTTTATCCATCTTCGTTCTATTAACTTGTGGGCATGCAGCTTTCAGATTCAGAGAAGTTTGCATAGATGTGGGGTTTTTAGTCCCTTTTTTATCTATTTTTTTTACCTATTTTCTTTTTCTCTTTAAGTGGGGATACAACATGGAGTCAAACAAGTCCTGTGCAGTGTTACTCTACCAGCTCAATTTCTAATGCTGTTTCCATTAGTTTACTCGTTGATTATATCCGTTCTACCATTGTTATAATTTATTACAAGGCCTCTTTTGGTGTGCACATCTGTTTAAGCAGTTCCACTCGTTAGGCCTATCCACACAGGCAAAAGAAGGTTTTCCTTTTCCTAGACTGCATTACCTTGTTTTCCACAGCTTGCACATACACACTTTCTGATGAATTACTAATCAACAGTTGTGGGGTTTAATGGCGTGCCTGGGTATGGTCAACATAGTTGGCTATTCCAGATGCTTCTGAACATCCACATTTCCCCCCTCCTTTCTTCTTTTCTCCCACCACTCCCTGTGGACTAAATAGTCTAAAAGAATAGTGAGAAAAGTGTTTCAGAACCATAAGGCAAATTCAATTCTACACAGTTCAAGGCCTTGTCTTTTCATACAGAAATCATTTTGGTTTAAATCTAAGAGGCAACAGAGTGCTACCCTCTTTTCTGATCTTACATTTTGCTCTGTTTTCTGTAATGTCTCATTACTGGGCTGAGCCTTCCCTCTGCTCATCTCTGACTTTCAATCTCCATTTAATCTTTAAAAAAAAAAAAATACACTCTGCCTTCAATAATTTATCCCAGATGAGAATCTGACCTTATACACACAGATCACGAAGAAGTTCAGTGAGACATGGCCCTATTTCCCCCTCTTGCCTTTGCTTACACAGATAAATGGAAATTCTGGCCCTAATAAAGTCAGTGCCAGTTTTGCTGTTGACTGCAAGGGGTTGAGTTTTCCCTCCTACAATTTCTGTAGCAGGTAGGTGGTTACGTGTCACCTTAACATGCTGAGCTAAATTGTTCTGGACTAGCAGGGTAGTTTGCTTGTACTGGCTGAAACAATTGTGCTTTACCCCAGATCAACACAGCAATTTATTCATACTGGCATGTAAGGCATTAAATTCTACATTACTGCTAATTTGTCTAGATATGCTCACAGTCAGCTTGGCTACTGCTTTCTACTCTCCTATGCTACTCTTACAGCATAGAAGTTTTGATTCTTCATACAATCTAAATTGCAGCAGACGCTGTACTGAGAGATCCCAGTGAGCAACTTCAAAAATTTTTTCGATATGGGTTAAGGTTAGGAAAAAGAAATCTTAATTGTGAACTTGCAAAATGCTGGGTTTCTAAAAGATCACTGAAACTAGTTTAGGGAAAGGAAATCACAGATCAAAATTATAAGACGTTATGAGCAGCAGTTGGAGTGATGTCAGCCATTTGTTATTTCTTAAAGATATAATACAGTATACATGAGGTAGAGCTTATATATATAAATTATAAGTTAAAGTCAGAAAAAGTTTCCAAACAGAAGAGTGTATGAGTAAAAAACAAATTTACATTTTGTATACTTCTGCTTTCTCGACATATTTTCC
>WEKY01037354.1:25116-35666 GCA_013390045.1 Picathartes gymnocephalus | reverse complement strand
AAACTGATAAGGCATCAAGGAAGGTGAGGGGAGGGAATAAAGATGGGAAAAGGGGTGCCAGCAGTAAAGCAAGTCTGGGATTTCCTGAGAGGCTCAGGATGGAGCTAAGCCAGGCACAAAGCACAGCCACATGGACATCTCCAGCAGAATGAAAACACTGATAGGTCATGGTCCAACTGGCAATGCAATGGCTACAGAACTTTGTGGTATGACTAACAGATTGGGGGATCAGCTTTTGACTCTGTTTATATGGTGAATGTCAGCATTTTAACATCCAAGTCCTATTTTTTGATTCTGTGACTAGTCAAATAACTGTGCATCCCACACAACTCTCACCTACTAGCTACCCTAACAATAATCAGAGGTAGGACCATGAAAATACTTTTGCAGGTCTGCTTTGCCTTTTTTCTCTTTTATAGTTTAGTCTTATTGGCAGTTTTATGTAGCACATAGCTAGATTCCAGCTCCTTGAAAAAATTAAAAGCGAGAAGCTCTGCAGAGCATTTCTTCTTTGCAGCACAAAGAGGCTGAGGCTTCCAATTAAAATGGGTGGTAAAATCATATTTTCCATATTTTCCGTATTTCCCATATTTCCCATTTTCCTTAGAGAGAGATGGCATTTTACAGTACCCATAGACAACTTCAGCTCCTGGGTGCAGCTGCAATGACAGAATCCACACCTGAAGAACAATCTGGTCGTGCCCAGTCACAGCTGTGACACAGGTCTGGAGGGCTCTGACATGACTGGCAGATTCCGGGATCTTAGAATCGTGGAATAATGGAATGGATTGGGTTGGGAGGGACCTTAAAGTCCATCTAATGCAAACTCCCTGTCATGGGCGTGGACACCTTCCACTAGATCAGATTGTTCCATGCCCCATCCACCCCGGCCTTGAACACTTCCAGGGATGGGGCAGAGGCATTAAGCATAGAAAGAATGAGATTCCCACTCAAAGACAGTTACTGTTTTTTTCCTAGCATTGACTGAAAAAGAAAGTGCATGCATTTCAAAAGCCGATAACTGAACCACAGATACTAAACAGAAGCACTAGTTATGGACTGCATGAGGCTGCTTTATGTTTTAATGTCACCCTATAAAATTAAAGCATTATTATAAAAATCTAGTCCAGTGGTAAATTTTGAAGTTTTTTCCTTCAGTGTTCAGTACACAATGTACAACACAGATGTACTTGTTTAACTTTGACTTTATGACTTATGCAAAGCGTCAGCTATTATTCCACTGCAAGTCTCCTTAAATAAACTTTTCTGAGCCATGGTGAAAATGGAGGTGGTGGATTAGCAGGCAGCGAAAGATGAGGTCATCTAGGCCCATTGAGGCTGTGTTTTGAGACCAACAATAGTGCAACTCCAGCAAATCCTCTGAAGTACACCCCCTTGTTTTCCACGCAGCCTGGATTAGTCTTGAGCTCCTAGATCTGAAAATACAATAACCCTTTCACTCATATATAATAAAGAGAAATAGACTATACTAAAAACCCCCAAACCTAACAGGTTTATTTACATGCCCAGCACATAGAACTCCTCTGTATTTACAATATAGAGGGCAAAACAATACAAAACAAATGGCAATTCAAAAAGAAAGGGTTTTTCTCCAAACTGGACGTGATTTGCTATGTTCACAGAGGAGCCCAGTAAAAGACATTCATGTCTCAAGCTGACAAACATTGAATCCTCTGGTGGTATCAAGGCTTTATGTTAACAAACCCACACATTTAAGGGAATTATGTCATAGTATAAGAATAAACAAATTCACATGTATAAAAACATATACCAAAAATTTCTGAAAACATGCCAAAGGAAAAGCTCAACACCAAGGGCTGCCCTCCTAATTCAGCATTGTATTTGTCTGAAAGTGAGGTGTGTTTGAGGGAGATGCCACAGCTGGGAAGGGAGAATTGTTTTTGATGCCAACATTAGTGACAGGAGAATCAAGTTGGTAATAGACTGATTTTTATATGTGTATTTGACAATTTAAAACCACTGGAAAAGAACTGAACTTTTGATATGAGTTTTCCAAAGTGTTATAGCAGCAGGAAAAAAAAAAACTCCACAGGTAACCAGGTAACCTTTGTATCACATCTGGTTTGTGAGGAAGGGAGACTCCACTTGACACAGAGAACTATGTGGGGAGGGCATTGCCAGCCACACACAGACACTGACATCAGAGTTTTAATTCTTTTGCTGCGCTGTTGTCACTTTATGCTGTGGGAACAATGTAATGGGGTCTTGAAAGGCTGGGAATACCCAGGGTCAGAAAGAATAAATGGGAAAAAAATGCATTGCTGCTTAGCCTGGGACAAAAACCAGGCATGAACATGAGGAAAGCGTGGATCACCGCTGTATTTACTTCCTCCAGCAGCAGCCTTAGCTGTGAGCTGCACAGCAAACCCACCATGGTTTGGAACAAGACACAGCAAAACAGGTGAGGACTGGGAGCTGCAGGCCCTGTCCCTGGTTGCTCCATCAGTGAAACTCAGGTGTGCACAGTTCGGTTTCAGTTAAAGACAAGGCAAAAATTTTACAGCATTTTCCTCAGCCACCTTAACATGAATTGAATTTAAACACAGCTTGATCTCTCACAGAAATAATAATTTTGTCATACCTCTAGGAGACAAGTGAGATGAAGAGACTATAGACCTCTCTATAACATCTAATTTCTTAAAAAACTTAAAAAACCAGACCTGGAGAAATGAGTAGGAACACAGGGACACAACCCTGTGCAAGGGTGGGCACAGCTTTGCAACAGGCTGCAGAGCAGCTCCCCTGCATCGGCAGTGTTGTCCCAACCCGTTTTCCACCTTGCTCATGCATCACATCTACAGGGAGCCGTGACTGCTGCCCCCCTTTGGGGTGCAGCAGGCACATCCCAGGATTGCTCCCAGCAAACCTGGGCACGAGGCTTCACGGGAGAACTGGGAGAACAGGGCTGGCATGGTGCAGGGTGGTGGCACCCCTGCAGAGTAGGCACAGAGCAGGGGCAGAGTGAGGGCTGGGACCTGCTGAGGATGGACAGGACTGGCCAATGGTTGGTGGCAGCCAGGACCAGCTGATATCGTTTGTGGACTGACTGATGGTGGCTGGGAATCAGCAGCTGTGGTGCTCCCATAGAGCAGGACAGTGCCACCTCCCCATCAGTCCTCTTCTATTGGGGCTTGCAGCCAGCACCCAGCCAGTGCTCCTGCAGACCCCTCACTGGCCTGGAATGCTGCTGGGATCACCACTGCTCCAGCAAGAGGGAGCTGCCCTGGTGATGCTCCGTGCCTTAAACAAGCCATCAGTTCTCAAGGAGCAGCCGCGGGATCGCCTGATGTTTGTCAGACACCCAGCACCTGCCAGATCCCGCCAGGCACCAGCCAGAGCCTCCCCTCAGCAACACCAAAATAAACACTGCAGCTGGAAAATCTGGGAAATCTGTTCTCTTCCGTGAGGCACTTATCGCTCAGGAGTGAATTTCTCCGGTGCGTGCCAAGGAGGAAAGCCTTTTTCTATGTTGCTGGCAAAACTGTCAATCATCTTGATGAGCAGCAAATAAATGAATGCCCAATGATGGGATTCTATATTATCCTTAAAAAAGAAATCCATCAAATAAACATCAACAGGTAAATGTTTATACCCGACAGCCATCAATTTCAGCTATCCATGCAAAGAGACAGGTGAGCTGGACTGGTAAACCTCGAAATTAGAGAGGTATTAATCATCTGCTCCCAGCCAATATAAACAGATGTTATTTTTAAACAGGCAAAATCATCTTTTCCTCTGAAATTTATTTGCAACAGATAATGTTCTGTTACATTTTTAATCAAGCAGATGAAGTTACATTTAAATTGAAAATCTGCTGCACTCAACCAATCAGGCAAGTAAAATTCTGAGATGATTGAACAGCAGCACAGAGCACACCATTACAGCAGGTAAATTGTGAAATTTACCTGTCACACCACACGGCTCATTGTTCAGCCATTGCGCCTGCAAGTGAGGAGGACAGAAATAAGACAAAAAAAGGAAAGACATGTTCAACATATTCATAAATCCATCATATTTTAGGAACACACCATTAACAGTGACAGGGAAAAAAATAAGCTCCACCTCTCTCCTACAAAAATGCCAATAAAGATTTACACAGGTTACCCCTCTCTCCTGCATGCTCGTCTAAGTTGCATGTCCAGATACGCTGAGATCAAGGCACAGCATGAAAACCCTCTTGTATTTCTCCCATGATAAAATAAAAGGCAAGACCACCAAAAAAATCTGCAATCTCTTAGGGAAGAAACAGTGTGATTTTCCTGCCAGCCCACTTTCCATCTCCCACAGACATGCTGGGCCCCACCACACAACTTCTCCACACCTCGGCTCACCACTAAAACACTGGTACTGATGTCCAGATTCAGGGCTTCACTGATAATACACTTATGTGTGCAAACACTGCTGCAGTAAAAGCAGCCCTTATCTAAATAGATAAAATACAGATTGCAGTTCCTACCCTTGACAGGGACACACTAAAATATTTTTTTATACGCAAGTGTCAGAAATGGGAATCTTTCATCTTAATTTTAAAATGAGATCCATATAGTCTTGTGCATGGCATTGATAAATTATGCATATCTACCTTTTTTTTTTACATCATGATGAACACAAACTGACAGCAGACATCTGGAGGACTGTCAATTATTAAAACTCGAAGTTCCCATGCCTTTTTGCACCCCTGTGCTGTTCTCTGCACCCAAACCCCATGTGCCACATATTAAGATTATTAAGATTAATTTCTCCTATATTCTCCTTTCTTTCCTCTAGGAATTCAACAAACAGTGTTATTTTTGTATGTTATTGTATTTGCTAAACAATTATTCCTATAAGAACAAAAAGTTTAATGGTTACTTTAGCATGGTGTATCTGGGCTGACAGTTAAGGAAAGTCAATGCTGGTTTTAAAAAATACAGTTGTTTTACATTGCCATGTTTTAAACACTGCAATAGTTTGGACACTGCAGCAGCTCTTAACAACCAAAAATTCTTGAAGTACTATGGTTCACACCTGGTCTAATGTGCTTTGGTGACAATGGTGTCACTGCTGCACTTACCCACACACACCCTGCACTGCTGTCACCGCCACACCGGGGTCAGGACTGTGCTACTTGTGCCATGAGTTCCAGGCACAAAAGTCACAGAATCACACACTGGTTTGGGCATGGAGAGATCTCAAATCTGATCCAGTTCCACCCCCTCCCATGGGCAGGGACACCTCCCACTGTCCCCAGCTACTCCATGCCCCAGTGTCCAACCTGGCCTTGGACACTGCCAGGGATCCAGGGGCAGCTTCTCTGGGTACCCTGTGCCAGGTCCTCCCCACCCTCACAGGGAACAATTCCTTCCCAATATCCCATCTAATCCAGCCCTCTGACAGTGTGAAGCCATTTCTACTTGTACTGCCACTCCAGGTCCTCATACAAAGTGCCTCTCCAGCTCTTCTGGAGCCCCTTTACATACTAATACAGACAGAGGAGTACAGTATTTACATATCTTTCAACTGTTGCTGAAAAGATGGTAAAAATATGATTTTTCTTAAGTGAGGAAACTAGCTTTTCACTGGACAAGTGAAAAGGTTCTGCCCAAATTCTGAAAAGAGCTCTTCTTATGTATCTTAAGGACCTAAAGCAGTATACGTCCATCTGTCAGAGAAAGTATTTGAAAAAAAAGAGAAACATTACAATACGGATCCTGATTTCACTAATATCACTCTGTATTAAGTATACCAAGCAGCCAGAAGAAAACAAACATTATTTGTAGCATACTATATTCTGGGCTTTAGTCACAATTGAGCAAATGTGAAAAAGGAAGGATACTGCCGCAGGTTGTAGTGCTGCCCGATGTGGGACAGCTTCTGACAGCCAGCTCTACACAATGCCAGAGTGCCCCACTGTCACCTGGCTGGGAAGGGTTGTTTGAAGTTGTTAGAATATTTCACTAGACCCCGCTCACAAAGCTGTAAACAAACAATTGGTTACAATTTAGAATAGGACATCAAAAACAGCTTCACACTGATAGAAGGCTGGGTTAGATGGGATATTGGGAAGAAATTCTTTCCTGTCACTGTGGTGAGGCCCTGGCACAGGGTGCCCAGAGCTCCTGTGGCTGCCCCTGGAGCCCTGGCAGTACCCAAGGCCACGTTGGACACTGGGGCTTGGAACCACCTGGGACAGTGAAAGGTGTCCCTGTCCATGGCAGGAGGTGGAGCAGGATGGGCTTTAAGATCCCTTCTGATCCAAACCAGTCTATGACTCTGTGATTCTATGAAAAATAGAATAGGCCTGTGCCAACTCACATGGCCACCACAGGTCATCATGTAGAACACCTGGAGCTGCCATGTCCCAGTGTATGGCAGTACTAAGACACTGGCAGGGCTGTAGGGTTGCAGGAGGGTGAAATGTACAGCAAATATTCCCATGTTTAAAAACTGCCCCATGGCCACACAACTCTTCCAGTCTTGCACTCTTAGTATGAACTGAAATGTTCCTTGCTGCAATGACACACCCACTCACACCCTGCAGACAGGTGCAGCCAGGTGAGCTACAACCTTGAATCTAGAGGACACAAGACAGCAATTGAGGTCAAGCATGTGTGAGTGTTTCGCTGAACAAAAACCTCCCTGCTGTTCACAGTGTGCATTCACCGAACACTGTTCAAATTACTAATTAAATGCCTGGGCAATTTTAACACTGGGTTTTATTGTTCTAAGTGCTTTTTTTTTTCTTTAGTGCTAGTTGGTTTTGTGGGTTTTGTTTGTTCGTCTGTTTATTATTTTCCCCCAGAATTTAAAAAACATTAACCTACACAACATCACAGGTGTCAACCATGCAAGATGTATCAATCGCCTTCCTACCCAGGCAACTTTTAGAATCAAGTCTTGAAAAATATCTGAATTTGAAACAACGTATACTATATAGTAACATTTATTTTAAAATTCTTTAGGCGTGACTTTCAATGATATATTGTAATATATTCTTTAAAATTACTGTAACATTATTAAAGATAAGTATTCACTATCAAAACTGCTCTACTTAACAGCCAAATACTTGATTCTTCAGCTTAGTATCTATACTAAAGATTATTCTTGCACATAATTTCTCTTTTAAAGGAAACAGAAGTTAGCCAGAATTATTGTTAAAGCATTGAAATGCTAACAAGTTAAAAATTCGGATGATGTAAACCCACATATTCAAGAAAACTAAAAATTCCCTTAAAATGATAAACAATTATTTTCTAGTCTTCAATACATCTGCAAGTATTGAAATACTGCATAAATTAAATTTTGCATCTACCCTAATTTCCTTGGCATTTAACGTGTCTTAAAATTGGTTTCTCCTCAAATTCAGGAAATCAATACTGAAAACAACAGCACAGCATTCAGTGATACGTTAATTATGGAACAGAATAGAACAGAACAGAACAGAACTTTGAGTAACCTCAAACAGAAGCAACTGCTAGCAAAATTTGCGAGTTAGTTAAGAAAAGAACTCTCTCTTTTTTTTTTTTCTTTTTGGTTTTTTAAATTAAAGGAAAGCTGCTGTGGTGAAGACAGGAAACTGATCATAAATAAGACTGTTAGCTTCCAGAATCTGTGCACAATTACAATAATACACCAGAAAACATTTTTCTAGGGTTTTGGAGGACAGTTTTGTACCATGTGTGTCTGCTTTGACCTCACAGTTAAGCTAAGGCTGAAAGAACATCACTTTCAGCACTATTATTTATTCCTGTAAAGAGCAGCACAGTACTTTTACTTCTGCAATTCGACCTATTTATTTGGTTTATGGGAATCTCTGCAATATAGAAAGAAATAGATTTGAAATGATTTCACTCGATTCACTGATTTAATAGTCTGAGCTATCATTAGACCCAAAACAAACCATTATATTTTTTAATTATACATTTATCACGTAGCTGTACTGACCCACCTCAAGCAGGGCAGCCAGGATTCCAGAAAAAATAACCAAAATGAAAGAAAATGGACATGCACTAAAGTCTCCTTCTTGCACTACGTTTTCCTCTTGCAGTAATAACAGAAGCCAAGAGGAGGCTTCAGACCCACGGGACAATGAACACCTGAACATGACTGCTCCTCAGGCGATCACCTGCATCACACCATGAGCAAATCTGTCCCAACACACACCTGATGGGATCATGACAATATGTTCGGTCACAGAGCAGGTGAACACTGACAGGAGCACATCGTACTCCAGGCTTTGACTGCATGGGCTTTGTTTGAATGCGCTGCAAAGAAGAAATTAAGTGCCAAAAATAAGGCTTAGCCTTTGTAATTTCTGCTATTGAAGTTAGTTTCTCAGTGAGAACATACTTGCTACTAAAACCTTTTCAAAGTTTTACCACTGTTTTTCTAATTAAAAAAAAAAAAAAACAAAAAAACCCCAGGTATTTAGCAGTGTGTGTTAAGGATCTTGGCTAGAATTAAGGAAGCTTTTTTCATTAAATGAGCAATTTCCCTTTTTTTAGCCATCAGATGAGCCAACACTGCTTCCCTGGACAGGCTGGCAGGGCAAGCTGAGCACCAGGGGACGCAGCACAACCAGGAGTGCTGCTGGCTCCTGTCCCTGGATCTGGCTCTGCCTGTCCCCTGCAGCCCCTTCTCGCGGTTGTCTGGCACCAGCTCCTGGTTGGAACAGGGGCCTTCCCAGAGAGCTGAGCTGGGCAGGAGCCTGCTGCCACTCCTGGAACTCCGGGAGCCCCATCTCCAGGCTGTGCCTGCTGTCTCCTGCACTACACTCCCGTGCAGCACACACTTCTTTCCCTCCCTGCCTCCACAGACACAGACGGCCAAATTCTCAGCATCCCCCTCACTCACACACATAACTCAAATGCATACTCAAAGTCCATCTAGTTAAAAAACGTAAGCAACAATAACACATTTCTTTTATAGGACATAGTTTACTCGAAAATTTGCCTCCTGGGTAGCGCATTTCTTCTTTTCAAAAGTTTAAATGCCCTGCAGCCTCTGCATGAATCTCTGTACTGCGCCGGGGATGCCCTGTGTTGTGAGATGATAATCCTTGAGGTAATGCCATCCGTTGGGCTACCTGGAGTTGTGAAAAGTCACCTGCCCTGCAGGGATTCCTTACACTGCAGGATCATCTTTGTTGAGGAATAAGAAGTCCCAGTCAAATATTCTGCCTTTCTAAGACTGAGTTGGATTTCTGCTTTTCCATACGTGTAAGAATGTGAGATCCTCGAGACACCCAAGACCTCTTGTGTTCAAAACCCGAGGCTGTGCTGGAATGGCTTTTGTCAGGAAACTCACCAGTTTAGTTTTACAAAGGTGTGAAATTTAGACATCCTCATATTTACCTACTTTTGTCCTTAAGCATGACACTTATGCAACCCACATACGCAATAAGCCCTAAACATCACAAACCCTCAAATTTGCTGACACTGAACATCCTCAAGCAACACAATTCAGGAGATGCTCTTTAATCAGCCATGGAAAATAACTCACAGCTGCAAAATGGCATTTAATAGCTGTTTTCTTTCTTCTTCTTTAGTGTTTCTTTTTTTTTCTTTTTCTTTTTTTAATTGTGATAACCAATGTACATTCTAAGGCTACTACACAGCTGGCTGCTTTCTAGTACTCACCATAGTTTTCAAAAAGCATGAATAATTTAAAAATACGCCATTGACAGTATTCCAATTAAATAACAACCTGACAGAACCTTTCGAACTATTGCATGTGCCACCAAAGGTATTACTTGCATAATTCCAAAGATGAGTTCCCTATTATTTGAAATTATGTCAGGGGATTACTTTGGGGACAGAGCAAAAAGGCCAAGCAGTGTAATTTGAGCTCTCGAAGGCAGAATTATAGAGCTTTTGGCAAGGTGGGGAGAAGACATTTAATGCACTTCGGATGATATTGTAACTCACTGGTAGAATTTGAAAGAGGTGAACACATTTTTAATCAGAGAGAAAAACAAGAGCATACTAGAGAAACCACAGCAATGTTTTGCCTCCTTCAGGATCAGAAGTAAGCTTTGGGATGGAGCAAAAGGACTGACTGTCTCTGTGGGACACACACAGAGTCCAAGCACAACTTCTGTCACTCTTTCCTTTCCTGTGACTGAGGATGCGTCTTCAAGTCCAAGGATGAAATGTGGCAGTATCAAAATGCGGAGAGCACTTATCCCGAGACCACACTTCAACAATAAAACAGATTTCCTAAGATCCTGTGACTGCACTAAAAAGACTGAAAAGTTTAACTTCTCCAATACAGAGCAGATACATGATATCAGTAATTTTTCAGTTTCCAAAGTAACTTGTGCCAAAATCTGTGTGTATTACTCATTATTACTTGTTGCCAAAACTCCCAAACAGAAGGAAAGTGAGACTTTTCTATTAAAGGAAGAAGTCATCATTACTGTGCTTTTTACAACTTGTAGTGAAACAAGGATTTTTCTGCTTTTCTGTTTCCTTCACACCTATTTAGAGCTTTAAAAATAATCATCATGTATTTTAAGGTATCTCTCTCCA
>WEKY01037354.1:2195-25106 GCA_013390045.1 Picathartes gymnocephalus | reverse complement strand
TTTTATAAGATATCTATCCAAAAAAAAAAAAAAAAAAAAAAAAAAGGGAGTGAGAGAGTCAAACCAAACAAGAAACAAAATATTTAATTTTAAACATTTAAAATTTAAAATTTGTGCAATTAGAGATACTATATATGCATTAAGAGCAAAGATTTTGTTATAAATAAATACACAGGGATGAATTTTGTTAAATAAAATTTGAGTGTACAGAGATGAAAGACATACAAGTAGCATAATTGTTTCTGGAAAGATACAATGAAATATTATTTTAAGATCTATGTTTACACTGTGATTTGCGTAAGTATTAAAGAAATTGCTCTATTAATTATGTATTAACTACTGATATTGGTCAATAATTAGAACTTAAAATTTTTAGTGTGGGGCTGGGTGAAAACAGCCTGATACTGATTCCTTGATGTCATTTTGATTTCCTTAATTTTTGTTTTTTCTTTTCCCAGATAAGAATTGTGTGATGACTCTGAATTTTCATTTGTTTTGTACAGAATTGTGCCTCATGTAGCATTTTGTTTTATTAACAAACTTTGAAATTACAATAACAAAGCTGCATGTTAGGAAACAAACCGAAAAGAACTCACTGACTGTCTAAATCCCCCATTCAGGCTGGAAAAGCATTTTTAAAGCTTTTCTGTGTCCTTGAATGAATTGACATTTAACAGCAGTTTTCATGTTTTCCTTGTGGATGATAAGTGTAACATTAAAAAATAAAATGACCAACTGGATATATTAAACCTCACCTGCACATCCCACCTGCCCAGTTGTTCCCTTCGCATGCTGATATTCTCAGAGCAACTACAGGAAAGAAGAGTAACACCTGAATGAACTGTTCTTGCATCTGAACATTTTCTGAATCACTGACAAGGACTTTGGGGCATGTTTTCCATTTATGTATGTTTTTTGAGTGAGCGTCCTCCCTGTAAGACATGAACTGAAATGGCAACAGAACATTGACTGAGAAATAGTCTCAGTCTTACTAATGGAAAAGAGATCAGGTAGTTGCCAAACTAAAAAGAAATAAAGTCTCAATGAAGTTACCCCTAATAAATTTTCAGCCTTTCCTACAACTAATATAAAGTAGGACCAGAAAAATTTTCTTTTGTGAAGAATTCAGTTCCTAAAGAGCCTGGCTCTCTCCTTCAAATTCCCGCAGATTTCAAGCTTCACAAAGCCACTCAGGATTAGTCAAGCTTTCAAATTTAAAATTCCATGTGTTCCTTCTAATTATTCGAGTTCACTGGGAAATTATTTTCAAATGTGCATTTCCATAAAAGGGAAAAGTGTTTTTCAGCTTTTGTCTTTTGGAAACTGCACGTGTGTGCCAAAAAAAAAAAAATTACATCACTGACATACGTCACAAACATGTCATTTGTGTTTAAAAGCATAAAATCACATCACTGACACCTCAAAACCATGTCATTTGTATTTTCAAGAATATTATTGCCGTTGTTTTGCAAAATAAGTATTTTTCTTCACTAGAAACACAGGACTGATCCTACAAAAAGAGCAACCCAGTCTGGAGGAAGGTGTTGCTGCCCATGGCAGGGAGATAGAACAAGATGGTTTTTAAGGTCCCTTCTGACCCAGAACAGCAGCCACAGGCTCCCTGCTGCCTCCAGATGCTGTGACAGGGACTGATGGCCCCCAGCCCCTGGAGGCAGCAGCTCTTGGGGCCTGCTCACCAGTCCTGTAAGAGAAACCACAGCAAAACACAAAAGACTGTGACCTTCAGCCACCACAAAATCACACCATTTTTAGGGAAATGACAACAAAAACGGCACTGTTTCACCTGCATGAAGCTGCCCCTCAAAATGAAAAAAAACCAAACCCTATTACAAAAATCACAAGTCAGTGACCAAAGCTTGGCTTTCAGGCTTAGTTTTTAACAAAAGGGTATGTTTTAAATACTTGGGCTTGCTATGTGAAAATCTAAGTCACACAAACACATACCAGGGATGCACCACGTGAGACACACAAACACACGCACCACCAATGCCAATGGAACTGCCCCTCTGCTCCAACTGCTGACACAGATTTCTTAGAGGGATCTCTTCTCTCTTCTTTTTATGCCAAAACAAAGTTACAATAATTAAAAATCTAATGAGGACATCCCCTCAGCACACACTCACTCATTCAGCCTAAAGTACAAATGATGCCAATTTTGCCTGTGTTCTGGGGAGCCAGCCTGATGGGACAGCTCAGTTTTGTGCTGGGCTGTCACTAACTGAAGCCTCTGACACAGACTCCAGGGCTGGGAATGCTGCTGCCCCTCTCATGGGCGTGTTATAGGACCCCACTGAAACTACTGTTCAAAGCTGGCAGCTTTCTCCACCCTAGGTTTTTTTGCCAAGATATCCCACGGGAACATAACACAGGTGGAAATGCCAAAGGTTCACACACACACACACACACACCTGCAAACCCACACACAAGCCCACACATGTGCCTGTGCTCACACATGTGTGTACATCACTGTACACACTCACAGGGAGCCAACCCCGTGTCTCAAGTGGTGATTGGAGCTCCCCTGGGAGAAGGAGGATCCCCCAAGCTCTGCAGGTAAAGTTTTAAAAGCACAAGACACAGTCCCAGGCTTGGTGTCTTACCTTTGGGCAGCCAGGAAGGGCAGTGCAGCATGAGGCAGGGTCGGTCAGCACCGGGCTGGAACACGCCCGCCGCCTCACTGCTCCCGCTCCAGCAGGGTACAGCAGGCTCTGGTGTTTCACCATGCACAGAGAGTTTCAAAAAGAGACCGAAAAGAGCATCTGGCAGCTTCCCCCCATGCTCCCCCCTCACTGCCTGGCTGTTGAGGTTTTAAAGGAGTTGATGGAGGAAGATTTGTCCTGAGGATGCCTGGCTGTTCCTGGTGCCTCAGGGGCTCACAGTAAGGACAGGCACACCACAACCACCCACGCAGCACACTGCAAGACAGCAAAGTGGAGAGAAATCTGCCCACTTAGGGCAAAGAAGTGCTTTTGTGACTGCCACTGGATTCTGCTGTCTCCAATGGGCCTACTCAGGCTCTCTGAGGGCATTCCTCTCACCTTCACTTCAAAAGTGTGAACAAAGGAACACCAACCACCACAGGTCACACCTGAGGCTGCGCAAAGGCAGCAAAGGAACACGCATAACTAGCATCAAACTGATGACAGAATACACCAAACCAGTGCCAAAACACACCAAACTGGTGACAGAAACTCCTCTGCAGCTGGTCCTGCGCACGTGGTTCTCAGCCGTACACAGGAGGCATGTTACTCTTGGTGACCCACATCCACCAACAAAAGTCCAAGACTGGACAGAGAGCCTTAATTTTCTTCTTTCCTCACTGCTAAGGATGTCATTGTCTGACAGGACATATTCTGGATAGCTGGGAATGTCACACATGATGTGAAATCAGAGATGTTAGCAAAAGTTTTAGAGGAAAAGCAGCCAAACACTACCACCACGGAGAGGAAGAGGCTGAGCCTGGCAGGTGGGAAACCTTACTGCTGCTAAAAATTGCCATGTGAAAAGAAACAGCTTAAACCCAAGTTCCATGACTACAAAAACAGCCATGCTGGTGGGAAATGCTGCAGTGAACTGGGGACCCTCAGCAGAGGAGCTGGAGTGTGCACCCACACTCACCAGTGTGTCCCCTGCAGTCACAATGCTCCCCTGGCAAAGGCTGCTGGACTAGGGCTGTTCCATGTGGGATACAGTCATAGCAGACACACAGCACTCACCAATATGAGTTCTGGAAATACCAATTATATACATTAACAGAATATACAGACCACCACTGCCATCACCCCAGGCCTTGCCAGCCTGTCACAGGCTGTGTGTACTTGAACATGCACAAGTGCTGCAGCAGCTTGAGGAGCTACTTCTGCATTTCCTCCAGATTTAAAGTGAAAGGAGTGACCACACACTCCTGCCTCATGATCAGAATCACTGCAGTGGTATTGCAGGGGACTCTGTCAGATTTCTGTCCCCCTATACCTGACACCTGCACCTGGCTGCTCACCTCAAACTTTACTTTTGCCCTATGTCCTTTGTGTCCAGTATAATCTATACTGCAGTTCTTAATTGCTTAAACACCTAGAACTTCTCCTTCAAAAGGATTTAATTAGTTTCCTATCAGTGTTCAAAAATTCAGTTGCAGTATGAGAGTTTGTTATCTCCTATAAGAAACCCAGAGAAATAGGGACAAGGAAGAAAGATCAAAGTGATAACAGAAGGGTGGGGGGGGGAATCCCCTTATAACTATCACCACAACAGAGAAAAAAAAAGGTGGGAAAAGTGAAAAAAAGTCACAGAGAATATATGACCGTGTAAGCACGGGCACTCTTGCCGAAAACCTAGTCAGCAATCCCAAGCCAGAGGAAATTTAAATGAGAGCCAGGTCCACAACAGCGACGGAATCTGAACAGATACAAGGGGCTGCTCAAGTTGCAGGTTGTGCTTAGCCTCGATCTCTTTGGATTTGCAAAGGAACTTTATTAGTTTTATTAATTTTTTTCTTAAATAATCAAGAGATTCGAGTGTATCCACATTACACGGTGAAGAAGATTAAGATTTTTTCTTTAATCAAAATATCCATATGCATGTGTTGTAACTTCCAAGGGGTATGTGGATTCCCACTGCTGACTCCCGCTCCAGGGTGTGTTCTGCTGCAGGAATTCATGCACAAACCACTCCTACCACATTTCCATGACAGCAGGGCTCCAGCAAACACAAGTGAGAAGAAAACCCCCCAAATCACAGCACTCCCAGCAGGGTGCAGCTCTGGGGGAAACAAGCCCCGAAAGGGGTTCAGCAACATATACACAAACACACGAGAGCTGGACTCCACTCCCCACGCACTGTTGTAACCCAGCGCTGCTCTGCCCATCCCTCCAAGGGGAGTCCAGCCTCAGCCCCACGGGCCTGGCTGTGCTGGGGAAGGGAAATGGGAGTGGGAGCTCTGTGCCAGTGTGGGACAGGCACAACCTGGCCAGGACACCAAGGACCACATCTCTGACCTGCCTCTGGAAGCCCCTCTGTGCCCAGCCTGGCTGCAGACCATGGATGGCACTCCCCCACGTGCACAGCTGACCAGTCCACACGAATATGGCTCCCTGCACAGCCTGCTTCTAAAAAAACATAGATTTTAGAACAAGACATCTTTCCCGTGTGCTTCTCCATCAGCTGGACTGAGGGGCTCCTGATGCCCACACTGGGCCTCTCTGGAGGAGCTGCCGAGCTCCAGGCAGTGTCATGGGGGCCTGGGGCCACCCCTTGAGCAGGGACATGGCCACAGCCACTGCGTGTGGCCTCCAGAGAGCAGCCTGCGACAGCCAGACAAGCCACCCCAAAGCTACCAGGGCACAAATCCCTGCTTTGGGGTTTTGGTGACACTGAAGCTGCAGCATGGATCACACCAGGGGGACCTGCTGCTTTTAAGAAATGCAGCACACACCTCTACATACTAATGGTAATACCTCTAGGTATTAATAACAAAAATATTTTGATTGCTAAAGAAATTTCCACCTAAAAATCTTTTTACTTCTGAAAGCAACTTTGTTTGAGATTGAACCCAGTGATTCCATAACTTGGGTATCCAATAAGCAGACAGAAATGTGACTCTTTACAGAGCTCTTCTTTGGCCTAGCAAAATGAAAAATTTATGGTAGTCATTTTTGTAGGAAAAAATAAGTTTTTGCTACAAATCACAAGTCTCCAGAAAAAAAACACACTGTATCATACAAAGGTCACACGCAAAAGCAGCTGTCTGGGAAAAGAAGCAAAGCACAACTCATTGTATCTTATTGTTATTTTAAAAATGAGCTTACACCTTTCCACCATTTAGAAATAAATGGAGGGATTTGAATAATCGCAAACAGAGAAAAGAAATACAGATGTGGTCAGATTTTTGAGTAGTTTCAGCAGTACCACAGAGTTAAGACAAATTTAAGTTCAATGTCTAGAAGAAGCCATTTCAAACATTGATAGTTCACAAAGGGCATTTCCTTTTTGATAGAGATAAAACAATAAGTCAAATTTATTGGAGACTGCTATTTCCATTCTGACTCCATAAGCTGCAGTTACTGCCACTAAATAGAAAACTCCTTCCTTCAGTATTTTTTAGGGAAGAGGCAAAAAGGAAATGCTTTCAAATTAATTTTCTTTTCCATTTTAGGCATATTGTTATGTTTTCATTCACGAAATGTTCAAACACGCTTCTTTTTTTCTCTTTTTCATTTTACAAGTGTTCTTTGGAGTCAGAAGCAGCCACACACCACAAACTTGCCAAGCCCAGAGAGCAATCATAATCACAACCAGTTTCCAAGAAAGGGGCCAGGCGGGCAAAGGATGAAACAGGGAGAAGATAAACTGCTTTTTGTACCCCTTAGTGGCCGGATATCAATGCTGCAGCCCTGAAAGCTGTCTTTCCAAAAAAAAAAAANAAAAAAAAAAAAAAAAAAAAAAAAAAAAAAAAAGAAAAAGATTAGGATTGCAGCTATTCATGGGAGAAGAAATATGTTAAAAGGAAGGTTTTAATGAAGAAATGGATGAAAGACTTCCAACTACAGGAGATTAACGTTCTTATCATATAAACTCTTACTGCAAAGCAACAGAAGGGGTGGGAGGGGAGAACACTCCTCCAAAGGCATGGAAACTCTGACACTGAAAGTGAATTCTCTGCATTAGTGTACGGCACAGTTTGTAATGATTCTCTTTGCACACTTTATTATGGACTCTTAAACTTTAAAAAAAAAAAAGAGTGCAGATTATACCAAAGACCTAGATTTGCTGAATTACCCATTTTTGAAACAACTCGTGAAGAAGGTAGGACCCTTTGAGCATAGCAACCAGCAGCACTATCAGACAGTTTTCTGACAGTCACTCCAGGAAAATCACCAGTGACAGGTGGGAACACACAGCTACCTGGTCCTGCCTTTTGGCAGGGAAACCAGGAATTGTACAGAAATGCAGGCACAAATATGCTGTGGCTTAGTGTGGTATTAGACAAGCAAAACCAAAAACTGAAAGGCACCTAAAGCCATAGGGAAACAGGGAAGAGAGGGGAGGGAAGACTCCCATCTGTGTATGGAATACTGTTACTCATTGGCCAGCCATAAACCTCTAGGATGGCAGCTGAGGACTAAAAGGTGAACCTTGATCTACCACCAGGACCCACAGCTTGTGTCCCTCAGCCAAATGACATCTCTTTCCTTCAAAACAGATGCTGGTGACTGGAGCTGAGAAGCTGCATAGGGGAAAGACTCTCTGTGTGCTAGAGGCATCAGGACAGCATTATTTGTTTACAGGGAATATTAAAAATAGTAAGATTGTCAGATAAGAGCAGGTTGAGCAAGTGAGGTTTAGGAGAGTGAACAGGATAAGGAGATATGCTAAATTCCTTTCCTTAAGGAGTTGTTTCTGATGCAGTGGAAGCTCAGCATCTCTGTTCAGGGACTCAGACACGAAAACAGACTCATCAAATGACTGACACAACCAGCTGCTCTCACGGTCAGAGGACTGTTCACGTTTCAGTTCCCTTTTCCACGGGAAGCAAACTGGACACTAGACACACCACAACACTGCCATGGGAGGTCTGTCCGACGTACACTCACAAGCACTTCCAGGGGAGAAGGGAAAGGCAAGGCTTCATGAGTTCTTACACCTACTGATACCGCAGGCCCTAAAATCAAAATTTCCATGCAGTGTTGTCGCCAAAACACCTATCTCATTCTCCGGAAACCCTGAAAACAGAACTGTGCATGTCTCAAAATATTTTAAATGAATGAGCAGAGAATATGTCTGAGAGGATAATTTGCCAACACACATATTTTTAAAGTACATTTCTTTGAACTGAAAATTTTTATATTCATGTTTCAGGGGAGTAATTTATAGAATCCCAAAATCCCAGAATGGTTTTGGTTCCACCAGGCCTTAAAGATCACCTTGTTCCAACCCCCTGCCATGGGCAAGGACACCTTAGGTTAGACAAGTTACATATTACTGTCTATAGGATGAGAGATACAAGCTCAGTAAAAAAATTACAGTTACTGTACATTAGAAACATTTAGGGCTTCTCTTCCCTACAACTATTTTGATGCTGTTTTGGTTTTTCATTACACACACAAACCTACAAGACAATTTATTCTAAGCCTATGTCTTTGCATGGGGATCACAGTGTGTATTAGAAAAGGAGCAGGCAAACCAAACTTTTGTACACCACAGCTACTTGAATTCCATCCACCAGAATCTGGAGGGGTTTGGAGAAGGTTCTGGCCTACTGTTGAGAACAAACCAGAGTAGGAGAAGAGCAGGTGTATTTATGATCTCGTATGACTGTCTTTGACTTCCCACTAAAACATCTCAAAAACTGATCCTATTGCCTACGCTCTACAAAATCATTTTAGCTCTGAATAGTGTGACCCATTCATACAGCGCAGGGAAATTCTACCCCTGTTGTCTGCTCTGTATGTGACTTGCTTATTGCGAACATTCACTATGAACCAGAAACATTACAAAGTTTGTCACAAAAACATGACATAACTTAGCAAAAACTGCCCCCTGGTACCAAACTCCCATTTGATTTTTAACAGCCCCCTCAGTCAGCACTGGCACACCTGCAAGGCAATTCTTAGAAACTTAGAAGATTTATAAGGAGGAAAAAACCACATGAATTCCAAACATGGTGTGCTTACCAGAGCCTCTGACGCAGTGACAGAATGCTTTACGTAAAAGTCTGTGTAGCCACAAACTGTGCTAAGCCATGCAGAAACACACACAACTCCAGCGGAAGGTTATCAAACATTTATGGCCCTGAAATACGTGTTTCACCAAAGAAGAAGGCAAAGACTACTCCTCAGCTCTTCCCTCTCACACAGTGCAGCAGCAGCATGTGCACAGCAGCACATGAACAGCAACACTGTTTATAGACACTCGGACAAAAAACTCCCCTGATGTCAGCTTGCAGATCAGCGTCACAGAATGCTCCATTTCACCCAAAACCTCCTCACTTACATGTGCACCAAATAAAGTTATGACATACATTGTTTTTTAACTTCTTTCAAAGTATGGTCTATTTTACTTTCTTTACAAACCTCTCTTTTTTATTTCTTTCTCCAGCCTTTGTCTGAGTCATGGTTCCCTCAACCTGGCAGGGGGCACGCTGTTCCCAGTAATGGCCTTTGTGGTCCAAGAAACCAGTGAGCAAGGAAAAATCCTGGCTGATCATCCAGCAGAGTTTTCAGGTGCTGGTGACACAGTGTATCTTACACACAATGGTTATGACAAACACTTGCCTAAACTCTGTTGCACTGAGCACCACGTTCGTGAACCTTCTTTGCTGTAATGTGGAAGAATCTTTTTCAAAACACCAAAATATCAGACTTTAGCTTTAGTGGCTGGGGAGAAACCTCTCTGAATTATTCAGTGCAGAATCCATCTGAGAAGAGTTAGTCAACTTCAGATCAACAGCCCAAACTGTCAGGAGTGCTGAGGGGGCAGTCACCTGCTGAACTCAGGCAGGGGAAATGCTCAGGTCTCCCTTCTGCCCCTTGCCTCCTTCCTGTTACAGCTCATCCCTGTCCTGAGTTGAAAGATCTCTGGTCTGGCACACAGGAACTTATACATTCTCAGAAACACAAAATACATGGCAAGGTTGAAAAGTTCACAGTACAAATCACTCTGATATTACTTCTAAATTTCTACCAGGAAAAATGCTGTTTTTCCGTCCATATGTCAAGCTGCTGAAATAAAGGAATTGAAATGGTACAAATAATGGCCATTTAATTTACCGTTGCCATACACTCGTGTTGGCTTTCTGTTCATCTTTCAAGTACTGACATCAGTGCCATTGCAGATAAATTGTTGTCCCCATACAAGAACAAACAAGCCAATAAAAAGCACTAACCTTTGCTGACAGGAGTGGCACAGCCCTCAAGGTTCAACATGATGTCTCCATCCCTGTCATCAGCACCAGCTCCCAAAAGCATCCAGCTTTCGACGTTATCACTGTCAGAGAACAAGCTCTCCTCCTCTGAGCTGTTGTCTATCACCAACACATCGTGGATGGCTTGAGGTCCAGCAGAACAGACTGGGGTAGGCCTCCCACTAGTGCTGCTTCTCTGCCTTGGTTTGCCCACACCAGATTCAGGGGGACACAGGGCATTACACCCAGCAGCTTTGGTGTAATTTGGTGTGGAAGATACTGGGTGGATGTGTGTTCTGCCTTGAGCTGAGGAGCATTTTGACCTCTTTGCCTTGCTTTTGTAGATGCTGTCTTCATCTGGTGTATCAGACAGGACAATGACCTCGGGCTCACCTGAAGGCTGAGTACCAGCACCAGTGAATTCAATGAGTTTCTCATCTTCATCCTGTTTCTCAGTTAGACCTGAACTTTGACCTGTGATTTCTGCAACATCAGCTTCTTCATCCATATCCAGTGTGCTGATTTCTCCAAGATCCTGGGAATAGTGGATCTGGCTATAGAGGTGAAACTCCACCTCACTATCAACACTCTCCTCACTGGATGACTCCTCGGGATAAAGTTCATCTTCGTACTCTTCAGTATTCTCAGGATCATGATACCCGATAAACATTCTGGAAAGTGAAGAGTCTGAGTCTACAAAAAATCAAACAATTTTATCAGAATGGTCATGTCCAAAATAAGCCTTCAAATGATACCTTTGGTCTTCTTGAAATTGCTCAGGTGAGTCGCAGAGCTCTGCACACAGAACATCAAAGTGAGCAGATTTAACAGCTACCTGTGCTCAAATGTGGAACAGCAAAAGCTACTTAAGGATGCATCTGCATTAACCATAACTACTACTTCAGCTCAACTACTCTGGCTTCTGAAAGTGGTATTTACTGAGTTCTCCACTCCCACATGAGGGAGGTCATCTGGACGCGCACGGGCTACACCTGGAGTGCTGCGTACACCTGGGCTCTCCAGTACTGGAGCCAGTGCAGCTAAGGGCCACTAAAATCATTAAGGGACTGGAGCACCTATTGTAGGAAGGCCAAGCTGGGACTGCTACTGCACCAGAAGGGACAGCTCAGGGGGATTTATATATGCTCACAAACACCTGGGCAGGGGGAGTAAACAAGACAGAACCACTCCAGTACTGCCCAGCAAGAACTTGAAAGAGAATGTACACAAAATAACAAAATACAGGGAATTCCACTTAAGTGTCACTCTGTTGCCCAGAAAGGCTGAGGAACCTCCATTCTTGAGGACCTTCAAACCTCAGTTAGGCACAGCCCTGAGCAAGTGGCTCCAGGTCACTCTGCTTTAAGTCAGGGCTGAAATTGCCAGAAGCTCCTTCCCAACTCAGCTATCCTGTGATCCCAGCCCAAGGGTGAGTGTGTTCAGAGCTCATAGCCTGCTCCCTGGCAAGACAGGTAATACAGGAATGTTCTAAAGTCCCCTGCCCCTGCCTCCTTGAGAGACTCCCTTACTTTGTGTCCGTGATCACATGATGCATGGAGTATAAGAAATGGAACACTTCCTCTAAAAGTCTGTCTGTATTTCTGCGTTACAATTACTCCCATGGAAGTCATCGAGCTTTTCCTAGACATGAAAACTGCCAGATGGAGTCTGGCTTTTTTGGCTGGGGAAGAAGAGCTGCATGGTACTGTTTCAATCCACTTAGTCACACACACATAAGAAATTCAGATTTGCGAGCTTTGTACAGAAGTAATTTGTGTGATGATGGTCTTTAAAGAACCCAAAGGATCCTGTCATGAAGGCTCTCCTCTCTTACCCAGGTTCCTAAGTAAACATTAACACCTAATACGCTAAACATATGAAAGAATGAAGTGGTAGTAGATACAATACACCTACCTTACACCACTACCTAGCTTTAGATGCTGTAGAAAGGAAGCAAAACAATGGTGCCTGAATGGTTGTAGTTAGAAAAACATCTGACAGACCAAATCAAGGCCCTAAACTTCAACATTTTTGTCAACTTCACACAGGGTCCCTGTTTCAAACAGGTTGCAGCCTGTTCCGATCCATACAGCGAGAACAGAGCTCCAATCAAGCACATTCACAATATTAGCATGTGGTTATGAGGTGTGAGAAGAGACCTTCAGTAATGTAGGAAATTAACAAACTCTCCTGAAGATGCTGTGGTTTTAGTGATACTCCAAAAGCCAGCTGAATCCAAGTACTCCTTCCTTCCTTTCAGTCACCCGGTGGATAAAGTCACACACAGTAAGCAGTGACCACAGCTAAAAACTTGCAGCTGAACAACACTGATGCCTCTCAAATGTCCAGGGAGCTGACTCATGGACACTTCACAGTGCAGGCAGCAGCACAAACAGGCAGCAAGCATTACACTCACTTTGATCCATCCTTCTCAGAAGGTCAAACAACAGCTCCTCCTCCTCTCAGCTTCACATGTGACTGGGATAATGAAGGGCTCTTCCTCTTGCTCAGCAAGTACGCCAGGTCACTGGGAAACAAGAAACATCCAACATCAGCAACACAACAGAATCTGAAGACATGTTGCTCACCATTCTCACACTCAGTCCACAGCCATGCCTCTCCTCTTCAGGAAAGAGAAACAGTCATGTCAGGCATCCTACACCAAAACAGACACAAACATAGCCTCAAGGAAAGGGAAGAGGAGCTCAACAGTCTTGCTGTTTTTCAGATTGTCAAGCTGAAGCAGTCTCTCACAGAGTTCACATAGATAACTCAGAGAAAGACCTGATTGCAACTTCAGATTGCCTTTTGCCAGTGAACAGTTTAGACTATGGGCAAACATTCTTTTCCATAGAATCATAGAAGGGTTTTGGCTGGAAAAGACCCCTAGGGTCACTGTTCTCTGAGCTGTGTTCACCTCTAAGTGCCACATCTATCTTGTTTCTAGCTGGACTATTATAAGGACAGTCCTGACATCTGAGTGTGAAGAACATATAAAAAATATTAGTCCTGCAAAAAGGACCTGATTTTATAGGCTGCAGGAAGCAACAACACACTGACACATTCTACTTTGGAACTAGATTACCTTACTTAAAAAAACCTGCAAACTTCAAGCCCCTGGCAACAGTAGAACCCCATTCCTTTATCAAGAGGAATCCCACTCCTACATGAACCCAGAGCACAACCTTCCTCAAAAGCACCTGACTGCTTCTCAGGCAACCCCTAAATAACGAAAGTTCAAGTAAGGGGATACCAATGTTAAAATTAAAAAATCACAGACATCTGAGTTCCTTCTAACCATTTCCAAACAAAACTGCACGTGGCTGCAGTTGGCAATGACAGGGATAATTTTCAAACCCTGCTTGCCAACATTTTTCATCTGGCGCATTAGAAACCTGACATCCCACACGTGATGCAGCAGCAGGAGTGGCAGCAGCACCAGACAGTCAGAAGGGAGGTGCCACTGGTGGGCCAACAAACAAGAAGTAACAAGCACGTTAATCAGAGCACCTCAGCCAAAATCCCAAAGGCGGTTTGGCATGCTGAGGTCTCACCCATCTGCAGAAGGGACTTTGCAGTAAGAAGCTCATGGCAGTCCTTCCCATGTCATTCCTGTTAACCTACCTCGACTCTCCCTGACAACCCCTCATTTGCACTGCTTAACTCCAGCACTTCTGCTGCTCTTGCTTCCTCAACTTCTAACAGCTTCCAGAGCTCATCGTGCTTAACTTCAAATACTGAGATTTCTTTAAACTTTCAAACAAAAACTAAAAAACAGATATTACTTCTTCTATTGCATGTGACTTTCTGGACAAGTGTACTGTTCCCATCACAAATCATCTGCAAATTCCACATATTTCCTTATTTATCTCATTCTTTACTTGATCTCCGCAGTCAAATCTAATCCTTTTTGATTACAGCTGCACTGAGAATAGAGAAACAAACATGCTCTCTACTGCCTTGGAAGGCAAAGACAAAACACAACCCTATTGTCAGGCTGTTACAGACAGCAACAACGAAGTGAAAAATAAAGCTCCTTCAAGAAAATTCCCATACTATCTCTCAGAACAGCGGGTCAGATACCAGGACAGTAGGAGCCAGACTTTTTGTCAGGTATAAATTTAGTTGTATTCGTGATAAATAAACTGCCTGATGCTTCAGACTGCTGAGACACTGCAAGGGCACGACAGTATGAAACTGACAAAGAACTTAAACCTTCCAGAGCATGTGAATGAAACATTTCATTGCAGCTGCTGCAGCTGCTTTTGCACCCGGCATTGCCTGGATTCCACGAGAAAATTATCCTTATGAAGCTCATGGCTGAAATGAAAATCACATCTGGGAAGGTATGAAAATGTCAAACCTAAATGTATTTATAAAAAACCTACCCAAAGTTATATTTATTTTCAGACCCCAGTGTCAGGAGGCTGTTTTTCTTCTCCTGCTCCATCTCTGTACCCAATGTGATTCCAACCTGGCTGTGCCTCACAGGGGCAACCATGCAGTTCTCAGAGCAGGTGAGAAAGGCACAGCTGCCCAGGTGAGACTGCAGTCACCTGTGGCTGCCCCACCTAGAGGGGAGAAGACCTTGCAGAGGAACATGGAAGTGTCAGGAGGTGGGTTGGGAATGGCCGCTGCTCTCGTTTTCCATGATCTAGTGGTGATTTTTGGCTAAATACTGAGATGCAAACCCTATCCTCATCCCATTTGCTATCTGAGGAGACACAACTGTTCTGGACTTTCTTTAAATGAAGTGCAAAGAGAGAAGCAAAGCTTTGGAGAAGAGCTCAGCATTTTTCTAGCGGCAGCTATACCTTCAGGAGATCACAGGAAAATCTCTTCCACACCCGAACCCTGGAAAATAATAAAACATTTCAGGTTTACTTCAAGCCGTTCAGATTTCTTTTTCTTCCCACAGCCATTTTCCTAATCATGTTTAAGAGTAACACGCTTTTTCTCGGGTCCTAGGGCTGGATGTGGTCTGGTGAGTGGCAACAAATCAGGAATGGAGATCCCGGGGAAGGGGAGGGACATCCCGGGGCAAAGGGATGCAAACCCCGAGCACCGGTGGCGGCCGAGGGAGCACGCGGAGCGCGGATCCAGGCACACGCAGAGCCCTCCGCCGGAACTCCAGGGCCGCTGGGAACCGGGCCTTACTCCCGAGGCTGCCGGAGGGACCGGGACACGCCGCAGCCGGAGGCTAGGCCAGGATCGCGGACACCGGGGCCAGACCGCGGGGCGATCCCTGTTGCGCAGCCGCGGCTGGGGCGGAGAAGCCGCCACGGCACGGGGGGGAACCGGGGCCGGGGCCTTGGGGAGTGGGACCCTCCATGAAGGGAGGAGTCTGTGTCGGGCCGGGAGGTGCCGAAGCCGGGTGCGGCCGGGTGCCGGTAGTCACAGACGATACTCACTGCCGATACCGGAACTCAGTCGGTATCAGTACTCGGTACCGAGACTCGCTCGCTCACTCTCTCGCTCACCCACGCAGTGCCACTGCCAGCGCTCAGCGCCAGGACACTCTCAGTGCCGGTGCTCCGTNCCGGGACCCGCCGAGCCGGAAGTGGCGGTGGCTTGGCCCCGCCGTCCGGCCACGTGCGTCCGGCCCCGCCCCGCGCCGCCGGGGCCACGCCCCCGTCTGGGCGATACCCCGCCCTCGGTCGCGCCCCCACGCCACACAGCCCCGGGCCCGCCCCGGGGTGGCTTTATCGCAAATCGCGGGCGTGGTCGCCGGGGTTTCCAGAGTCTCGCAACCCTCGGGGTGGGGTCTGCGCCCCGCCCGGTAGCACAGTCCTGTGAGAGGACGGCGTCTCCACGTGCGGAGTGGACAGAGCCTGCGCCGCGCCGGGCACCGCGGGCACGCCGGTAGCGTAATCCGGGAAGAGACGGGGTGGGAAAGGATGTCAAAGTTCATCCAGTCCCACCCCATAGCATGGGCAGAGACAGCTGCCTGCCCCTAGACCGGGTTGTTTCAAGCCCAGTCCAAGCTGGCCTGCAACATTTCCAGGGATGGGGCAGCCACAGCTTCTCTGGGCACCCTGTGTCAGGGCCTCCCCACCCTCGGGGGAAGGAATTTCTTCCTGATATCCCATCTAATCCTGTCTTTTGAAAGTGAGAATCCCTTCCTCTTGTTTTGTCACTCTAAACCCTGTCCGAAGTCCCTCTCCACTTCTCTTGGAGCCCCTTTGGACATTGGAAGGGGCTCATCCCTAGAGCCTTTTCTGCAGCTGGACATCCCCAGCTCTCCCAGTCCATCTCCATAGCAGAGATGCTGCAGCCCTGGGAGCGTCATATGGATATGTGCCTGAATGTGCAGGTATGTACATATGTGCTTTCATGCACCATAAAGTTCCTGCCATCCTTGGTGGACCATTCTGTCCAGCAGCCATGCCTGCCCGGTGTCCCCAGCAGCACTTTACAGACAAATCTGCACCCAGCAGGTCCAGCCTCGCTGTCTCTCACCAGTGAACTCGCCCAGTGTCCCAGTGTCCCCAGCATTCCCCTTTCTGATGCTAGGCCCCACACTTCCTGGCCTACTTGCTGACCAGCACGGCTTTACAGCTGGTGTGACTGCCCTTACCGATGTGTGCCTGTTCATCTGGGACACGTTGCCTCCCTCCAGGTGCTGCCCCTCTGCACACAGATCCTCTGACCAGGGGTCCAGCTCCTCTGGCAAGCTCTGGGACCCCCACATACAAAGATGTGCACGCAGCAGAGATGGGCCCTCACCCATGTAAGCAGACATCCTGTTTAATACTGCCAAATGGGGTCATATAGGGGTGCGTGTGGTGTGCTTCTGCTTTTGTGAGCGTAACAGGTGGGGTGACCTGCAGCACGTAGCAGCAAGGAGTCAGGCAGAACCTCTGAGGGGCAGGAGAGGCAAGCAGGGATGAGTGAGAATATGCAGAGAGTTGGGGGAGATTCCAGCTGCGTCTGCTGCTTCGGGGATAGCGGTATGGCTGGTTGTCCTGCAGCCACAGAGCTGCCCCTCCATGCTGCCCCACCCCCCTCAGGCCTGTGCAGACAGACACATGTGTGCTGGCACATCCACTGAGCCCAGAGCTTTCATTTCCCATCTCATTTTTTGTAGACCTTTCAGACTTTGGGGGTTTCCTTAAAGCAGGGCTAGTACTCTATTTTCAGCATTACTGGCATGTAATTATGACCTGTGATTTGCCTCTGGGAACACTACCATAGGCAGGTATGTGTGGGCTGCAAAACTGCCTCTTGAAAGGCAGAATAATATATTTCTCTGATCCTCCAGGCTCTGGGTCTGGGAAGAAGTGAGTAAAACCAACCCACAAGTAGGATGGTCTTATCTTCTGGCAGACAACGAGTGGAACCTGACATAGCTGTGACACCTGATACTGCCACAGGTACTTTGCTCTGATTTTATCATGGCACCTTTCAAAACAAAAATATTTTTGATGCTTCTGGATGTTATGAAACCTACTCAAATATATCAGATAGTTAATTGCTGCAAAACATATGCTGTTAAGCTGATTAAAAGATGAGCTGGAACTGCAGAATGTTATGCAACTTGTCAGGACCCTGAGGATAACCCCTGGAACCGTGCCTGTGTCTGACCTCAGTTTCCCAAATTACTGACCCCTCTCTCCAGGCTGCCATCCTGCCATGGCCTTGGCTTGTCCCCATCCCCAGGCAGGTGCCTGATGCCTGGGGATGGAACTGCCCTCTCCTGTTTGGGGTGGTGGGATGGGCAGTAGCCACTGAGCCCTGGCCCATCAGCCCCCACTGCACAGCTGCTGAAATGATGTAAAATACACATTTGGAGAAAGACCTCAAGTCAGGTACATTTCCCCAAAAACATTTCCAGGAAATAAAGTTCTCTATTTACAGAAACAGCAGGAGAAAGATTAGAACATTTGGATTTAACACTGACTGTAGCTGTATTTTATGCTTGCAAGAACCCGTTGTTGCTGAATTTGCTCCTGAAAGGAAATTCTTTTGGGTAGCATCATAGCAAAAAGTCAGCAACTGCCTTTGAGGCATCCATTGGCAGTCACCTGTCCTAAGGGACTCTCTCCCACATTGCCCCAGGGCCACCACAGCTCGGGGGAACACCATTCACCCCAAGTGGGAGTGGCACAACTCCAGTCTGGCCTTGCTGCCGGGCACTTTGCTGCTGCAGAAAAGCAGACAGAGGTGTCTGCATTCAGTTTAACGGGACTCAGGAGTGATCCTCAGGCCCTGGCATTTTCACTCTTGCACCCCTTTGTCTCTCAAGCCAGTTGAGTCGGGCTGCTGCCTTGGCTTCTGAGCACCATTTCTTGCTAGGAGTGACAAAGTTCACCTGCTGTGCACCTGAGCCCAGCCCAAACTGTTCCCCTCCTCCCCTGAACACGCTATCTTTGGTGAGCCAGTGATTCACTCATGAGAGGAGAGGAGCTTGGCACAGAGCCTGAGGTCATGGTGCTCACACGTGGCCAGGAGATGAGGAGGTGTCACTCCCTTGCCATCCCGTTGTGGGTGCTGAGCAACATCCCTGGTTGTGCTTAGTTTAGCTGAGGGGCTTCACTCCCTTCCCGGACAATGCCCCCCTTCCTGCACAGCTTTCTGAGCGCTTCAGGGTGGCAGGAGGCATCTTCCTGCAGCCCAGAACCGGGCCACAAGGCTGCAGGGAACCGTCAGCTTTAAAATAACTTTCTGTGCTGTTTAAAATAACATCGTGTGCTGGAGCTGGAAGTCTCTTGCGAGTCCAGGCTGCCAGGCTGCGCCTGCGGCACCGGCACCCTCCACACGCGACTCCGGACAGACAGCGAGCTCCCCCGAGGAGGGGCGCGGGGGGCGGGGGGTGGTCTGACCCCCACCTTCCCGCTGGTTTGCTCACACCCACCAGAAACGCTGTCAGAGCATCCATTCTCCACGCCCGGCGGCGCAGCCCGGTAGCCCCGCGTAGCCCGTCCCTTCCCCGCCTGCCTGCCCGGGGCAGGAACCCCAAACGGCCGCACAAACCCAGCAAGAAGGAACGCGCCTGCCGGCGCCTGCGGGCAAACCGGTGCGTGCTGCAGGGACAGGTGGCTTTGCAGCTGCCGCAAGTGCCTGGAAACAGGGCTATGTCTCCTGCAGCCTTCCAGATTGCACGAGACGAGTGGAGACCGTCGTTCTTTCCGCCAAAACCCGTACGTGCTTAAAAAAGAAAAAGGAAGGAAGAAGGACATTTCCCCGGGATGTAACCTGTCGGTTGGCGGTCCAGGTGCCGGCAGGTGGCACCCCAGAATGCGCAGCCTTTCTGCCAGCCTGGTGGTGCTCACCAGCGGAGTCTTCAGCCTCCGCTCTGCTGCCAGCATCGGGGGACCCTCGGTGGCTCTGACGCTGGGGCCAACAGCCATCAGAAGGGACCCTGGAATGATGATTTCCATCTGATTCTTCCCAAAGGGTTTTTCTAAATGCTGAGGGAAATAGCACGAAAGTTTTGAGAGTAACAGCACAAAAAGCACCCAAAATAAGCCTCAGCAGTATTACACATTAACAAAGTATCTGTGTCAGGGTGCTGGCTCCTGGTCCTCTAATTTCGCTAAACACTAACCCTAGGAGATGAAACGGCTTACGAGAGGTGCAGCTTCACCTGGCATTCCTAGGAGAATTAACAGCTGGAAGGTGATGCTCTGTCCAAGAGTGTTGCCGAGGAAAATCTCAGGACACTTGGCCATGGTCGAAGCATTGGGTGATGTTTCTTCCACTGTGGAGCAACATGAGGACAGGATTGAAGAATGTAGGTATGCAAGGAGGTTAATTAAATCTATTTAGGCAATGATCTTTTTAAGATTCTAATTCTGCAATCTTGTAAAACACTTTTTTTACCTGGACTTGTTGAATCAAGTGGGCTGTACTTGCTTCTGGTCCCCGGTGCCCAGGAGAGTTGTCTTTGACTTGCACAAGGTGTTTCCTGACAATCATATTGTTTTTATCTGGAAGCTGCAACGGATGGGATTTTCTTTGTGTTGTGTGTCTGGGCATGTGAACTCCGTTTTCATCTGTCCTGATCCTGTAAAAGAGGTACACTTTAAGGTGATAAACCACTCATTCCCCTTGAAGCTCAAAGATGGACCCACCCCACTGTACCAGGCAGGAGCAGGCAGTATTCTCTGCACTGGCCTCATATGGAAGCAATACCGAAGGGGTGGCAGCTGCAGGAGGGCTGAAACAGTTCAGGAAGTGCTGGGCAAGAAGGCAGGGAGAGGCAGGACAGAGATAGGCCATGAAATGAGGAGCAGCTGAAGCAGGACAGGGAGGAGGTGGGTGGCATTTACCTCTGCAGATTTTCCCACCTTGCCTCCCATTTCATCATCAGCAAACTCCCTTGCCCATGTTACAGGAATGGTGCTTTAAATGGATGGCTTGAAAATCATCAATGCGGAACCTTGGCAGCCTCAGGTGCTGTGCCCTGACAGGGTCTCCCTTCATCACAGTGTGGAAGTGATGTGCAGCTCCCAAAGCCACTGGGTCTGGGCACAGACCATAGGGACATCAGTCACCACACCGTGTTTGGACCTGTGCAACCTCCTGAGCCACAGCCCATCACCATCCTCAGCTCTCTGCAGCAGGAACAGGAGCACTTCAGAAATTAATTAAATTCCCACCCCCCCACCTGATCCGCTCCTCCTCTTCCCAGTGCTCCACTTTGCTGCTTCAAACCGAGCAGAGGGAGAGAGGAGGGAGTGTAATTATTTAGCTCCTTAGAGCCAGCTCTACAGTGCTTCAAAGCTTGTTAATTACAGTTTCAGCCGCATGAGTCAATGGAGGACCAGAAGAGCATGTGGGGAGTGGGGGGCATAGGTTGAGGGAGGGGAAGGACTCGGTGAAGTAAAGCCACCAAAGCTGACAGTCAGGAGAACCTGGGTGAAATTGGGCAGAGAGACAAGGGCATGGGCAGATAGGAACCTGGGAAGGAGCCACAGGGAGTGGGAGGCAGCTGGAAAGCAGAGGGAGGTGAAGAAAAGAGGGTAAAGATGGAGCTGTGTAGGGGAGTAGCATGGGCTGTCTGTAGAGGGTGACAGGGACAGGGATTAGGCACAACGGGATGTTGTGCACTGGTGTCACTGCAGTGTGTCCTTTGTGCGGTCTATGGCAGAGCAGGCAACTGCCCAGGCACTGGATCAGAGCACTGACAGTGCCATTGGGTATGGCATGGTTGCTGGAGGACAGAATGAATTTTACAACATATTGACCCTTGTCAGAGAAAATATTTCCTTTCCTCAATCACTTTAATTTTCTCAGTAAATGAGCAAAATAATTGCATCAGTGTTCTGACTCTCTCACAATTCCATTAGATAAGAATGCCCAGCATTTTAAGGGCAAAACCTGCAACATCACTCCTCTAAGGAAGAGAGGAGATCATTGTCCTGCACTCCTCTCACTCCTAAGGTAGCCTCTGCTAGAGAACAACACTTCTGCTGTTGTCCCTGGGCTGAGGGTCCTGGGATTAAGGGGAGAGGCTACCTTTCTGAACATCCACAATTTCTGAAAATAAGTTATTTAAAAGAGGGTGGTGGCAGTAAGAATGTCCAGATCCTCCATGGGAAACCATTTGGGGCTTATCTGCAGCTTCTGAATGAATGTATGTGTATTTCATCTTTGACAGAAGCAAAAGAACAATTCAAAGCCAGAAGAGACTCTGTGCTTGAAGACGTGATGCTGCACTGCCAATAGTTCTTAGCTTTGACTTCATGATTTCGATTTTCTTTTGGCAGGGCCCAGTCTCTGTTTCTCTCTTTTACTGGAAAACTCCCCTTAAGGAACCACCGGTGATGGCCCAAGAGACAATGTGTGAATGCTGTGCATTATGTAATGCTTTGACATTTGGCATTCCCATAGCATTTTCCCCATTATCCCCCATCAATGCGAAATAAACTGTCAGAGCATGAAATCGGTACTTTTACATATTCTTAATGTACAGATGTCAGTCTGCAAGCCATGCACAAGCATTATGATTGAATTCTCTGTTTCATCCTTTCCCTTATGCATGGATATGTTTGGAAGACTTCGTTCCTTTTGGGGGGTTATTGGGAAAAGGCACAACCTTAAAAAGTAATAATCATGCTTAGAAGCACTATCAGAAGGTGAAAGATAAGTTTAAGATCTTGTGCACTGAATGCAGTATAAACATATAAATCCAGAGCAATAGTGTTCAATTTTTAGCACCTGTGTTCCTGGCATGGCAGCAGAAAGTGAACAACAAGTACCAGATGCATAGAGGGAATATAATCAGTGACCCACTTTCTGGTGCCAAATGCATCAACATGTTCCAAATCAAATCTGCTCAGAGTTTACAAGTTTGTTATTCTATGCTAATTAAAATGTAAGAATGGCAGTGCCTTATGGGAGAATGATTATGCCTAAACATAATGTACATGGAGAGAGAAGAGGAAGGGCATAACAGAGGATCCACCCAGGATTCCAGACTGCTTGAGTTCATTGGTTTGATCACAAATACAAAAGAAAGAGGAGGAAAGTCACCTGCCCGAAAGTAAATCAGCTGCTCCGCCCTCTGCTCTCAGCTGGTCTCAGGGATTTGCACTACAGCAGCAGTGAATATTGGTGCTAAATGAGACCAGTATGGTGCAGTCCCCATCATTAGGAGCTCCCAAGAACAGAATCAGAGAATCACAGAATCAGAGAAAGACTAGGTTGGAAGAGACCTCTAAGATCATAGAGTCCAACCAATGCCCCAACACTTCAATTAGACCATGGCACTGAGTGCCACATCCAATCTTTCTTTAAACACATCCAGGAACGATGACCCGACCACCTCCCCGGGCAGATCATTCCAGTACTTTATTACCCTTTCAGTGAAAAACTTTTTTATAATATCCAACCTAAATTTCCCTTGGTGCAGTTTGAGACTGTGTCCTCTGGCTCTGTCAGTTGCTGCCTGGAGAAAGAGACCAACCCCACCTGACTACAACCACCTTTCAGGAAGTTGTAGACAGTGATAAGGTCACCTCTGAGTCTCCTTTTCTCCAGGCTAAACA
>WEKY01037344.1:0-13393 GCA_013390045.1 Picathartes gymnocephalus | reverse complement strand
GGAAACTCACAACTATTCCATAGCATAGAGTGGACATATCTAATAATACAAATATCCACAGAACAACAGGAAGGAATTGGAAGCTTAAAAAGAAATTAGCTGATGCAGGAAGTTTCCCAACTTTGACTTTTTTTTTTTTTTTTAATTCCACGGTGGTGAAGTTTAATACTTTTTAATTAAATACAGATTTAGGTATATTTCTCCTTCTTTATTGAAAACTAATAGCATCAGCATAACTAATGTGTAAAAGAAGCAATATCATTTCCATTTTTCATTTCTACTATGAGTTTCCATAATACTCCTGGGCAGATACTTTTTCTTTAAGTGGCTAAAATACTAATGGAAAAAACAGAGCTGTGAGCTACATGTGTAGGGCTAGGACTGTAGCCAAGCCCTTCTGTATAATGGATACGCTGTCACCAAACTGTGTAGCCAACTACCTAACAAACATTCTGCAGAAATCACAATAGCTACAGCAGTACTGCATGAGGTTCAGTGCTTCTGCAGCTTCATTGTAACTATTATTCTTACAAATCTGGTTCCATGAAAGCCACTAAATATTCAGGAAGACTTTTGAAAAACAGAAGTAGATATTATAATTCCTGATTCATTCATATTGTTAAACTACTCTCCATCTGCTCTGTGTTTACAAATGTTATTACTTTGCCAAGCTCTGAGTAGCTTATCTAGGCAGAAATTATCCTATTTTTAGGCAAAAAGCAATTTTTGTGTTAGTTTAAATCCCTCTCCAGATTATTTATCATATGCATCCAGTTACACTCTAGAGACCTGCTGTTTAACTTACTCAAGGGTTTCAATACACACACTCCCTACTCATTGAATACAGCTTCAAGGTATTCCTGATATATTGATATTATTTTGTGACTGCAAGTATATCAGTTCTATATGCGTTTTCTTTTTAATGCATAACTGGGTAGATTACAAACACTTAATATTATGAAGTTAAATACTTCAGCATTGTTTATAGGTTCTGGGGATCACTAAAACTTCCAAAAAAGAATTCAGCTCTGTTCTTTCCCTGCAAGGCCCTATTCAGAAAGGGCTTAGGAACATCATCAAATAGCCTGTGGAATCAAGGCCTATTCCATTACAATAGCCCTATTTTTCAGTACATGGGCTGTCCATGACTAACCACTTTTTTCACTCCTTTAGCAGTCCTTATCAGGAGGTCTGAGAAATAAATAGCAAATTATTGCTCTTCTGAGTACTATTTTAGCTTACAAATGTAGTTAGACTGTGCTCTTGATCTCAGAGTGCTTTCTGTACAGAAGAATCAAAGGTGTTGAACAAAACATAGCTTACTAAAGGCACAGCTTGTCAGTCTAATAATGCAGATTCCACTGCCTATATTTCAAAATCCTCTGACTTTACACGTATGAAAAGTTAGTGGGTATGTACGGATGAGAATGATTCTTGGCCCATGACCAGTTCATGAACCTTTTAAATATAATCAACAAAGGTGCTGGAAAAAACAATATCACATAGATGGATCTGTGCCCCTTCCTACTCATCCTGTGCACCTTCTCCCCCACTTACTGAATTCATTTTGTAACCACACTTATTCTTCACACAAGGAGCTCTCATCTAAGAGACCCTTCACAACTGTCTCTTAAGATCTAGTTGGTCCTACAATGGCACTTCTATTGTTACTTTTTTCTTTTCTGTGTTTTGATTATTATCCTTGAAAATTATGCTCATGCCTGCCTTTTTTTCTCAGTTACATTCCTCTTTCCATCTGTTCCATTATTCTGTGTTCCTACACTTTCCTTGCCGAGTTGTCTTCTTTCATATTACACGTTACATATTACATGGCTCCCTTCCACCTTTCTGCATCTGAAAACCACGTTGCCCCATGATCCAGAGTGCTTGGATATTGTCTGCAAAAACAACTCCTGAGGTGTATTATCTCCTGAATATATTTTCCTCTCAAAGTAAGGTAGATTTGTTCTTTCACTTCATTCCCAACAATTTGCATAAAATGGAAGGGTGAAATCAGTATATCGACTAACTATAGAAGTAAAAGGGAAAAAAATAATCTACTCTCTACCAATTCTCAATATAGTTTCATTATCTCTCAATAATAATAACCAGTAGAGTCAGTAAGGGGAATAGAAAGGATGGCATGCAGCAGTAAAGCAAGACAAGAGACTTAATGTTTCTGCACAGTCAAATTTTAAGACAGAGCAAGAGCTGTAGGAAACAAAATCCTGCATTCTACAGGCAAGAGCCTGCTCAGCCACATATCCCAACTCACTTATTATTCCACCAGCAGTCTCAAGGCATATCATTTTGATTTTTTTAAAGTATGAATGCTAAGTACTGAGTTGTGAGGCCAGTATTGATGAAAAAAACCAAGGCTGATAAAGCCTTGCTGTATCTACTGATACATGTGAAATCACAACATAGATGTTTGACCCAGAGTTATAGTATAAGAGAAATTATTCCCATCTTATCTATAGTGCAATCTCAGCACTGAGTACCTTTAAACTGTGTTTCAAACTCAGAATTCAGTAGGTTGTGAGAGGTATAATCAGACTGTATTTGAAAGAATGTGTGCATGCTAACAAGAGCCTTTTGTCCATTTTCCATATTTTTAAAAACAGATCACAGAACTGCAGTAATACACAGGAGTACCACTGTGTACCAAGCTGACTGACTGTTTCTAAGACCTCTCCAAACAGCTGTTTGCCTCCATGTGCTACGTCTGTGTTTTCACTTTGAGTCTGAGAGAGGCAGTGAAAAGCATTTGTGCAGCACCACTGACAAAGGGGAGCTCTGATCCACACGTATGACATGGAGACACCACAGCAATGCACGCAATATTTGCATCATAATAGTTGCATACATTCTACATGTTATGTGTTCTAGTTACAAAACAGAAAAGAAAAGAGAAAGAAATTGAAAGAGAAGAGAGAGGTGGCGGGGGGAGGAGGTATCACATTAATTACATTCATATGAAAACAAATTCAGTTCTGTTAGCAGTTAAGTTGTGTAAGTAAGGTTGGGGGCCAAAAGATTAAGTCTACTAGTAATTGCTCTACAAACTAATTTAGATAAGAATAAAATATTGGCATATATTTACCCTCAAACCTTTCCTTACTACCTGGCCAATAGATCATTATTTAGTATTGTTTTCTTACAAGTCTTACTCACAGATTCTCAGCTAGGATAATTCCTCAGAACCCAGTTATTCCGCTAAAGTGAGGAGAATTTGTAATTAGACAAATGAGCCTCACTGACTAATTTCTTATATAAACAGTAAGATGTTTCACATTTTTAAAATTTGATAACACAAAAATATAGCCTTTAATTATTTTGAAGAAATACTATGACAGAATTGGTCAGGTTGGAAGGGACTTCAGTGGGTCATCTGGTCCAAGCACCCAGATGAAGCAGGGTTACCCTAGAGCACATTGCATAGGAGAGTCCAGATGCACTATCCAGCCACATACAATTATTTTTTCTGTTCTACCATTATGGGATACATACCTGGGTGTATTATATATTAGGTTTATTGTACGATAATTCAAGACTCACTCTGCAATTTTTAGATAGAGAAGCGAACCCACATAATATTTCACTCAAGTCAATTGGAGAAATAAAGTAGCCCACTCCAATACTACAGATCCAGGACCAAAGCTAACGTTATTAAAGAACCTTGGAAATTATTCTTGATCCTCTCCTAGTTTCTTAGTAAAAGTAAACAAGCCTCAAAAGGAATAGTTCTGTATTGCATTAAATACTACATCTGGAAAAGTTCTTAATATTGAAAGAAATATTACTTAGTCATGTTTCTTGCCAGAAAATCCTTTCTGCATATCTCTCCCATTCCTGGAAAATGGTTGATTCTCTGAGGAAGTAGAAAAATAAAAATAAAATTAATTGAAACTTTTAAGTTTTTTTGGCATATTTTATACAATCATTTAAAACATTCAACTGCGTGTTCAGACAAACATAATTAGTGTTACATCTAAATTATTTAAGATAATATCTTACACTATACTATGTTTTCTTAGCAATACTAAAGATGCTGTAAGTTGTATTCTCTTCCATCCATATAAGTGCCCATTGATTTAATTTCATACTTGAGATGATCATAATTTTATTCACAAAGCTATCTAGAAACAAAGAATGCAAACACAAGGTAATGGTAAAACACCAAAATATTTATTCACAGAACTGTGGAGAGAGCTCTGGTTGTTAACTTACTGCTTAAAAGCTTACAAGAAACTTATAAATGATGTTTTGTATCTTCTTTAAACTGATCATTCACAACACCCAACTGGCAGAAAAAATCATGAAAGAACAGCCCCAAATATTTACACACCAGATTCCAAGTGGTATAAACAAATAACTCTGGAAAAGAGAATAGGATTTTACGCTATGCAGTGGTACAGCCTTAATGCAGTCTGGTTGGTTGTGGTTTGTGTGGGGTTTTTTTCCCCTCCACACAAGTAACTGAGCAGTTACTGACAATTACTGAACATTTCAGAGTGAAGCAGTTTATTGAAACATGTCAAAAAACTTAACTACCACTGTACCTGGTAGTTCCGCAGTTCAGCAATCTTCTCTTGCTGCACAGCACAATCACTCCAGATAAGATTTGCTGTTTCATCCTCATCACGCGTTTTCACAAATCCCATTTCTTGTATTACTACACGCACTATGGAGAAATCACACACTTAGGACTATTCTGAATCTCTAAAATAGATTAAATTTCAACATTTTAAAAATCAATTAAGATTTTAAACACTTCCAATATAGAACGTTTTGTCTAAGAACAATGTTACCACGGCAAGCTATTTATCTTACAATATTTCCATCAGTCTATTGCAAACCTGCCATTACAGTGTTACAGCACCTTATAGCGAGGCAGGAATCAGCACAACCACAGATGTGAACTTCAAAGAGCTTCAAGGTACTCCCCAATCACCCAACAAAAATCCTCTTGTACAGCAGTAAGATTTAATCTTGGTTATGCCATAAGTTAATTTTAAAACAGTGATGACTATAAGTGTCACTGCAGACAGGGACAAAAATTTAATTAAAAAAAAAAGACTGATTATGTACCATGCATAACTCTGACTCTAGGAAAAAAAGATTTTAGTACCAAACATGAAAATACAAAACATTAACAGATTTTATTGAGAACCTGCTGTACAATAATTACAGTATTTAACATTGAATATACACTGCTTATCTTTCAAAGCTTTAAGTGAACTTCCAAACATATACGTAACACATATTTAGAAGGTTCCTCCACAACCTTTTTAATTACTTAAGTTTTTACATTTCAAGGTAACAAAAGGAGGTTTGTTAATAAGAGTAAGAAATGGGGATTAATACATGCACAGTATTCAAAGCTATGAATGCAACATTACAAGAAAACCTGAGGTTTCTTATAAAAGAAACTCCTCCAGAAATGTCTCACTGTCAGCTTGATGCAAAGTCCATCAATTCACTCCATTAATCAGTAACATTATCACATCAAAGGCTATTAGGATGAAAAGAAAATATGCAGCTTCCTACCAATTTCATATTTTGTGCCAGCGATATTTGCAGTGATGACTCCATTCTTCTTCTTCTTTCTGACTTTTCTTTTAATTGTGCTCTGATAGGGTAGTTCTGAAATCAAAGTCAGAGGATCAGTTCCATGGTTATCTGAAAAATAATGTTGTAACTATCAACATTTTCATATCTCAAATAATATATAGAAATTAACTAAAAACACAAAGAGTACTCTGTCACAATTTATAGGTACAAGCATACTGAATAATTCATAGGACATATTAAAAATCCAAGACTAACATACCTCCCTCATTAGGAAAGGATGGCATTATAACCTAGGATAGTGCAGAAATAGAGTTCAGATTCTGTTCCAAGTTCTCAATAAATGGTAAAACTGTCAAAGCCAAATTACTTAAAACTCCAATCAGGCCATTTCAGTCTCTGGTTGTAGAAAATACTAGTTCTGGAATGGATAAATACCTGTGTTAAAAAAAAGTAAGAGAGACTTTGTCATGGAGAAATCCTGAAAAAAAGAGTAAACAGCAGGAAACTAAATATGAAAGCACTTTCAATAACATGTATAAAGAATTGCTTATTTTGGAAGACTGATCAAGCTATTGTAAATACAAAACTTTGTTCATTGCAGTTCAACTATTTTCTTTCTGGAAAAATAATTTTGTAGTGTTAATTTTCAAAATGAAATTATATTACCACTTTTTCTGATTTTTATTTGCGTATGGGACATTTCGCACATGAAAATAGGTAACACTGAATTCAATCAACACTGCCACTTTCTATTTCCACAAAGCTCAATGAATTTAGAGTCATTTTGAACCCCATTTTAAGTAAAAAATTAAAATCAGACACACTGTATGATAGGTTTTCAGTACCAAATGGGAAATAACTGAAATCACACTAATAATCTGTTTCCCTTTTTTCACTTCTCAATGTTTTTTAAAGTAATTGTCCAATAACCATGTGGTAAAGTGGCTGCAGTTTCATGACCACTTCATGACACAACAGATATAATTTGAAGATATTTTGGGTTAGCAAACATAAAAACTTTCAGTTTTTAAAGGGAGCATTTATTTACATGAAATGCTATTTTTTGCATCTACAGTCACACGAAATTCCTTTTTCTTTTTTTCCCTCATGAATACAGCACTACATGAAAAATCACACATATTAAAAAGTTTTTTAGGTCCAGTTTAAGCACATAAGAACAATGGGTTAAAATATTAGGAAAAAAACCTTGAGAATAAATCACTTCTAAACACACTGCTACATGACTTTGGGCATGCAGCACTGTTATACCAAAGTCTGCAAGGAAACAAATGCTGTCTTTGGCAGGCCGCCTCAAACAAATCAACAAGTTTTCAAAATGTATATAATATGTTATTGATCTTTAAATGCTTTCATTTCTTTTCTGCAGTTATACGTGTAGCTAAAGTTCCTCACACTAGCTTTAGATCAGTTTATATTGCTGCTTTTGGTGATTGCAAGACTTATTTTAAATAGCTTTAAAGAGAGCACAAGGGATTTTTTCTACTATAAATAGCAGAAAATTACAGCAAAGTCAAATTCAGCCATGACTTATGATGTGAAATATATGTGGTCATAAGACTGGAGAAGATGTGCATTAACCAAATTACCAAAACATTACTTATAAATCCACAGTTTTTCTTTGTCTCTGTGTGTACACACAACAGAGGGCAGAGAGATGTATGTTCTGGACAAGTTACCCACCTTTGAAGAAAATATAAAAGCAGATACTTTGCACTGCAAGATCTAACTTCCTTTCAAGACAGACATTTACCCTTAACAGCCCTGTAATGCAAAAGGATAAAAAGAACAGTTTATGGCTCTTTTTTGACTGTCACAAATGTACCAGGAGCCAAATTCTGCTTTGTAACAAGACAAATCTCCCTCACGTCCATTTAGTGCCCCTGTGTATTTATCCACAAAGAAAAGGAGATGTTTCACACACAGATACAATGTCAGACAGCACAGCAGTAACACCCAGCCATTTTGAAGTTTGAATGTTTCAGATGACATTATCTGAGAAGGTGGCCTGAAAGTCCTCGGGCCCACTGGCATACTAAAATTAGACACAGAGTTGGGAAAGCAAAGCATTCGTCCTCCTTAAAACCACTATGAAGCAAAAGCAGTGCTGGGCACAGTGACTCACTGTTATCTGTTTCTCAGGCTAAGAATACCACCAGAGTACAAGACATGTTTAGTTCCTGGGAATAATACTGAAGTATGTCTGTTAGCCAGTTAAGGACTTCTATGAATGTACAAAAATGTCTAGCAGTTGCTTCTTTGCTGTACTGACTAAAAACTAAACAATTTGGAAGAATGTTGAGGACTAACATTGCCCTGTGAGAAACACCAGCCCTGTACTAATACGGCATGATTTACAAGCTATGATGTGCTAATAAAAAGCAAGCAGCTCATAGAGCTTTCATTCATCTTACAATCACAGAAAATTGTCTGCCCAAAGTTACTATAACACACTGTATTCTGAAGGTGGACCATAAAATTCCATATTGTACCACACTGCTGAGTTATTGCTTTTCTTTAGATAGACACTATCCTGTTTTTCTCAAAAGGATATTCCTTAGGGTCTAAATAGCATGTAACAACATTCAAGGTCTGGGACCAGAAAACTTTTAAGCACAGATACATGAGTTGATGATAAAGATTTATGGCCACCTTTAGAGTATTCTAAGGTCAATTAGTAGCTCAGCCATATGGAAAACAAAGTAATGGGATTGTACTCTGTACTCAAACTTACTTTAGAATTTTAACTTTTCAGAAGCACCATTCCATACCAATAAAGTAAAACTGTATTCTGACTGAAGCTTGTATGTAATAATCCAAAATTGTTTCACAACTGCTTGAATTCTCTTCAGTAGCCCATCTTCAACCAAGCATTTCACTGAAAATCAAAGCACCAACAGTTCTAAACCATTAGTTTTCCAAAATATTTTATGTAGGATGCAGTCTTTCCCTTTGTTCCTTTCCAAAGGGCAAATAAGGTCCACTGAAATGGGACAGTCTCAGCTTTTCTTCCCACCATGTCCAGTGACAGATGAGAGACATCTCATCTGGGAGGATACATTACCCAGAGCAGTGAACTGCTGCTCTGACTTGTAGGCTAAGCCATGGGAGCAGTAGACTTGCCCCTATTTAGACCCCTCTGCTTTGTTTGTCCCCAGTGCAGTAGCGTGACACATTCCATTTCTGCAGCAAGAAAACCCAACACCGCCCTACTCAGGAAGCTGCAATCTTCCCAGATAAACTGCAACTGTTCCTCTAACTGCCCTTTAGATGAACAACTCTCTAATGAGAGGAATAGATCACTTGGGAGAGACAGGAACACATCTCTGAGCACATGAAGAGCTGCTGCTGAGGGGAGGGAGCTGGAAGGAGGAGAGCGCACTCGGACAGAGCACTGACAGGCATCATGGCAGTGCACAGGCCCCGGCAGCCACAAGCTCCTACACATCTTTTTTAATTCTATACAGCAGAAATCATCCCAAAGTTACTTTGTTCACTGACCCAGGTCCTCCCCAGGCACCTTCTTCCAGCTCACATCTTTTGATTTGTTACTATTGCCAAGCCCTGCTCCCAGATCAGAGCACAGCTGAAGGAAAAGACTTGCAGCACAGACTGCTCTGAAGGCAGCCTCTGCCAGTCACAGGCCAAAGCTGATTGCAGGACCCAGATCATGCACAGTAACAACAGCAGCATTGTCAGGTTGTGAGTCAAATTCTGACTCGGTTCTTGTACCTGTGACAAGTTTTTACTTATAAAATAAGCATAACCTATAACCCGCGTTCAGCTACAATAATGCAGAGGCATATCTCAGTAGTAATCTATGTACCTTAGAGACCTGTTTCTAGGAGATTGCTTTTAATAACATAGAAAAAAGCATTCTATTTTCAAAGTGGGACTTTTGGAGCAAGTCAGCTGTCAGAAATCTCTGAATTCACACTTTGGCAGAAAAGGATTGCAGTTCTTGCTGCATGCACCATTTCCCTTCTGAAATCCTGATACACATAAATTGGTGAAGGTTTGTTGCTCAACCATACAAATTCAAGGGTAGCTGAACAAAAATGGTTAACATATAAATGGAGAAAGACTTGTGAAGAAGAAATGAATGCATCTTCATCAGGCTAGCACATTCTTATATAAACAAGTGCTTTGACTAAAAGTGCTCTACGGGGAAAAAAAAAGATGAGATGGTATCTTTACAGATGCCTGGCAAAGGTGTGAGAATTACAGCAGGAGAGATACATTGCACACAATCCTGTCCTAGAAAGGCACAGAAGACAAAAAGAAAAGAAAGACAGATCTTTTTCCCTCAAGGGACAGGAGAGGCAGGATACTCTTGCTGGAGAGGGAAGTGTTGCACATGGACAGAGAACATAGCAGATGCTCAAGTCCATTTAAAGGAACAGTCTGAGTAAGATATGAGAGTGCCTTGGTAAAGAGCAGGGGACAGTGGGAAGAAGTGGTTTCATAGTTAATATAATGATTCTTTGACAAGTTGTAATATATTCTAGAAACTCAAAAATTAATAGTATTTTATGCTGTTACGCAAATTAAGTGTATCATAAGAAGTTAGTAAATTGCCTGAAAAATATTATTCTGGCCTAGATTATATGCAGGTATTTTTTAACAAATCCCTCTCTAATTTCCTTGGGTTTTTTTCTCCAGACTACTCACAAGTGACCTCTGCCTTTCATGAACCTTCACTTCATGTCTTGATGCAGTCTGGACCTGAAAAGGTTATTTTTAATCTCTAAATAGTAATTGTATGTCATTAGACCCCACCCTTTATTTTCCCCAAACAGTAACCATCCCAGAAAGAGGTTTAATTAATCAGATCAAAACAGAGCAGGGAGAGTCAAATTCAAACTGAAAATAAAGTAGTGCAATTTGAGAATCTCTTCCAAACAACTCAATGATATTATTCAGCCTAGTCTGGATCATACCAGTAACTATGAAACCATGACTGTGCACCCTAAGAAAAAGAGACTAGATTGCATATGCACATTTAAAATGGACTTAATCTGATATATTTAATCGCTAGGAATGGTAGAATCACCTGCTACAAACTACTCCATGTTCCACAGATCACTCAGTGTACTGTTTGTAATGAGAACTTCTTTCCTTCTAAGCAATTGTGACAGTACTGGAGCCCAGTTTGAAAAGCTCCATGGGTTATACACGTGCTTAACTTTACATACATGAACAGAAAACAAGACTTCAGATCTTAAGCCATGGTACATATAACAAGACCTCTCAGAGACAACTAACACCCTACATACCTAAGTGAAAGGCTACAAAAATGGATTGTCAGGGTAATTTCCTGAATTCTTTGGGTACAGGTAAGTACTCACTCATCAACAGTGGAATATTTTAGAGCAGATTTTCGAACTAGCAGATTGCTTGCCTCTGAGCCCATTAGTGCAATTTACTCAGTGCTGTCACAAGTCTGTCTGGAAATGCAGAGGAGCTGGAAAGAAACCCACAACGCTCCTGACATAAGGAGCATTCCCAGTGAAATGGAGACACACTGGAGATACAGTCACAGAACTGGGCAGGTGCCCACAGGGACAGAAGAACAACATCACAGTGCTGCAATCCCCACTCTCCAATTAGCTGGAAAATTAAAATAACAAAAATTTCACAGAAACAGGAAAAAGAAAGATGTGAATATAGTCTTCAGAGCATTGACCTAGCCAACATCTGAATTCTGGGTTTTTTTCAGTCTAACATTTAAGTCGATTACCCTTAGATCTCAGAGTGTGAAAGTCTGGACATACTGTAGTAAGGAGTGTGCTATTTATTACAGTTAGGTAAACCTATAATCTACTGTTGATCTGGAATTAAGATATAAAATGCAGATTCAAAATGAGATTAAGAAATCAACAGAAATTATAATAGAGAAAAATGCCTTTTTCAGTACCATGCTCAGCAAGATAATAACAATTTTCAGTAATGAAACTGCAGAACTAAAAGCCTCCTACCTTTCATTATTTTTTTTATATATGTCCTTTTAAAATGTATGTTTAAGTGTTCCTGCTACAAGCAAGCATAGTGACCAGTTTTATTGTTAAGTGTTCAAAGAACAATTTGGTGACAAGTTCTCACTCTTACAGAGAAATTCTATATGCAAAAAGTAATCCTCATTTTGAGGCCTGATATGTCAAAGTGATGAGCTTGTTTTTAAAAGGCTATCTGTCAGCTGGCTTAGAATTGCATGTAATTAGGGTTTGGTTCAAAATATTCTGAAGTCAAATGAAGTCTATTAATTTAAACATCTTTCATTCTGACCATCAAAGAGATGAGACGTTTATTCAACACTTCTTTCAGATAAAGAGAATGTACAGAGTTCTCAGGTGTTTGATTTGCTAAATGGACAGATATAAGAATATCTGGACAGATATAAGAATAACGGACAGATATAAGAATATCTGGACAAAGGAATACAAACAGCATGATTTACACAACTTTTTTCAAATTATGCAGTTCTGTAAAACAATTCTCTGAACTAGTTTATCTGAATGGCCAGCATTTCTAAAGCTTCCAACATTTCCCTAAGCCATCAAACCAAACGACCAAGCCAAGCTATAGTGTGTTATCTTTAATGGCTGTAGTCCAGCCAGGAGATGACCCCTCAGTGCCAGCTCCAAGGCTCAGCAGCACGCAGTGGCACAGAGCCCCGGGAGCTTTGCAGTGTTAGTTCATGGGAGAGTCTACTCTGGTCTTCTCCTGACTTTGCACTTCACAGCTTTGGATTGAAATTTTTCATTGTTTAGTATCACAAAACGTCTATAAAATGAGAAATACAGAGTTCCCAATTCAGAAAACAGGAAATGGATTAGAAGCTGTTAAACCAGTGGAAGTTTCAAGCCACAGTTTCACAGGCATTAATCACTTCTACTCACAAAATACAGAGATCACAACTGAGCATAGAAGCAATTTTTTTTATCTTCAGTAGTGTCTTGAAATAATATTTCTTCTCTTTGCATTCATCCATTTTCCAAAATGAAACTTCAAATCATTGGCCAGATTTAAATCAATGTCAAATCCTTCAAAAAGATTGATCTTCTGTTTAGAAAATGACCTCCAAAGTGTCTTTCATAGCAGAGCACACAATGTGACTATCTGTTAGCTCATTCTCACTCTTCAAAAGCTCTTTCTAATGTGATAACATATTTCAGACTATGAGCAAGTTGAGTACTATAGAATTTCATGGTTATGGTTTGAATATTGAACGAGAGCCATCAAAGAAAGTGAGACCAAATCAGAAAACTACAGTAAAAGGTTAAGCCTTGAATCATTTACTTGTTCAGTAAAACATAGAAAATATATTAATTGACAAGGTAAGAGAAAAGAATCTGCATGACTTACAAATCAATAATTCAAAAACAAAATTCTGTGAACTCTAAGTAAACATTATTTAGCATTCATAATGGCAAGGAAAAGTATTGACAAAATAGCTCAAACAAGCAAGTGTAACAATGCTTTTACACAGTAAAATCTAAATTTCAGAAAATACATCTCTCTCTCACTTGTTGCTAAAAAAAATCATCTTTCATGGTCTACTCTCTGACAGCAAAAAGCAGAGACAATGCAAAGATCTTGTACTACTGTTCACCACTTTACTAAGTGTCAATAACACCATAAATCTGACAGCAGGACATTGCACTAACTCCAGAACATAAAGTATTCCTACCCCATGATCACAGCAAGTTCCATGGAACACTGCTGTATGGAAGCCAATCTCTATTTATTATAGAACCGCTATATACAAGCATATTTCATTAAATATATATATATATGTATA
>WEKY01037332.1:54976-86954 GCA_013390045.1 Picathartes gymnocephalus | reverse complement strand
ATTAAAAGAAACAAGAAAAAAAAAAATCTCCTAAACTTTTAGAAAGAGCTCATTGGAAATACAAGATTACTTTTCTCATGAGACACCCCTAGATATTTCTAGTGCAGTAGTTTATCCACAGAAGATCATAAGACACAATGATTGCACCAGATAGGTCTATGTAAACTGTGCCATTGGTTTCAATCTCATTAAGATTGAATTCCTGAGCCAAAAGAAGTGTTCTATTTGACATTGCTTAGGTAACAGAAGCTGCAAAACACGTGCACGCTTGATATTGGCACATACTGTCTGTTCCCTGCCAGCACCAGAGTGCCACCCACCATCCCCATTCCACCTGTGCATCTCTCCTCCACTTTCCACATACTGACAGTTCTGTTTCCCCCACGTGCTGCTTTCCTCATAATTTCTTCCCAGTTTATTCCTCCTACAGGAAATTATGTCCTGTACAACCTCACCTCCTCCGCCTGTAGGATTGTGCATAGGAAGGTATCCATTCCGGGAAAAGATACATGCGTTCAATTTTTATTATTAACTCTTCTGACTCCCAAAACCAACATCTGTACTGAGCAGATAGCAACAAAGATAAATTTTTTTTAATAATTCTTTTTTTTAAAACATCTACAGCCACTGACCCATCTGTCAGTCTTATCTCATTCAAACCAATATTCCCTTCTTCCCAACAGGAAATACAAAAAGAGGAAATGCAACAAGAGATATATCACCTCATAACTACAACAACATCCTGGACTTTCTATTAACTCAGCACTTCATTAGCTTTGCTACCAAAGCAGCAGAACACAGACATGGGCTAAACACTAAGGACAGACCTCCACTGCAATATTTCACAAGACATATCTGCTGCTTGTCACAAGCGTTTCATCTTCCCTAGGCTTAAAGTTATAATGTTTACTGATCATTACTGACAGAGATATAAAGTAATTTTTTTAAATTATCTGTCAACTACCTTGCAACAGGCACTTTCCAAAAAACCCCAACATTTCTGGTTTCAAACCAGACGCATGGGTGTGTTCTTGATTTTCAGTAGGGTGTAACTATAGCTTCATGCTGTAACATCAAACCAGAAGCATCTAAGCCCCTTCCTCTTGTTGGCGGATGCGATGTGCAAGCTACTGCAGGCAGAGAAATGCTGCCCTTACCATGGGCCATCTCACACTCATGGGCACTTTTGGAAGTCAGCATTACCATTAGCTTGGAAATGAATCTCTGTCACATGCTGCTCCCCCAGGAAAGACACTAGGACCCTCTAAACTACAGATTTAAAGTTATTTTTCTTTTTAGCAAAAATCAGAGTCTTGCTACAGACTTTCGGTGTCATTTAGCTGTATTACTATGAATACAGGGGCCAAAAGTCAGCCCACAAACTAGCTGGAAGCAGCCTGGATTAACAAAAGACAGATAAAGCCCCAAATATCTGAAGAGAGCCAAATACACAGAGCGTAGTTGCAGGAAAAGGCAATCCTTGTCTGGACTTATGTATCTAAATTAAAACAAGATGAAACACAGACCCACTAAATCAAAGTACAACTGAATCTAAAACACAGTTTGGTCACAGTGTGACGATTACAGGAGAGGGACCAAGCTGATCACACAGCTCAAGAAAGGGGCAGTCCCACTCCTGCCCTTTCCGCCCTTGAATACAGAGGTGGCAATAGCCTGCCTTAACACTCATGCCACCTCTCTGTGCCCTTACAGGTTGCAGTCTCCTCCCATCACCTTTGTTTAAAGCCTTACTCACCAAGTTAACCACTTGATATACAGAAATATTTCTCCTCTTTTTCATGCAGTGGGATAAAGAAGTGCTGGAATGTTAGACAAAACAGAACAAAACAGTTAGAGAGAACAAGGTAAAAAGACTCCAGCTTCTCCACCAAAAACCAGCTTGGACCAGCTGGCCATGTTAACTGTGGTTTGATGTTGGCCTCCACCAACATCATCGTGATGACACTCCCCCAGCTCCCCAATCATTAGGGGGTCTCTGCACTGAAGGACAATGCAGAGCCACTCACAGGTACAGTCTGGAGAACCCCCTTCACATTTAAGCACGTTGGTAGGTCTGATCCAGCCCAGGCCGTGTCTGACCCACCAATTTCCAGACAAGACACATCTATGGCTGTGTGGCACAGAATCTATTTTTATAGCAAAAAATGAGTAAAGGTAATAAAGAACTTAGTTTGCATCCCCTGGAAGAACATCATGAACAAGACTTTATATTATCAGCCCAAAGAAGACTGAAAGGCCCATGAAAGATAAAAATAACATTGTTAAAAGAGCACAAGTCAATCTAAAGATCACAGTCATCTGTGCTAAGGACCTCCAGATCTCAGCTGACAACGTGGTACAGCAGTGCACAGAAGCACAGAAATGAATGAACATGGGAAATGAAGTTTCATCGAGCCCATAAGAACAAGAGGTCATCTTAGGTCAAAAACAAAATGCATTTCTACACTTCCAGGAAGATCAGAACTGAATAAGAATCTAAGAACTGACAACAATTTCATAATAAAGCATGTAATTGGGATTACATGAACAGAAATAGAGCCAAGCACAGCAATTTCTATAAATTATGCAAATCCTGTGCCAAATTCAATGTTGGCATTAGCATGGAAATTTCTCTGAAGAATCCAACAGAAATCCAGCGACCAAGTGAGAGATGCATTATCTCATGTCTGAAAATTCCATGCAGACCACCCAGGAAGCCATAAAGCCCAGTGTACACTATCAAGCAAGTATTCAAGTTGCCTTTTGCATCTGCAGCCAATACAGCTATATAGAAGTAAAATGGGCAAAATTTGCCCCTTATGCTACTAATCTGAAATCAACAATAAAGGAATTAACTTGGCATAGTGGTTTTATCCTTTCAAACAACCTGTAACCAATTTCATTGATGACTTGAGTCCTAACCTTTTTAGCAGCCAGCTACTTAGAACCACAGTACAAATACCTTGGCCTGCAGAAATAGAAAATTAAACTTTTTTTTTAAAGACAGGCTATATGCAGGTCTAGCTCTGTGTTTTACTGGCAAATGCAAGTACAGGAGGGAAGGCAGAAGATTCAATTTCGCTATTTTATTCAAAATGTTTGTGTTTGTCAAAGAAATCAGTATGATTCTCAAGAGACACAAGCCCTATCAAGGATGCTCAGACCACCCTGATACATTTCATCCTGTCCGGTGCAGTTTGATCTCTGCAGAACTGAGGCTCCAATTAAGCCATGCAAGTTCTACATCTGTGGCAAAGGCCACAGGTAAAATGCCTTACTCTGCAATGGAAAAGGCCAAATGCATCACATTCACCTTGGACTAAGAAAACACATATGGACAGTTATAAAAGTTCAGCCGATGTGAAATAATTCTGCTAGAACTCAAGAGACAAGAAAGAATTAATGAAAAAAAGTCATGTTAAATGGATCAACTGAAAAGGACAAAAGAAAGCTTTTATTCCAGGGTTAAAAAAATACCAGTCAGGATTACTGAGCAACAATTGAAATACTGGATAAACAAAGATTTAATGTTGCATCCTTTTGTTAGGATTTTCACTTTAACCCCTTCAGTGATGGAATTTACTGATGAAAGCATTATCTTCTATTTAAATAGCCAAGGAATAAAAACCACTGCAAAGGCAAGTTCAGAAGTGGTAAAGCTGGGGCCACCCAAGCTTCTCAGCACAGTGCTGCATGGACTGCATGCAGGTCTGTGTTTCAGTTTCCTCCTCACCCCCACTGACGCTTTTGCATACACATTTACCAACTTTTTTTCTCCAGGTTGCCAAGTGACATCAAGGAAAACACCAAGAAAACTGGTAAGACAAAGCCCAGTCCCTGGTGCCTTTCCCCACTCTGTAACAATACCCAGAAAAAGCAGAAGTGACTCCTGCAAAGCTAAGTGCTCAGCCCTTGCAGCCCAGCACCAGAAGCTTACCTCACCAACCTACATCTACACATCCTAATACAGCTATAGCAATCTCCAGTGGTAGAAAAGCAACTGACTGCTTTAAGCTGAATTTAGGAAAGGCTCCAACAAGACAATGAAAGATTTCCTCCTATGATCTGCATAGGCCCTTTTGCTTTTCCCAGGAAGTCATCTGTTTCAAGCCAGACTACAGCCTTTGCTATACAGTTGTTCCATTTACTGCCATGAGCCCACTTGGTAAATGGAGTTAATGCTGCCCTACTGAGTCTCCCAACATACTCTTTAGTCTATAAATTGTGTCGTATTTCCTAATAAAAGTCAAGAACAATATTAACAAAACAGTAATCTACGTTGGCTTTTAGTGACTTACAAGATGTGCTGATTTGATGCAGAGAGATGTCACATGAGAGAGAAAAATCACACTGAAATACTTTTAATTTGAGGTATTCATTAGGCCACTTCTTGACATCTGCACCTCAACTCATTCACAGCTGTATTTTCAACTCGAGAAATGAGCATTAATAAGAAGACAGATGATGATACTAAACACACTGGCAAAATCACGTAAGGACTATGAAACTGCTTCATGACAGTCACTGGCAAAGATTCAAGCAAGCTCCCGCAGTCTACACTCAGAAAAATACAGAATGAAGTAGAACCTCATTAATCAAAAATGAAAAGGGAAAAGCACTTTTGCAGAATAAGGCCACTAAAACCAGCAGAGAAAATATATATATTTCCCTTTTTTCTTTCTGCCTTACAGGAATGAAGAAATAGACAGCATAGTAAGTTCATCTCCTGTTTCTCATCATTATCATGTAGCGCTAAGACAGAAATGCAATTTGGGTGAAAAACCCCAACACGCTAGAATTGTCAACTCAGCATTTAGAAGCATGGTCTTACATGTGGGCTTTCACAAGCACATGAGCTGCAGCAGATATGCTACTCTAAACCAAAGTTTAGAAACCCAGAAGAGTTAATACATGCAAACAATTTGAGCAAGACCTAGATACTACTTGGTTGCTTGTAATGTTGGAACCAGCACCTTTTAAGCCTGCAGTGAGAACATCTACTATGAATCAGTGGTCTGCAATCAAACATGTCTAACAAGAGCTGTAAGCCTACAGCCCAAAGGTATTCAGTATTTTCAGCAAGCACAGTAGCATCTGGGAAACTTGAACATTCAGTGTACTCCTACCCAAGGCTTAGGGAAGAAAAATTTAGCTTGCTATCAGACCCAGGAGGTAGGAAAAGGTCTTGAACAAAAATAGCAGGGGTATAAATCTGACTTTCAAGGTCCAATGTTTGATTTGGTAGCAACAAAGTAAAACAAAGCAACTAAAGACGAAAGAAAAAAAATAAAAGGAGCACTAGCTGTCTATGGCAAGTGAATGAAATCTAGGTCTCCTCAAATACCCTGTGTCCTGATTGTTTCCCCAAGTTCAGAGCATGACACCCTTATTTCTGAAATGGTTTCAGCTGAAACACTGGCCTAGACATCACATCAAACACTTATCTCAGCTGTTCAAGCTTTATCTTTCAAGGGAACAGACAGCCATGAAGAGAATTACAAAAACATTTGGACTTGTGAAGGCTGGACCACAGCATGAACCTCAAGGTTCAGCCTCACTCAAAGCACATTTGGCTCACATGTCCTTTACCCAATAATCTCCTATGAAGCATTACATTAAAGCTCCATAGCCAGATGAGCTTCTGAACACTCAGTTCAGAAAATTTATTCAGAAAAACCTAAACACTGTCATTAACCTGAGTTGCATAAGGACAGATTTTCAGCATCTCTGAAAACTGGACTTGCATGTGGGACAAAGTTAAGGGGAAAGCCAAGGTAAGGACAAACAGTCAATTCAAGTAAGATACAGAAGTTGCAACAAGACATTGCCCTTCCCATGGCATGATTAACAAGTACCAAAGAGCACTTCTAAGCGGTTTAATATACAAATATACGTACCAGTTTTAAGCAGGATGAAATCTTAACAGGGAGATTATTATTCTCAGTGAGTTTTGACTAATAAAGAAAAAGGTATTGGTAATTTTATGTTTCAAAGCATATAACTTTAGCTGAAACATCACCTACTGGGAATGGCTGGGCCTGGAACTGCCATGGTTTCTGTGGGTTCTTTCTGGGCTCTGTCTTTTCCTGGGTCTGCAGCAAGGTGAGATGGGATGGACAGCGGAAGCACAATAGCCACAGTTTTTCTCTCTCTCCTTCCTGTTCAACAAGGAAAGCTATCCCTCAGTTGGACAGACATCACACATCTTGACATCTTATTACACATACCAGTTCAGAGCAAAGTGAAGTCTGCAGTGCAGTAAGTGCAAAGTACTAAACACAAGAGCAATAAACATACAGCTTTCTCAGACATTTCTGAGCCTCCCTTCTCAAATATTTGAGTTTTCTTCACATTTCTTCAATGAAGAAAGTCAGTCTTGTTGCAGTGAAAGAGTTTACAAAAGATCAGGTCTTCCTGTCTCAATTTCTAGCCAATCCGAGCTCAAGTTGTAAAATGCAAGCAGAACAAAGACCAGTGCGTTTAAAACAGACCTAGGCAGTCCGATGGCTCACATGAGCCTGTCTCCCACCCTCCATATTAACAGAACTCCAAAAGACATAGAGCAGTTGAACTGTTTTTCGTCACTAAGTTTACTTTCCTATTGGTAGGAACATTTACATTAACTCCATAGATACAAAATCTGTGATTAAAATTCAAGCAAGGGTATCTGAAACCTATGCAACTTCCTCTACTTCCGCAGACTAAAGAGACCACAACCCAATACAGGAGGCAGGCAACAACACACTTCAGTTATGACATATTAATTAGTAAGAGAGAATTAATAGAGGGTTTCTTCCCCCCATATGCACAACAACATATCCATTTGGTACCCTAGAGATACTCCCACATCAGATCATGCACTAAGAATAGATCTGTTTCCAGGTATACGTTTTAGAGGAGATACAGGGAGAGTAGAAAAAGTTTGAGGTGTTTTAAATGAACTACCACTAATTTGGGGGTTAGTAAATCAGAAATGTGTTCAAGCTTTGATGTTAGAGTCAGGCAGCAAGCTCTCTTTCAAACTGTGCAGGCAGAAGACAGGTGCTATGTTGGAAGGCAGCATGTTCCCTATCAACCTTAAGAGGAAAGGCTGGCAAGCAAGATAAAATAAAAAAAATCCAAGCGAAGGTTTTGCCTTTTGTGGAAAACAATAAATATTCCCATCTTTTAAATGTTAAGGGATTTAAAGTTATAAGAGCAATTCTTAGCCTTTCCCTTGCACTTCATATATCATTATATACGTAGTGTAAACTGAATTTCATCAAGTATCATGCTCACTATGGCGTGCCTTGGCTGCAGCTTGCACATTACACACAGCCAAATGGAGAGTTACTGATCTAGTGAAGTGCCCCCAACACAAAAGAATTTTTGATTTCTGGTTCAGTTTAATTGTAGGTCATGCTTAGGTTCCAAAGGAAATTAAATTGGGAAAGATTAGCCCTGGGGTTCGATAATGCTGGTCAATCTCCACCCAAAAAAAAAAAAGTTTCCAACCGTATTGGTTCAGTTATGACTCTTGTGCATTCTCCTTCCTGGAAGCATTCCTAATGTCTTTCCCCAAATAACTCAACAGTTTGTTTAGCTGGGAAACTATCTTAGTAGCATGAAACAGTTTTTCTTTAGCTGGTAGGTGACATCATCTTAATGCCTTTCACATGAGAAGAGAAGCACAAACTGCATCATCAACACGTGTCCAGGTCGTTTCCTCGCTGGGTAAGGGAAGAGTCCTGCAGATTAATCCTTGTGTCACACTAAGGCTCTTAAAACTCCCACTGCACTTAGGAAAGGACCTATTTACCCTTTGGATAGATGGCTGATTCCCACAGAACTCTGACTCAGTGTCCTGCCTCCCAACATGGCTACCATGTCCAATTAAGTAGAAGCCTTGTTATGAGGTGGGAGATAGAGAAGAAGGCAATGTTGTACCTGAGCCTATTGTATGTCCAACGGAGTCAAAGGAAAGAACCACTGAATCTGTAACACAAGAGTACAAGTTCATTTTCCCCTTTTTTTCAGCACCATTTCTTGCTGTAACATTTTTTTTGTTATTTTGCTTAAGCAATTCCTTGTGCTCCCTTCTGCCAGGAAGCAGAACTCCTTGACCAACCAGACAAAACAATGGGCATCTAGCAAAGGCAGAAAAATTGAGAATGCAATAAATCACAGTGCCGTTAACCAATGAAGTACCTACAACTCATTGAAAAGAATTTCATTTTATGTCTAATAAGCTTGGTCAACTGAATCATAACATGCTTTGACTGCTGGACTAGACAGTTTTTTCTTATCAAATGTATTACCAATATTTTGTCCCCACTTACAGGCCTTGCCTGTTATGATCAGTTCTTCCCCGACATGGTTTGCTAAGCCAAACACTTTGTGCTCCTTGCACTTCTCACCATGTTTCCCACATCTTTACTCACAGTATGGCTTCCAACTCAGTGCATTTCAATTCATCAATATTTTTCACCTTTGCAGTGTATGCAGCACGTGTGCTAAGCATCAAGAAAATACAACCTCTCTACCTGATACTCTTTTATTTATCTATCTAGGGATCACAACAATGCTTTTATCCATGACTACAGTGACAACTCTTGCTCACCAGTTAATGCCTGACACTTTTAGTCACTGTTTCATATGATGGAGCACCCTTTGTTTCAGCTGTGGTTTAAAGATCCTAGTTTTTATATATGCAACTTGACATCTGGCCACATAGAAACCTTTATTGCCTTCTTGCTCTCAGCTCAGTCCATGATCCAGATCCCTCTATTAGTCATTCATTTTCTTCATGTACCACTCTTCCAGCCTAGAATCTGCTCGCAAAGTTATCAGTAATGATTTGATATTCTGTTCCAAGTGGAGTTTTATTATGGTATCATGCTCAATAATGGGGCTTTCCCTCAGCTTTATGCTTATTTGAGACAAACAAATTTATTTATGTATTTATTTTGCTAGTAAGCCTCCTGGTTTGCCATCTATTTTCATGGCAGTCGTAACTGAAGGAGAAAGACTACCAAATTCTATTCCCCTACCAGTGGAACAGATTTGGGCCCAGAACTTACAGACAAATTGCCAATGGGCAAAACACAGAAAAGAACAAACCACTACAATGGGACTAATAATTTTATGGCCTGAGAAGTTTTAAACTGACACAGCAACAGCTGAACTGCTTTTCATCTTCACCTAAATGAATAGACTGAATTCTTTGACATTTCTCTTTGACACTCAGATTTCAGATGTGATCAACTCATCAATACGTCCTTTGCAGCACCATAAAGGCTGCCAAGGTGCAAGCCCTCAGTGCAAGGCAAAAAGCACAAGAAGACTTAGCCTGCTGAAAAGAGTTTAACCTCCTGCTGTATCACTTGAAATTTGGGCAGGCTACAATCACAGGCACTGGCAGTTACCATGTGAGAGCTGAAAATAACTTGACACAGGACTGGGCCCTTGGCTTCTCTATACTTTATATTATCCTGGTGCTTTTTTTCCAACTCTTAAAAATGCAAAAAGAAACTGCTAATTTTCAAAATAAACACTGTTGTTTTAATAAAGGACTGTTAATTTGACTGGGTTTGAAAGACTTTAGAAAAAGAAGGTCTGTGCTGTCTCAGATCCAGCACTACAGTAGTAACATTAAAAAATTTAAAAAGAAGATATTACTAGTCTCAAAACTTACTCCAACAAAAATAAAAATCCATCTGGACTTAACAACTGTATTTCCTCTTTTGGGAATAAAGTTCAGGCATCATTATGTTATTTTAAATAGCAAGGAGTTTAATTCATTTTAACTGCATTAACTTCATTTGCCATCAATTCTAAAGTATCTCTGTGGGGTTCTAGTTTTAAAAAACTGTTGAGATTTTTATCAACATAAAGTACTGCTTTGTAGTTAATGTCAAATTTAAATGCTGTTAATTTACCTGAAATATATTTTGTGTTCAAACACTGCACATGAAATATTAGGACTTATCTAAGAATGACTGAAAAGCACTGCAAGGACCAAATTAATAACATTATCGCAACCCACAAAAATAGTATAATGTTTCATTCCCTTAACTGAGAACATTATCTTCCTCATATAAAAAAACAATTTACAAGCAGAGTAAGAACTCCCTTTTCCAATTCATTCCTTCATGCTACTATTAGTTTCAATTAATCAAATTCACTACAAATAACCTGTATTATAGTCAACTTCCCCTTGACCTCCACACGTAATTTCACAAAACATGGATCTTTTTTAAACCACTGTGTTTATTTCTGGTATTAGCACTTCAAAAGTGAAGAAACTATAAGCCTGAAGAAAAGAGAGAAGATAAAAATGTGTCAGCTTTTTTCCACCCAAACAGCTACGCACATCCAGCAAAACTCAGAGCTACAGGTTATTTCTGCCAGAAGCTGATGGAGCTAAGCATTTCTTTGAAGCAAGCCACATTTACTTGCAAATACACTGACTGAGTTCTGCTTCCACAAACATAAGAAGAAACGTTTCTTTGCTTCTAGTTTCAAGATTCTTCCAGTCATTGCTCAGTTTAAAATCCTCCTGACTCTCTACAGGATCTTTTTTGCTGAGACGAAGTGGCAGCTCTGTCTGTGCCCAGTGCCTTTCCCCAGGCCCCAGAGTCTGCTCTACCTTCCAAAGGCAATCTTCAAAGCCTTTATCTTTGAAAACTTATTAAGACACAATGTAAAAGACACCCACTTACATGCACCCTTGCTTTAGGTGCCAGGAAGTGTTCATGACGGAAGGAGCAGTCCCCAACCTTTCAGATACCTACTTCCATAAAGAACCTTAAATGTTTTTCCTCCTGCCTTAACTGAAGGGCAGCTTTTATGCCTAAATCGTGAAATCTGACACACAGTAACTTGCCAATATGTACAGCTTAAGGCTGCACACAGCACAGTGCCAGTCTTTTACATCTGTTTTCATGTTAACTACAACCTTTTTTTTTCAGTGGCTCTAGCAGCTTAAAAAAGAAAAGGGAAAAAAACCAAAACAACAAAATAAAGCAAAATCCAAATGTAATTCTGGATCTTATCCAATCCATCAGAAGAAGAAAAGACAGCACAAGCACTCAATTTAGAAGGCACTCAGTGCCAGGAATCATGATGGCTGAGACCTCACCAGCCACATTGCAAAGTTGCTTTGGGTCACTTTGTGTCAACTTTGTGTTAAAGTTGCATTGGGACCTATTCTCTGGGTCACTTTCCCCCCACTCCCACCATCCAGTTAGAGCATCGCAAATTGGACCAATATAAGAATCTGCTGCATCATCCCCCACAAAACAGTGCTGTGCAAGGCTACCTGAATGCACTCCATCACAGCCCCTTCGGAGGGTGGAGGAGTGTTGTATGAGACCCTGTTCCACTGCTGTGAAACCAACACAAGGATCCCATTTCATTCAGGAACAAGGAGCTCGAAATCAGACTCTGCAAACACCCTCAATGCTACTCTGGGAACAAATTTAAACTCAGTTCCAACAATGCTCAATACAGGACACAGAGCTGAATGTAACCTTGAAGGAACACAACTGGATTTGCACAGATCTGTTCTGTAGTAAAACAACAACAACAACTAATCACCTGCAAATCTGTGGTGACTACATTTATTGCTGCACTTACACCACAGTCCAGCTAAGACATCCAGGTAGGGACTGATTGTATTTCAAGGCAAGGGATGCACTTCAAGTGCTGCTGACTCCTTACCTTTCTCAGGGCCTGGATAACTGTGTACCACACTCCCCTGTCCCCAAGACAGGCAAATTAAATCATCCATCTTGCTGCACATATTGTGCACCTTAGCTTGGGGCATTTCTGGACACCAGACAAATATTTAACTGCTACTCATAACAGATTGCTGTATCTTTTCCAGTACTCAAGCTTCTGAACAGAAAAACAAACAAAGATGTAGATCTTCACAAATGAGTGATGATCCTGACCAACAAACTGCAGGTTTGTAGGAGACAAAACCATACTGAAAAACATCTGAAGTTTCATACTCCATGCACACCTCTAGATAAACATTTAACATGGGGTATTGCACTGAAGAGATGTATGGAAACAGCTTTTAAAAGCCCAGTTGTGTCAAATTCTTAAAATCATGTAGGAGCAAATACATGGATTCATTTCCAGTACAAATACTGTCCTTACTTTGATTTCATCATTGAAGAAAAATGCAATATACAAACCAAAAAACAAGCAGTGGCAACACATAATGAGAACAACAAATATAATCCACATTCAAACAAGAACTCTATATAAACTGTATGTTTACCTAAGTGCTTTTTCAAAATTTCAGTTAAGATTTTTATAATAAGTCCCTCTGAGAAGCCACTAACTTTTTATTGCTTTCTACAGATTCTCCCTGCAAGGATTTGTAGATATTTGTCTCAACCTATTGGAAACCAAAGAAGCTGAACCAATAACTTCTCTTATTTTTTTGTTCTGTTTTTGGTTTTTTGTTTGTTTGTTTTGGTTTTGTTTTTTGTTGTTGTTTGGGGTCTTTGTGTGTGTGTTGTTCTGTTTTGGGTTTTGGCAGGGGGAAATTTTTTTTTGGTTTTAAGAAAAAAATGCAAAACCAGACTTCAGCAATAAAGTGACTTCCCCAAGAAAAACAACGTGATTGCGTGCTGCTTTGGAAGTGGTCCTGAGAAACCACAAACCATCAGTCCCAGTGGAGTTATAAGAGTTTAATAATAAAGGCTTAACACAGCCTCAATACCACATAGCATTACAGCAATACACTCCACAGGCCAAGTCAAACAGGGAACACGAGAATACATCACAACATGAGGCTGTGATTTGGCACATCCTCATTCAGACACTCAAGCTCTGAGGTCTGCATGGTTTTCTTGTATGCATAATCAATGTCTCTCATTCCATACCCCTGCTCTCCAGATACTCCGATGGATTCCTACAGAACTACAACCTGTATTTAATAACACTTAATGTAATTTATACCTCCAGAACTTGATCAGAGACCAAATATCCTGCAGAGCTCCATCAGCTGGACTGGGGATGGCAACTGCAGTAATATTATCTAACAATATTTTGATTCAGAATGAAAAGAAAAAAATTAGGTTCATTTTTATCACTGAATTAGAAGAATATCCTTAAGGGTTTGTCATTCATCTGTCTCCCTTTTTCTGCTGAGTACTGAAAAGTCAAACATCCCAATAGCCATCAAAATTTAATTTCTATTTGAGGTCACTATTCTGGAATGTGACATACTAGAGAAGGAACATTTAATGCATGAAACTTTTCATAACTTGCTGACAAAGAGATCAATAACAACAAAAACTATTCTTATGTTTCACCTAGTCAAGAAATGAAGATCACAAAAGCAGTGCATTCTCAAAAAACTTGCTACTGTCAGGATTCATTTGGCAAGAAGATCTATCTTAGAAAATCTCCTACCCCAAAGAAAAAACATTTTGAATAAGACCCACTCTTATCATGACTATGCACCATACTGGATAATTCTTACATCCAAAGAATTGAAGGGAACTGAATCATTTCAGTTTGTCTTAGAGATCTCGCTTAGGTATCTTGAGCATGAATATCTGTCCTTAGATTCAGTAAAAAATAACTGCCTGCACTTAAAAATTACTTGAAAGGGGAACCTTTACTTCCTAACACATTGTTCTACATGCTGAAGATGGATTTAGGGAAGGGCTAAGCAATTTATTCAGTTTAATGACAAATGCCGTCCTACTAACTTATTAGGTATCCTACTTTTGCATTAATGTTTGGTTCCCCCTTCCCCCAGCTTGGTCTATTTTGCTTTACTAAGCTCTTCCTTCTATAGTGCCAAGGATTTTCCTACTTGACACCTTTTTCTGAACACAGTGGGATGGCTGTGTTAAGGGCACTGGTCACTACAATAACATCTTTTGTACCACAGTTCAAGGATTTTCCAAGTGACTCATATTCATCATTTAAAACTCAAGGCACTAATTAAGACACTGCCTAAGGTCCACTTCAGACAGCATCAGTGAAGGTCAAAGGAAACACAAATAATACCACTCTTACTGGTAATCTCAGCACCTACACATGTACTCTGTCAAAAACAATCAGTAGTGCTCCCATGTTTAGACACCACAAGGAGTTATGATCTCAAGTGTATTGTTTGAGCAGCATAATTCAAACATTTACAATATCTAGGATGAGAAATTACATATAAAGATGACACATACAGAGCACAGGAACACTTCCTAATCGCAGATGTAAGAGCTAAGAGCAGCAAATAAAGGAACTGCAAATTTTGGCAAGCAAAACACATGCAGAGTTTAGTCCAGTGCTGTCTGCAGCTGACAGGAGACCCAGGTTCAAAGTTCAAAACTTAGTCCCTTTATGGGAAGGGAAAAGTCACTGGGCAACAGGACACATCTTCAGTAACAGGAAACATCTGATTGTAAAGAACATTTTCAATAAACTCTGGATTTAATAAATTGTCTTAAAACAAGGCTGCACTACATTTGAGTGCCTGTCCTATGTGCCATCTGGCTATACTTATTTTGGTAGGGAGATGTGAGAATAGGATGATGCATGTTTCACATAACATACCTGTGAGGGAAGATTAATCCTCATTTGAGAACACACATCATTGAGAGGTATAATAATGGAAATATCTCATTTGTAACAGTAATTCATTTATGCACTGTACAAATGAAACAGTTTCTGCATTGCTGCTCTAGCCATTACCTCTTTAAATACCATCTCCATTTACAAAGCCCACAGTACTAAAGAAGGCCAATAGGTTCTCTTTCCGTTTCTGTGGCTGACCCAAAACACCCATATTATTGACAGCTGACATCACAGCCAAGCTTAGATCTGAACCCAAATTCCTCGGCCGTCTACTCTGTCCGGACATGAGGTCCCTTTTGTGCTTCAGCCTGGAGCCAGCCAGCTGCCACACCGGGAAACTTGACACGGAGTGCTGAGGCTCAGCACAAGCTCTGCTGCAGGGGGGGCAGGCACAGCTGGCTCTGAGTGAGTCTCTGCAAACTAAACCACTGCCAAAAGGGGTAATTTTGCTATAACCCATGCAGCCCTGAACAAGTCCTTTGATTAAATTGTTTCTCGTCCATAAAAATAAACAGTCTGATTTTTTCCAAAGACCCTTGGATAAAAGGCTTGGGAGCTAAGAATGGATATGGCAAAGTATTATCACTTGTCTGCAGAAGTTAATGTGGCATCAAGGTCTACTGGTTACATTGTAAACAGAAAAGTCATTCTGTACTCCCTCTCAATTTCCTGTCATTTAATTGAAAATAAAGCTCTCTTAGTGATACAAAACTTGAGAGATGTAGTAATATTTCTTCAGGTAATTTTTATGAATTTCATGGAACCTAACCAACCTTTTTACACTTGCTGTTTTGTGCATTGCTCCTTTGTCTCATCAGGACGTTTGTTATGAAGTGGTAAATGAACTGAACAAGAAACAACACTCGTGTTCTGAACAGATGTATTTTTAAAATGGTCTGAGCATGCCAATTTTCTTTATTCTGCAATGAATGAATGGAATGAAAAGATGTGGTGTCCTGAGCCAGCTGGCAAATGCTTCAGAAGGATATTACACTGCTATTGTCTTCAGCAGCGCCCAAATAACTGTTTGGTAGCAGGAAGGGCTGGTATGTTTTGCTCATAAGATCAGTATTTATTTGGATCTGCTACATAACTTCACAGAGCCATGACCAACATGGTGCCTCACTGCAGCATCTGCTTCTTACCTTGCACTTTCCAGAAGACAGATGGACAGCTCCCAGAGACAAAGGAGAAGGGGAGATCAAGGTGCTGCAGGCATTCAATGAAGATATACTTGGCTTTGAGGAGCACAACTGTAGGGAAGGTACAGGACTACCATAAACTCACAAAAACACCCAGTCCAAACTACCAATAAAGCTGGTAACAAAGAGGTTCCTCTCCTGACAATGAGAAATCCTTTAACTAATCCCAAACAGATTCTCAGTATTTTAAGGAGCTCATTATCTCCTAAGACAAGCCTCATATTTTGGTTTCAATTATTACTATAGAACAAAGTCAGTCATAATCCCAAATTCCATAGAGGAACATGCAATAAATTACAAAACAGTACAATTTCTCTCTTTGAAGATAACAATCTATGTGGCAAGACAGAAAATGGGTACTGGCAGTTGGGGAATTACACAGCACAGAGAAAATTATTTCTGTATTTTCATATTGCAAAAAAAAAAAAAATATACTGTTAGTTTAGATACTATGAAATGTAAGGCATTTATTATTTGAAATAAATTGCTTTAGTCTCGTAGCACTTTTTCTAACTATGGACATGGGCTTTTACCTTAATAAAACACAGTTTAAAACCTGTATCTCAAACTTACATATACTCACACAACTGTCAGAGAACTCTGGAAGGCTGATGCACATTATTTTCTGGTTAACATAAATGACGACATCTACATACAATTAATGACAACCAGGACAACAACTGTTTTAATAACCTGGTCTTGGTTTTATGCCTACTGGAGCCACTCAACTATTTTTATCTCCCTTTCCCTCACATGCAAAAACCTTTTCCTTTTCTGAGCTCTCAGGAACCTCTCTTTCCTCAAAAGCAGAAGTACAAATACTTCCACCAGGAAATTCACATTCTTGAGTTTGTTTGAAAATTATCTAGAATTTATGATATTTAACCAGAGGTCAAAAGCTTCCCAAAACCCTAAAGCACATAATATCTGGCCCAACTACCACAACAACTGCCAACAAGGGCATATGTAGAGCTTTACAGTGAGATTTGTCATCTCTCCTGTCTCTGCCCAAAGCACAAATAAATTACAGGAAGGAGTAAGGTACGAGGTATGAGCATAAAACCTCCTGAATACAAGTTTTTTAGAGGCATCTTGTCTAGAAAATGACCACACTTGAATTTCTTTTGCATTACAAGGAGCTAGATCATTTATTAACATGAAAAGTGATGCTGAACAGAAAGTCTGCTGGATCATGTGTTTTGCAGTTTGGGGCCAGGGGAAAGTTTGTGGGAATTTGTTTAACTTTTAACAGCATTGCCAAAATTGATTCCAAAATCTGAAGAGATTTCTGGCCCATCAAATCCTAAAAATGAATAGGTTTCCAAAATGTGCTAAAACTTCCAAACTAAAATTTTGATTTGAGAGGTCCTACACAGTATGTGATTTTATAGGTAGTGGACGTACACAGAGAGATATGGAGCATAAGTTCTTCCCAAGCTGACTGGCTTGAGGAGCAGCTTGTCTTTACCTTACTGACACACAAACTGGTCTACAAGGAGAATTATGTCTATACAAAAACCTTCACATCCCAAACCAAACATTGACACAAGCAAATCTGAAATAAAGGTGTTCCCAGAATATCTGCTTGACTATGAAAGCCCCTACTCAGAGGAAAAAAACAAACTAAAAAAAGCCCCCAAAACAAAAACCACGTTAACTGAACAGTGCATATATTCTCATTTCCTGTTATTTTCTTTTAGAGAAGTGCTTGATTTTAATTTTTAAAAAAACTTCATCAAAATATAAGAAAAATAACCCAGGGATGCACTAAATACTGTCAGTAGTGCCTCATTTCCATGTGCAGAAATTGCAAGACAATGAAAAACCTATTGAAATAGCAGCTGCAGGAGTGGAAATTGATCACCACACACACCACCCAGCCCCTGGACAAATACAGCTGGAGACAATCTAAAGGAAAAGTGTTCCTCCTATCACACCACATAGAAAAATACAATGAATCCCTTTAAATTAGCACTTGGCAGAGAAACAAGCCAGTGAGGAAAAAAAACAAAAAACAAACAACCAAAAAAAGCATTAAGATAACTCCAAAGCACACAGAAGGTTAAATAAGAAGAAACATTGGTTCCAGTCTAGGATCAATGAAATTAAACTGCTGAGCACCTCACTGAAGTGTTTCACAAAGCAAGCAAGCCTTTTTCAAAAAAATAACTCATAGTGTAGTTCCCAAATCAGCAGCAACTAAAAGTCAGCAGCCACTTTTCTGAGTGGGAAAAGAACAAAAAAAAGATGCCAGTCTCACGTCCAGCTACAAGAACTTTTACTGTCCACGGATAAATTCTATCAAAAAGATCCTTGTCAGTCAGACTGAAGGTTACAGGGACACAAAGCTTGTGTGCAAAACTGCAATAGGCAGTAAAATACCAGAGAACTGCAGAGAACTACACTGCATCCAAACATATTTTCCTATTCAGGAAAGTCACAAAGTCTCTTGCATCTTTGAAACAAGCAATCAAAATGCCTCTGGAAAACAAAACTAAACAAGAAAACCCACCCCAAAAACAAAAAAACAATCCACATCAACGGACTACTTTAATGAAAATATCAAGATGGGGGATAAGCTTGCTTAAGAACAGTAATCCAGCATCCAGCAGTAGCAGCATCACTGAAGCATCGATTTTTTTTTTGTTGAAAATCCTGTGAAACTGCCAACTCCACCAAAAGCTGGAACTTCAGAAATTGAGAGATGCCAAGAACAACTCCCTTTCTAAGTCAATTTCCACAAAGAAAATCTACTGTAATCTCAGAAAGACAAAACTTCCACAGCGCTCCACAACAGACTCCATTCCTTATTAGCATTTCTAGCCACCTGCTGAAGTATGCTTCCAGCCAGGATTTCACAGGCTCACTGGGATTCACAAATTTTAGAGTTTCAGCAGTTCTGGATTACTCCAATAGCAGAACTCCTTATAAAAGGCAGCAATCATTTTATTAACTTTATTCTAAAACAGCTGCCTCATCTAACACAACTTCATTTGACTGGCAAAAAAACCCAACAGCTTGATGCTGGCAGGTCTGGGATCAATTCAGAAATGGAAAAAGGCCTTTTCTTGGTTTGTGACAAGTCATCAATGTTGGCAACTTTTTGGCCCTAAATTTGACTGTGAAATTGCCTGCACAACTGAGCAGATGATAGGGAAAGAGAGGAGAGGATTACGTGAAGGGAGACAGCAATGAGTAGGGCATTCTACAAATAAAGAATATCGCAGAAGACTGAAACAGCAGTTCACAAAACACATAGGCCTGCTGGTCACTCAGAAAAGGCAAACTGTATTTCTGAATGGCTTAAGCTGTTGGGTTTTAAAGTCAGGGATGGTTGTAGAGGAAGAGGTTCTTTGGTTTTATGAGGTTCTTAAACTGTAATAAAAGAGTGACTTTCTCTGGCTGGATAACCTTGACATTCCTTTTAAACCATACTAAAACAAACATGCTCAGCAATTCTCCCAAACCAAATCAAGAAGTGGCAACACTAACTATAGTAGGTGCTATTCAAGGCGATACACAAACCTCAGCATCTCAAGGCCAAGGACTCCGTATGAAGAAACACGAGCCAAGAGCAGGATTTAGGGCCAACTTCAAAATTGCACATATGGAAGAGAACTGCAACTACCTTAAGACCCTCACTGCATCCAAGAAGGTTGTTATCACCAGCCCCAGGCCCACAACACTTCAGAGAAGGAAATAAAGTTATCAGTTACAGCAGAGCACTTTCCCACAGCTGGTTTTAATTAAGCTAATTTGGCAGTAGTGACTGACAGCAAGCAGAGCCTTCCCAAATCACTTTGCGAGCATTTTTGCCAGCATTTCACCATCTGTGATAACCACACTACTTGATGCTAACTGGGATCTGTCTGAGGCACAGCATTTTAGAGCGGTGTATCCACTCTCCTTTAAAATCATCTGGTACAGCCACTGCTTACAGGTAACTGGAGCCACTACTTACAGATAATGGGGTGTTGGGAGAAGATGCAGCACTTGAGGAAAGGTATTGGATAAATTCCACTGAGAAAACCACTTCTGAAAAAGCAGATAGATCACTTGCCAGAATCCCATCATACCTTGGCCATACCCATGCTACACTAAACTTATAAATGACCACATGGATACTGAGGAGATTTTGGAGCTTTAACAAACAGAAAAGCCTATATAATTTCTAGGCTAGTTGTGCAGTTCTTCTTTTGTGGATACATGCAGGATAGGGCATGTTTACCACAAAGAAATGCTTTGGATTATACCATGATGTCAGAACAATCCAAGGTATGGTGAGACTGTGCAAATTTAAACCCCATTAAGGGAATGAGAAAGGGCCTAGCGAGGGAGTAATTTTAATGATGTCTAACTACATGGAAATTTTTTTCTAAGGTAAATCTGTGACTAGCAATTGCAGTGCAAGACAGTAATGGCATAAGTACCAGCACTGATACATGAGATCAACATACATAAGGAACAGATGGATCAGTAAATGTAAGTCAAAAACATAAAAAAAAAACCAAAACCAAACCAAACCAAAACAAAACAAAAAAACAACAAACAAACAAACAAAAAATCCGACACAAACACTAGTTCAGATTGAAACACCGGCCTGGCTAACTCCAATAAATGCAGATTGCTGACACTAAAGCCAGGGAAGTTGCCAGGAACCAAGTCTTAAGTCTGAACCAAGGCAAAGAAAACAATGAAAGTTGCAGGATCCTAAGTCTGGGCTTCACCAGGGCAGAATTCAGGGACCAGCTTCAGAAAAACCCACAGGATATGGGCCTTGGGAGAAGACTGGTGCAGGAGAATTTGCTCATTTTGAAGAATGACATCCACCATGCTCAAGATTCATAGAGCCAATGTGCAGAAAGTCAAGCAATGGTACCAGGAGACCCACATGGATGAACAAGGAGCTTTTGACAATACTCAAATATAAAAAGAATGCAAACAAGAGGTGGGAGTGGGGTCAGGTGAGCAGGGACGAATGTAGAGACACTGCCCTAGTGTGCAAAGACAACCTGGGAAGGTCAAGTCCTGCCTGGAGCTGAAAACAATCAGGGACAGAGCAGTAAAAAGAAGACTAGGGAAAATGTGGGCCTCCTGCTGAGAAAAAAATATGGAAAAGGCCTGGAGAAATGGGCAGGCAGATCTCATGAAGTTCAGCAAAGAAAAATGCAAAGTCCTGCTCCTGGAGAGGAATAACTATGCCCTACAGGCTGGGTGCCAACCTACTGGAAAACAGCTTTGCAGAGAAGGACCTGGGAATCTGGGTGGAGAGGCTGAACCGAGCCAGCAACATGCCCTGGTCACAAAGGCAGCCAACAGCTCCCTAGGCTGGGGGGACCCTTGGCCTGGCTCAGCACCAGGGGGGCACTTCTGCAGGGCTGGGGAAACTGCTGGGCTTCCCTCCACAGAGAGACACATTGGAACAAGTCCAGTGAGCTAAGATGATTAAAGGATTGGAGCATCTGCCTCGAGGGGAGGCTGAGAGAGCTGGGATTGTTCAGCCTTGAGCAGAGAAGGCTCAGGAGGATCTTAGTAACATAACCTGGTGGGAAGGATTAAAGAAGGCAGAGATGAGGTACCCAGTGAAAGGACAACAGGCAATGGGAACAAACAGAAAAGCAGGAAATTCTGTTTAAACCTAAGAAAAAAACATCTGTACTATGGGGGTGTCTCCTACTTAAAACTGTTTTGTGACTCTCTGAAACAACCCTTGTTCTAAATAAGCACTGCCCTTAGGATTTAATGCAAGTACTGCTCGTCAGCTGAGACTGTTTCAGAACAAATTAAATGCAGAGGAATCACCTGCAAAAAAAAGACAAACCTTCTCCAGTCTTCTGCTAATACTATGCCAGGCAAAAATTCTTAACAATGCTTTAAAAAAGTGAGAACTGAATTTATCCCAAATAAAGCACAGGGTAAATCTAGTAACTACAAGGTTAGGGTTCACTTACAAAGCATTTCCTTCCCAGAATAATGAAATATATTGTTAATGGCCACTATTTGAGTCCAGGAGTGAAAATCGAACCATCCTGCTGAGGTCATGATTATTACCTATAATAAACTGGTTTTTACTACTGGCTTTCACAAGAGGAGCAGCCAGTTAAATACAATGTGCAAACTGGAGGGTTTTGGCCAGAGATTGAGTTAGCAGGATCTGGGCAGTTTCTCTACAGTCGTTCAATGTATTCAACATGACTGAAGTGGCCTGCACTGACAAATTCCCCCATCAAATTTCACCCCCCAGATTTCAAGCAGGTGGATTATTAATGCCCTGCATTCTGCTAGTGAAAATTAAAATGGCGCAAAAGGCACAGCTTCCTACCACAGCACCAAACAGCCCGTTCCCCTATATTCCCTCCTTTGAGCCATCACAAGGACTCCCATAGCTGAAACTGGCAAAACGCCTTTCCATGTTGGTCTTCTGCTGTTTTGGAGTAGGCTGGCATTGTTTGCTATGCCATGGGTCGAACAGAAATAGCTGGCTCAAGGTAAGTTGTAGAAATGAGGGCTACGGTTGAAGCACAAAGAATGCAAGTGATGTTTCAAAACACAGTTATAGCCAGTGCTAGCAGTGTTTCCTGCAGCCAAAGCCCAAAAGCACATTAACGCCTTTCTATCCACTTCTCCTCCTCTGTAGCTTTACCCCTACCAGGCACCTCATCTTCTGCTCCCAACAGATTCCATCACTACCATCCCAGAAACATGCAGAAGAATGAAGATAGACTGGGGAAACAGTTATTGGGGCCTATGAATAATTTTTCTTTTTTGAGCCTGTCTTCTCTCAATGAAATCACACTGTAGTACCTGTAAATTATCTATGAGGACAAACCATAATGAGAGGCAGACTCAGCACAAGAAGTGCTTCAGTGAGTTTGCCACTATACCTACTATATCTTGTACTACAAGGGTGTCTTCTGTGGCTTAGATTACTTTGTAAAGCAGAAAATTTCACTCACAAAGTAGTTCTTTTTGCCAACTTAATATCAAATAAGCCCATACTGTGGAATCACAGAATGTTTTGGTTTGGAACAGAACTTAAAAACCATCTAGTTCCAACCCCCTGCCCTGGGCAGGGACATCTTCCACTAGACCACAACCCCTGTCCAACCTGGCCTTGAAAACTTCAAGGAATGAGGCAGCCACAACTTCTCTGGGCAACCTGTTCCAGTGCCTTACCACCCTCACAGTAAATAATTTCTTCCTAATATTCAGTCTAAACCTACACTCCGAGTTTGAAACCAGTTCCATAAGCAAAAGTACATTACAGTAAAGTCCAAAAATAGCAGTGACCAAACTGAAGGTGTCTCACTTGCATCAGGATTACCAATTCCAACCCCAAACTAACACCAACCTCGAGGCCCCACAGGATACTTTGGCAGCAAAGGAAAATTTAGGAAATCTTCACAACCTGTGTGGCTCAGCTCATCACTGCAACTGCCCTCAGCACAGCTGTGCCATGACAACTGCTCACAGGGTGAGGAGAGGTGGTAAATTGGATCACTGAAAAAGTATGGGACAAAAGTCACCAAAAATGGACCTTAAAAATGTTACTGTGTAGTCACTTAGAGCAGATTTATCACAAAAATCAACACACTATGTAACTGTACTCTCAAAAACTTCGATTTGGAAAGCTCAGGTCCTTTCCACACAACTGAAATGATCCCTGGCAAAGCAGTAACATTCCTTAAAAGCGGGTCTTAAATAACAGCCCACCTGTTGACATTCAAATAAAACACAACTCTGGAGAACAGCAGCCAGAGACTGTGCAAGAATGTGGTAAATAAAACACAGGAGGAGAGAGTAGGGCTGTCCAACAAGAGATGGAATAATTGCAACTTTGTCCCCAAACCTTTACTGGTTTTATATTTTATCTCCAGAAGAAAAACTCTCTGGAAAGTTCCAGCATAATCAACTCCTCAATCTAGAACAAAGAAGGAACAGTCCTTCTACAACACTGAAGGACAAACAAGCTGTATCAGAATACACATCTTTGAAGCACTTTTAGTGACAGCAAAACCAATGAGAAAACATTCATACTTAATTGGCGGATTCTCCTACTTAGTAAATACATAAATGCATGCTGTGAAGATGAGGCAGTGATCCAACAACGACTAATAACATGTCAACAGTTCCAATGAACAACATATTAAGAGCAAAAAAAATTCCAAGCTCGGTGTGAAAAACCTCATTTTTTATCTTGCACCAACAGTACCCTCTGCTGTTCCAAAGCTGCACTGCATAAGGTGACATTCAGCCCTGACCACCAGGAGCACTCAATCCATCAAAAGCACCTACCTAGCTTTATTAATTGTCTCACTTCTTCTAAAGATGTTCCAGATATGTTGGTTTCTTCCTACTATGGGGCCAGGTTTTGGGGTGGTTACGATGTTAATCTATTTATTGTCCCAAGACCTTCTGTGATTAGAAAAAGACAGTTTTAGCCTTAAAAATGATTTTAAAATCAACAAAAAGAAAATAAATTGAAGACTATCCTCTAAGGAAGACAAATTATCCAGTCAACACTGCAGTAATATTTTCTGGATCATTTCTATAAAGCCAAAAGGGGGTTTTAAATTTTAAAATCAGTGTATCATTCAACAGCCAAACATCAGAGGAATCCAAATATTCTGCCATAAGGTTTTTCAAAAAGCAACTTGAAGGCTACATTCCATCTGGCAAATGGCCCTAGGGGAAACAACACAGGAAGACTCCTGTACTTCTGCTATCCTATGATAACCCAGCATCCCCATACTGGAAGAAGGACCATCACACTGCATCTGCAGCATAGCAAGAGCAGAGCCAGGGAGGTGAGGCAGAGAGTCCCATGCCCTTCTCCTGTGGTGAAGATTCCAGACCCTTCCATGCAAAGTCACCGTGAAGCTTCAACAAAAGCCCTGAACCTGAGGAGACACCAGCCTCACAGTGTATAACTGATGATCTTCATCAACAGAGAAATTCAGAAACTGAGTGTACTGCTGTTCTCCCCTCATGTGGAAGGCAATGTGAGGGAGGATAAGCACAAATTGTATGAGCACTACAGGAGAAAAAAAGCCCCCAAGAGTGATTTGAAGCACAGGCATCTCATCACAGGCAGCCTGTATGAGCAAGCACAAGGAGGAAAAAACATACAAGAGCAAGGAATGCTCTAACTAGATTACATGGTTAAGATGACCGTGCCAAAATTGAACTGTGAATGGATATGCTGAAGTATAATCCAGAACTACAGGGAAAAAAAAAAGAAAATAGAACTCCTTCAGTACAGAGAAGAAACAAACTTGTACAACTTGCAATGGAAAAGAAACCTCTACTGCCTGTTCTCAAAAGCTTTTCAGGGCAGAGTGACACATGACAGAAAATGTCAACAGAGCTTACAACCAAAAGAAACTGAACAAAACATGTTGTTCTTAACAAGACACTTCCACTCAGTTCAGTGTCTTCTTCTGAAGCAATGGGAGACAGCAGTCAGTTGCCTTTGACCAAAGGACACAACTTTGAAGCTTCAAAGATAGTTTCATGTCTTTCCATCAGAGCAGACTTAGAACCACATTTTCATACATTTCACAGCAACAGCAATCTGACTTTCAAGTGTGTGGCAAGTATACAAATGTTTGATCTTGGCAAGAGAAAAAAGTACTTCCGAGGGGACTCAATGGTGTTGTAATGAGTTAAAGGGAACAGCAGGCTGATCCAAATTGGCACCACAATACTGAAACCCTCATGTCTTTGCATTGAAAAGCATCAACTAGAGCACAACTGCAAACCACATTTTTCCATTCCACTCATTCCAAAGAAATACATGCTGGAGTACCACACTCCATGAGACATACACACAAGTTACAGAGTATTTAGAAGTGACAATCTTTAATATTTTTTTAAAATTTCTCCACTAGAAACATTATAAAGCCCAGATCTGAAGAAAATAAGACTGCAAGAAGCTTGTCAACTAATCTAAAATTCATACGCACATGTTGAGGGGAGAAAAAAAATTAAAACAAGAGAGGGTGCAAGTCAGAAAAGCTTGCAATTGACTTCATTGTGGTCAAAGTGATTTAGAGTAGACATCAGGAAAAATCTGTCTAGAGGGAAGAACAATTAAGCACTGGGACAGATTGTCCCGGTTTCCATGATTAGATTTCACAGAGTACTTATGACATATGTTGGCATAAAAAGATGTTAAAAATATTGTTTCTGAAGGCCCAGAGAAGGACCTCCTGCAGTTCTTTCCAGTGCTATTTGCTACAATTTCCTATGAAGGAAAACATTTTGAACAGCTATTATTAAAATATACAACTTCTAAAACAAGTAGTAACATTGAAAATCAGATAATCAAGTAAACACACAATACTAGAAAACAAGCATATTAATCTATACTTTAAAAAAGCATAGGACAATCATTTTCCAAATTAAATATTTACTAAAGTTTCTTAGTACCTAAATGTTATATACAGGAGGAAAGGAAACTGCCTTGTACTTACAGCTCACTCCCTGTTGTTTCTTAATGCCAGTGAGGTAGCTGGACTAAACGATAGAGTGCCAGGAGTGCAAAAATGCAAGATAACAGTGCTGAGGTACATAACATAAATATGGAAATAAGTTAAAAATAAATACTAATTATTTTCTCAAAACTTAAGTAATTATTTTGGAACTTAATGCCATCCCTTTCTTACCTACAGACTGACTGTTCAGGACTGATATTCTCATATCTTGCTGCTGTGAGTGCTTTAAAAAAAAAAGAAAATTAATTTTCAACACATTTTTAGCATTTTAGGACAGGAATAAGGAGGCTTCTGCTTTATGGCCAAAGAAACATTATTCTTCAATACAACCCAAGTCCTAAGAAGGTTACAATCACAATAATATAACTTCTTTCTCAGTGCAATTGCTCAACATCCATCTAGAAATCTGAGACTGGTTCAAGCCAATCCTGTAAGACAAGCCAAAAAACATTTGCCTTGATGGAGAAACAGCATGGAAGGAAAGAGAAATAAAAAATTATTAATGTGGATTTGCTGCTATCTTCAGGATGAAACTTGCATTATGCAAGCACCTAGATGTGTTGATAATACTGTCAGAGCCCAGTATTCAACATGCAATTGCAGGGAATTTATACCCCACGTGATTCCATGTAACTGCATTCCCCAAACATTTTATTGGACCAGACAGACATTCCAGAGATGAGGCTTCACGCTGTACAGGATGCAGGAAGGGAACCACCCAGCAATCAGTGCAAAATGAAACATTCATTCCACCAGCTCCCACTGGACATGGACAAAGGAAATACCACAAATAACGCTCTTTAATTAAAATGTGTTATAAAGTGTGCACAGGCACACACTAGGAGGAACTGATAAAAATATGTAAGATAAAATATCTTAGAAGAGGAGTACACTTACTTCTCAACTCCTACTAAAAGAGAAGAAATTATGGTATTTGTTATGGATTAGTGGCTTTGGAAATCTCACCTTTCAAGGACAGCAAGTGGAGCTGCTATGAGAAAGAGACAACCGCTACTGTTGGTGCAGTCACTGCAGGTAGAAAGACAATTGTTTGCAACGGCTAAAAGGACTCAAAAGGGAAATGAATCAACAACACACAATACTATGGTTGCCACCAGCATATATCTTATTGCACAATTAATGAAATACCTCCAGTGTCCCTATTCCACAGAGTTTTGAATCAATGAAGCAATTCATGGGAGAGATTTAAACAGCTTAGTGTGGATGCCTGACTGAAAAAATAAACTACCTCAAAAACAGTTTGGAAAACAACATCTGTGCTACACCAGGAACCACAGAACTTGAAGAAAATTGAATTAAAGAAAGATGTGCAGAAATTTGAAACATGATCAAATATTCAATACAAATGCTCAAAAGGATTAGAAAAACCAAACACAAGTACACAAGGAAGACTTTAAGGACACTGTTCCTTTTGGATGCAACACACTGCAGTGCTCAACTCCCTCGGAAAAGGGGTTGCAACCCTAAATCTATAATCACTTTAATAATGATCAAACCCATGTTCAACACTCTAGATATTTCACATTTTTAGTCACAATCCAGACATGCCTATCATTAACAGCTGGCAGCAGCAGAAGTCATTAAAACTGCAGCAGTGTTCACACCCAATCCAGCTATTTTCAGCAGTACTGCCTTCTCCAGAGGGAACCAATTACAACACCTACGGCCTCCCTTGCAACCATCATCTTCACAGAGTCCTCAGCTTCTAATTACACAGCAGTCAGTAACAGCCATCCTCTTTCAAACAGTTCTTTGTTATTCTGAGCTTATAAACAGCTGTGTGTCAAGCACTCAGAGCCTAAATTAGTAGTATTGCACCAACAGTCACTGCCTTTCCTCACTGACCTTCTCATCTGTTGAGTTCTGAATTTCAAGAGACAGCCCTGATTACTTTGTTAATTACTTCTCACACTGTCTTCTGGTCTTCACTTTATACCTACAATTATAAACAAAAAAAAGCGTGTAGGCATATGGAACACGTATTCAATTCCCACTTCATCCCAAGAGTCCTTCAGGGGAAGGAAGTGACAATGGCTGCAAGTTACAGATTAAGATGTTCTGATTAGACATTAGGAAAAATGTCTCTACCAGAGCACAATGGGACAGTTTGCCCAGAGAGGGTGCCTGGTGCCTGAAGTCTGTTTTTCTACTCATCACTCTGTTCTATATTCCCTTAAAAGTGACTGCTTTTGAACTGATCCTCTTGAGAAGCAAAAGGCCTTTGTGGCAGCAACATCAATACCTATTTTGTTATTGTACAGTCAATACATTCAATATTGTACATTCCAAGTTAAGTGCCCCTTCATTGATCAGGCATTTCTTCAACAAACTCCAATATGAGCACCTCCAGTGCAACAAATGCATGATAAAGAGGTGTTAGAAACAGAAGGTGACATAGCCAAAAGTATACAGAATGATTTAACTGACATAAAACAGCAAAAAAGTTTAAGACAAGGGGTACAGGGATACCCAAATATAAAAAAACCCCAAACCACTCCAAACGACAATGAACCCTCTGTTCTACTACATCATGCCTGGTCTCTAGGGAGGGCTACAGACAAGCAAGGGATTGTGCAGACGATCAAACACCAGGGCACTGACACAAGGCCTGTGAGGACAGACTGAGGCAATGATCTTGTTCAGCCTGCAGAAGACAGCGCCTGGGGGAGGCCAAAGGGCAGCCTTCCAGCACCTGCAGGAAGCTCCCAAGAAAATGGAGCCTGGTTCCCAAAGTGCCACATGGTGGGATGATGAGCGGCGGTGGGCAGAAGGTGAAATGAGAGGTTTGGACTGTTGGATGTAAAGAAAAATCTGTTCACCACGAAGACAGTGAAGCACTGGAAAAGACTGTACAGAAAGGTTGTGCAGTCTCCATTCTTGGAAGTTTTCAAAACCTGACTGGATAAAGACTTGGTCTCAGCTAATAATTCATGCTGCTTTAACCAAGAGATTGGACTAGAAATTTAGTTACATTCATTCCAAATAGTGTTATCATCTAATTTTGCAATGTCTTGCTCTATTCTTAAAAACACTTAAGATTTTTTAAAGGTATTCTAAACCTGAAAGAATTTAACATTAAAACTAATCCATGTAGGTTTATTTTCCTCTATCTTACCATATCTGGACACATAATATAAGACAGAAAGGCTTATTTTTCCCACTCTTTACACATTACACATGTAGGCACACAAACGTAAGAGCGTACTGCAGTTACCTCTAGTAAAAGGCCTCTTTTTATGACTAAGCCTGAAATGATAATGGCTAAATGGAATTAGAGAGAAATATACAAATAACTCAGGTGAGAGATGCAAAAAAAATTTCTGCTTTAAACAACAGAAAAGATGGGAGATTCTGAATATTTCTAATATCTGTTTCTGAATATGGCTAATTCTGATATTTCCCAAGACTAATTCTCAATCTTACCCTGCTTTGCTAGAATAAATCTACTTTCATCCTTAAGCTGACCTCATATCAACAGTTACAATGTGCAAACCTAAGAAGTACAAAGATTAGCTGCTTTCAAAGAAATAATGCAGTATGTGCACTTAATCTTTCAGGTGCTCACAACATAGGAAACATTTGGAAAAGCACAGCTTCAATTATAATATATTTCTTTCCAAGTAAGCTCACATAAAGAAGTTTAATATCTTGAAATACTGTTCTCCTTCCTAATCTGGCTTTCTAGAATCTTGGCTAGTCCCACATTCTCAGTCTTTCCAATGTCTATGTAGATACTACATTATTTTCTGAACCCAGGTAAATTCTTAAAAGTCTCATTGTAACTTCTACCCAGAGTTAAACATTCACTATCTTGTCTTCTTAATCACCTTTTTAAAAAACATAAACAAATAGAATCCTTTGCCATTCATTTAGGGCAATTTTATCAAACATTTCTAGAGAAATTAATTACCTCCCCATCTTATTAACTCATTTATGTTTTAACTAGGCTTTAAGGGTGTTTTTTCAGACAACACCATTAGTCTGGGAAGCTCAATACCACGTGAAGATAGTAACAGGTTTGCAAAGTAGTCAGACAAGTTTATATCAGAAAATCTTAAAAGGCACTATGATGCACAAAGATAACATATCTATCTCAGAAAACCAAAGGTCACACACTGCAGGAAGACAGGAGAATAGGACGGGAGAAACAGCAGTACCTGCTAACCCCACTGTCAGTTTTCTGAGATATTCTGCTGCTTGTGCCTCTGGCCTGGGCAGGCCCAGCTGACTGTTACCAGTGACAGAGGGGCAGAACTTACCCATACAGATTTTGCCATGAAACATGAGACACATATACAACAGATGTGCTTCTTAACACAAACTTGTCTCCCAAAGCTTTTATTTTACTTCTTTCTTTAAAGTACATGAAACTAAGAGCAGTAGTTGTTTTAATAATTATAAACATGTCATTATCACTTGTCACAGGACTGCAGCATATTTTCATCTCCAGTTTCCATATAAATTCTACCTGAGGAAAAGCAATTCAAATTATCAAATGTGTCTTTATTCCTTTCCTGTGCTTCAATCCCTGCAGAAGGATTGGCAGGTTTTTTGGATCTTCTGATTTTTCAGGATTAGAAGCATACAGATTTTCTGCATAGCACTAACCCATGAGATAAGAATGAATAGTAAGAACTTTTCTTCTCTCTCCTCAGCTGGCAGAAGTCCTTTAAACAGAACAAACTGTTTTGTAAATAAATGAAGTAATGAAGTCTGACTTCCTAAGAATTTTAGATTTGTCTACATTTTCTTCTCCTTGCACTAATGCAAGCATGGTACTCAAAACCTTACACTCCTGTGTAATCTCTCCATTCTTTGGGCAAATACAGAATTTCAACTGAATGTAAAAGAAAAAAGAATCGATCAATTAGGAAAGACTTTCTGAACAGGAGTGTCAGGAGATAAAACCAGGCATTTGTCACAAGGTGGGACGTGATCAGATTATGAAAATAGCTATGGGCAAAAGCAGTGAACTGTAAAATATAAGTGGATATAAATAGCAAGGTTTCTCCAAATTAAGTTACTGTAAAACCAAATGACTATACGGAAGGTTGTCTTAATTTTCACCCAGGGCACGGCAGCTGCCAGTCTGTAACTGCGAAGGAAATACGAATGCTCCGGGTTTTTGTTTGCGGGTTTTTCCGTGGGTTCCTTACCCAACATTTTCGCCGTGGCCGTGACGTGGCGGGCGCGCCGGGCCTCTGCTGCCCCCGCGCGGTGCCCGGGCGCCTCTGCAGGCCCGGCCTGCGCATCCTGCCTCACCTGCGCGCCTCCGCGGAGTCTCAGTAAAACTCCTGATGTTTCACTAAAAATCCGGGTGTTTCAGTAAAAATCCTCAGTTAAGCACGTCGATCTGTCCGGGACGGATTAAAAGTAACATTTCCTAAAGAGCTGGAGGGAGAGGGAAGAGAAGGCCCCTCTATTTTCACACAGTATCAGTTCCCTGGACCAATTCACTACACAAACAAGTTTTTCAGAATATCTGAACACAAGCCAGAGGAGCAGAAACTGCTTAGCCAGGAGCTCAGCAGAAACTCTCCAGTACGGCAATCCCATTTCACATTACCTCCTCTGTCATGTTATTTAGTCTTCACAAAGACTGAAGTGTTTGATCGGGGAAAAAAAAATTAGGAGCACAGAACCAGGCAAAAAAATTAATTCCTCACCAAAAAAAAAAAA
>WEKY01037332.1:4494-42666 GCA_013390045.1 Picathartes gymnocephalus | reverse complement strand
GCCCGCCCGCAGAGCGGCCGCCGGCGGCCAATGGGACGGCGCGAGGGGCCGCGCTCCGGCCAATCGCGGGAGGTGTCAGCAGCCAATGGCGCGCGGGCGGGGGGGACCCCACTGGGGGAGCGCTGCGGCAGGGTGGCGGTGCGCGTGCGCGGAGCGCCCTCCGCACCCCTCCGAATCGGCGCGTGGCGGCGGCGCCGCGGGAAACGACCCGGTCCGGGTTCCCCCTCACGGCTGCTGCCGGGCATCGCTCCTCCTCCGGATCCCGGCGCCGCTCTCCAGTCACGCCGTGGCACCTCCAAGGCACTGCGGTGCCTCCAGGCATGGTACTGGGTGTCCCCTGCAAGCACCACATCCGCTCTGAGGTTACGCATTGTCACCCCACAGCACCGCACCTTCCGCCAGCTGAGGCACCTCAGCTCCTGCCCAGCCGCTGCGCCCCTGCAGTGACACGGCATCTCCCGCCCTCCAGGGCTCCATTGAGTGCGCTACGTCTCCCTTCAAGTGCTGCACTGCCCGACCTCCGAGCATTGCTCCGATGGCCTCTCAGCCCTGCCCCGCTCTGCACAGCCAGGCTGCAGCCACGACACGGCAACGCAGCCCTGGGGTGCTTCCAACACTGCCCCACACAGCACCTGTCCCTGCTGCACAGTCCAGCCACTGCCTTCACACCATCCTCCGGCTTCTGCAAACCTCCCAGCACGGCACACTCAGCAAGGTCCTACCCAGCCCCGGCACGGCTCTGCGCCACCTCCCCGGTGTGGCACAGCCTCCACCACTGGACCACACCGGGCTGCACAGACCACGCCAGCTGCCTTTCCACCGCACAGCACAGCTCGCCGCCACGCAGACAGTGCAGCTTCCACGCGCTTCCCAGTATGTTACAGTCTCCACCTTCTCACTGCACAACTGCCCTGTAAGCACAGCAGCACTGGGGCCTGCCTGCACCGCATTCTTCCCACAGCATTGCCCTTGTTCTTGCTGGCCCCACAACCTTCTAATGCTCCTTAGGCAGAGGGCAAGTGACAAACTCTAATATAAAGGGAAATCGTTAGTCATGAGGGGGAACCTCATCTGAAAGGAAAGAAACCATAAGGAGTAAACCTGCATCTTCAGTGACCAGCCCAGTGACCCTCCATGAGTCACTGATAACAGAAGGTAAAATCACAAAAGGTGATTTTAAAGGAATCTAAGTAAGAGCATGGTGTCAGCTCCCACTGAGGTGAGCTTAGGTGCCAATGTTGAATGGCAGACACTGCATTGAGCAGCACAGACCTGGCTGAGCACTGCCTGAGACTGCTCCCTGGCAGCTGACAAAAGGCAGAATGCCTGCTGGTCACCGGAAGAGCTGGTGAGGGCTCATACAGCCCTATTTTCACAGCCAGAAGCCCCACCTTATGCTCTGCAAGAATGGAGTCAGTGCAAGTTGGTTGTAAGTGTGGCACCCATGCAGCCAGGCTTCCAGAGCTACCACACTCCTCTGCAGAAACACAAGGGACACACACTGATATGCCATTAGGATTTTTGGATGTCAACAATTTCTAGAGACAGCACAGGAGACCAACAGACTCATGCAAGCACACAGGTACCAATATTCTGATGAGGAGGTATGTGGGGAGGGGACATGACCCCTTCCATGCAGCCCTGTCCATCTGTAGGTCTGCCCCCCAAGCTGATGCCCCACCCACCCCCAGCTCGCAGGGCTGACCTGCTCAGGATGCTCGTTGCTCTCACTCATCTGAGGCATCTCCCTTCCCTCCAGCTTCACGGCTAGCTGGCAGCCAGGGCTGGTGCAGGCAGCCTCCTCCGATGGCCCCAGCTCTGCTGCCGGGCTCATTTCTTCCAGCAACCCCACCGACTCCTGTGCCACATCATGTCTGGCTGGAGCCCAGTTTTACTTTACAAACGCTTGCTTTATGCCTGCTCCTCTCTTCCCCTTTTCACCCTCCCTCTGCCTAAGCTGGGTCTCTTCTCCCTGCCTCAACCACCCTCGTCCCTGTGACAGAGAGCTGCTGCACTGCCTGCTGCCACTGCGCCACATCTGCTCCAGCTGTCCCCAAGCTTCACCTAAACCGCCTCCGACCGTAGCGCACTTCAACCCCGCGGTGTGCGGGCACAGCCCGTGATCTGATTTCAGCGGTGAGATAAGCGGGGACCTACAGCACGAAGCCAGATAGCGACAAGTCTGGGGCTTGCTCCTGAGCCCGTGTTTGTCACTCAGGAAACTCTACCCCCGTTATCAGGTGTCAGTGTGCTGGAAAGAACCCAGGATGAAGTCACCCTTCTTGCCAGTCTGGAAAAAAATCAGAAGGCGAGCGCTGTGTATCTTGGAAAATCAGGTTCCACCGCCTGGCAGCTGTCTGATGGCCATGAGATGAATTAAGGCAATGATTAGTGGAGTGATTTGGTTCAAGTATCAGGACTTTAGTCTGAACATGTTCCTACTTAGCTTACACATTTCATTCGCAGGCAGATGTCAAGCTGGATGTTGCTAGGAGATAGACAGCAGGGGAGTAATTAAGTCTGATTAAATCCTATCATATTGCTGTGCTGCTTTCTAGAATGCTCTGGAGCTTTTTAAAGCCAAACTGACCAAATGATCAGGCAAATGGTCCAGCCCATCCTGCTCAACAAAACCCACTTGCAGCAAACCTGCTGGGCCTGTGGCTACCCATGTGTCAGCAGAGAATTTCTTACAGCAGCATTGGCCATGATCTGGGAAAAAAAGGGCTCTGGCAGAGGGCACAGCTGGTGGCTGCATTACCAGGTAGCACAAGACAGTTAGGGCTGGTCACTGCTTGGAGCAGGCAGTGAGGGGTCCTACCCCTGTGTCTCTGCATCACTGTTGCAGAGACACTCACGTTGGACTAAGCATGACTTGGACACACCAGCATGACCATAAGCAAAGCTTCCTTCTGCCCTTCTTTTGAAAAGAGCCTGCCTGGGGCATGCCAAAATTGCTCTGCAAATTTCCCTCATGTGCATGATGCTGACCACCACAAGGCATTGCCACTGAACTGACACCTGTCTGCATTTTCTTTCATGATGGCTGAGCCACACACTATATGGGGGAACACTCATAAATAACAGCTACAGGTTCTTTTCCCACCAGTAAAAAAAGTTAGGCTGTAACTATCTCCGTCAGATGCCAAATACACGCATCAGCCTTCAGGCTTCCTTCATAGAGATTTCTAATCTCATTTTGTTTCTTTACCCTTTAAAAATTACCATTCTAATACTCACACTGTAATCCTTCTCCCCAAATTATGTCATCAAATCAGAGCTGATACTAATTAATGCAGTATTTTATGTTTAATTAAATACCACTATATACCCAGCAAAGATCTCTTCCAGTAATGGCTAGACAGAGATTACCTCTGCTGATGCACAGGCTCAAGGAATGCAATCTGAGCTGTAAGACTTGCAGTTTGTCTTATCTATCTGACCAAACTTGTTTAATCTCACACACTCATTATGTATTATCCTTAAATGCAGACTCTGAACATGATCAGACTATGGAGAACACTTTACATTTCTGGTGCTCTGGCTACTCTAAGAACAGGAGTGTTAAACAGCATCAGCACTGGGTCCACACAAAACAAGTTAAAACAATCTGAACTTGGCTCAAAAATTCTGCCACCCTCCAGATGTTTTCAACAGCAAAGAATTACACTACCACTTTGGGAGGTGGTAAACACCTGAAGCCTGCCCAATTGCCTCCCCAAGTTCTCTGCCTGACTGGACCAGGTTTTCCAGGGTCTTCCTCAGATGAAGTGACCCAATAGTCTCACCTGGCAGGCAGCCATGCGAGTGCCAGCTGCTGGCCAGCACCCCACTTAGCAGTTCATCTCCATGCAGTAATTCCAATACACTATGTTTGGTTCACTCATAGTTTCCAGGAGAAGAGGTAGGCTTGAATTGAAGACAAGCATTGAAGACCCACACTTTTCTGGGTCTGTTTCAGGAGTCCCTCACCCGCACGTTCAGAGGAGCATCCCACCTCCCTATATCTGGCTTCAGCTTGTAGACATACCATTTTGTTCTGCCTTCTGCTTGATTAAAGAGCCTTTCAGAGCCTGGCATTTTCTCTTTGTGACACTACACATATGCTGCAAGCAAACCCCCTCTCATCCGTCTTTCTGAAAAGCTAAATATACTGAGTCGCTTAATTCTCTTTCTGCCAGGCTTTTCCTCCCACCCTCAAGCCATTTTTTGCGTTTCTGCTCTATAGAGCCTCTCTGATTTTCCTGAATCCTTTTCAAGATACAGAATCCTACAATGAGCCTCTCTAATGCTTTGACACAGGGATTTAATCTGCTTTTTCCTATTTTCTGTCTTAAAGGGCTGCATTAGTCCTTTCTACCATAGCATCAGGATAAGCATTCAGGCAGGAATGTCCCAAATCTTTTCCAGACCCCCTGCTGGCAGGTTAGAATCACCTGTATCTTGGCTGGACATCCAGGAACTGATAAATGGAGTTTGGTAGTCAGGGACGCCTCCACTCCCACACACCTCCCTCACTCGCTGCCTGTGCTAGAATCATGGATGTCATGGTTGCCACATTTGGAGGGGCTTAGGGAGCTGAGCTTGGTAGGCCTTGGCAAGAGTTGCTGAGCCCTGGTGAGCTGTCCAGGAACAAATGTCCTGCTCCCAGTAGGTTACTGTGCCGTGAAAGAGAGGAGAGCACAGAACTAAGCAGTGCCTGTTGGCATCCAGGCTGATTTGACTATTTGGGAAATATTTTGCAATGCCTGTTAATATTTTACCCATCCTGTTCAGAGTGACAACAGTCACTGTGGAATCTGTACACTGACTAGTTACCAGGCTGCACAGCCTGAACATAGTCTCTTAAAAATAATAGGCTAGGTGAAATCCATCTTTAATTATGAAATTACAAAACCAGCTAAAATAATCTCCCCCCAGCAGCTTCCTCAGTGAAGCCTACCTGAGATCTCAGAGTGAAATAGGAAATCTTGCTCAGCCCAGGTACCATCACTGGATATCACAGTGCATTGCTTCATGCTAGTGCTGCAGGAACCTTGAATGAGCCCAGCTCCAGCTGTGGCCGTGCTGCCTCTCTGAAGCCAGGAGCGCTGTCCTTGAGTTTCTGAGATGCTCGCTGAATAAACTTGAATTTCAGAGACAGAACTGTGATGGCCATGAACCTCAATGGGTTCATCTTGAGCTCTCTAGCCAGGCATTACCCGTCCCCTTTCATGCCATAAGAACAGCTGGAAGAGTTGGGCAAGGTAGGCAGGTACCATTCAGCCACCGCTTCCTCTCAAACCGGAATGGCAGGAGTGACTCCATCTCACATGCTGTCACAGAGAGGAGGGAATTTGGCAAAGCAGTGGCACAAGGAGAGGCTGCAACTCCCCAAGCCAGCCACACTCATGCTACAGGCCCAATTAATTCGCAAACAACTGGGTGATTTAATCACAGACTCTCCCAAACATGTGTTAATTTTTAATGAATGGTCAGCTGGTAGTAGGCCAGCATAATCTAAAGGGTCAAAGCAATAGGCAGAGAAATGGCAGAGAGCCCCAGACTGCCATTGGGTAGGTGAAAGCACAGCTAAGGGCGTCCTGAGGCTGTTACACAGGGAAACTCCTAGCTGGGCAAAAGGAAAGTTCTGGCTGCTGAAAACAGGAGCATCTATAGAGAACACTTTGCCTTCTCCACTGCTTTCAGTAAATGCTGTAGGATTTTAATTAAAAGTATGTATTATAAAGAATTAATAAGACTCAAGTAGATTAACAACTACACGTATTAACAGCTACATTCTGAGATCTGTCAGTGAGCCAAGCCTTAATGGGGAGACATCAACAACAGGAAGCCTACCTAGACCCCCAGTGATCCGTGGTCCAGTGCCATTTAATAGGTCTTAATACAAATTGTCTGGATGACAAGATGAAGGCTTACATTTGGGGCTGATAAAACACTGAACAGGCTGCTTGCTGCTACAGCACGAGCTGAATGGCCTGGGAAAATGATCACAGCCCACAGCACAGTGACAGGCTGCAGAGGAAGGTTCTTGGGAATGGAGAGGACAGGCTGTACCGCAGGGTGAAGAATCTCCCTGAAAGCGGGGGTGGGAGGTGGAATTAAGGAAAAAAGCTGAACAAGAGCTGTCCCCCCACATGACTGTTGCTATGAGCCTGCAGCACAGTACCTTGGCTCTGAGAGCCATGAGTCAGAGGGGCATGGAGGGGATTTCCAACCAGAGCTACAGCTCTGGCAAAGCCAACTTGATGTCTGGTCCAGCTCTCCAAACTTTAGAAGAGGCACAGAAATCCCAAGAAGCAGCAACACCCCCACAAGAAGGAGTTAAGGGTTGGAAATGTGGCAAATAAGGCTGCATAGGATGTGAGGAGTACAAGCTACTTCACTGCCCCAGGAGAGGGTCTCCTCACTGCCAAGAGGGAATGGAGTACTGGTATGGGCAGAAGGTAGTGCAGGAGGCAAAGGTGAGAAGTTGAAGATGGGAAAAACTCAAGCCTGAAACTAGGTACAGCATGGTCACTGAAGGCTGCAGGGGCAGCCATCCTCACCATGAAGCAGCTTGCAAAGTAAGTTTAGATCTCAACAAGTTTAAGGTCTCAGCTTTAATTTTTTGACATCTGTGGCTCAGGCATGAAGAAGAGATGCTGCATGCTGCTTGCTGTTTTGCCTGTAAGCAAAGACTGTAAGACCTGTAAGCACCCCTCCTGATCTCTTGTCCAAACAGCTCCAGCAGCAAAAAGGAGGCCAGGACTGATTCCTGCATGTCAGAGAAAGTAGTGGAGAAAGCGCAGAGGGCTCTGACTGAGGACGGTCTTGTTCACCTGCTCTTCCAGCTCATGCACATATCTTTGTAGAAACAGGTACAACAGCCAGAGCTGGCTCTGTGGCATTACACTACCTGCAGCAGTGCTCATTACCAGCCCTTGACCATGGAATGCCTCATTTCCATCCTGGAGCTTCAGTACTTAATTACTCTCACTGGAGCAATCCCTTGTGCACCTTCAGGTGCCCTGCTATGGTGATGGGGCCACTAGCCATGGACTCCTCTTTTCAGCCTGTTCAACCTGAACTTGCTCTTCATTGCTCCCTGGTGCCTGGTGAACTGGAGCCTATGAACCCAAGTAATGCACCAGCAACCTTCATACAACACAGCAACCAGCTCTGTTACTCATACTTGTTTCTTCCATACATGCCCAAGTGAGCTGATGCCAAAACCCACAGCATAAGCACAGCAGCACAAGTGCCCGAGTCAGTGTCCACTTCAGGTTTACAAACCTTCCCCATTTGTGTCACTCTGATCTCTTCCCCACATGCCCAGAGGAAAAGGTCACGAATGCTGCCTCTGGTAAGCAACTCCCAGGGCACGTCTTGTCTGCAGAGCCACAGGCTGCACCCCTGCGGGTGACTGCCCCTCTCAAAAGCCCATGATGCACCAAGGGACATCAACATCTTCCAGTGCAAGGCCAAGAGCCCAGAGAGATGCTCTTGAAGCATCCTACCTCCTACACATCTGAGACCAGGGCAAGCATGATGCTCAGGACAGGGATCAAGGAGACAGAAAGTAGAAAGGGCAAAGGGCAAGGAGAGGCAGGAGGAAGGGAAAGCACCAGGCACCTCAAATGCTGCCAGTCATTGGGAGGGTGGTGGGAGGAGGTGCTGGTGCTGCTGGTGGAGGTACTTCACTGTCAGTCATGAGAACTCCTGCCTGGCCTGAGGCACTGGGCTGGCAGGGTAGCTGCCAGCTGAGGTAGCCTTGCCATGTCCCAGTGCCTGTCTTCCCCACTCCTGACTGCTGAGGCTTATCTGGTCCCTCTTGGGAAAAAGAAGAAAGGAGAGGAGCCACTCAGCATGGCGTGGGCCAAAGGAGCTGTGTGGGAGGGTGCAGGAGCTGAGGGCTTAGTTTGCACTGCCCTGACCCCTGTGCTGCAGGACATGGACAAGGGTTTGTGCTCTGCTGTGGGACATGAACACGAACAGATTCAGCATTTGTGACAACCTGTGCATTCCCGCAGCTGTTTTTCATAACAGAGTTGGAGCAGCCAGGGGGAAGTCCCTCTGGGTGCTCCGTTTGCTGGCAGGATGTGGGCTAACAGCAGCCATGAAGAGGCAGCTGCCAATCACAGGCAGGGGACACAGACAAAAGGGTGCTGCGGAAACCCCTCAAAACCCCTGGGTACATCACTCAAAGTCACACAAGTCTATGTTGGTAGATATGAGTGAGAACAGGACTAAGGGGACACGGGATACTTATGTAGTAAGTGGGATCCTAAACAGTGAATGTACAGAGCTGTCAGCCATGGAGGACTCTGCCCCTGGCCCAGCAGTCATGGGGGACCAGCAAAGCCAGCAGGTCCTTGTTTTCAGCTGCAGCCCACCCTGTCCAGCCAGAAGAAGATGGGGACAAAGCTCAGCCTTTCCAACAAAGCTTCTCCACCCTACTCCATGGGAACCAACTCCCTGTGCCACAGCCAAGGGAATATGAACTTTCTGCAGCCATCACCTGAGCCACCATTATGCTGGGGAATGCTCGCAGATCCACAAGGTCAGGCAGAAGCAGCTGCTCAGGGCTGGAACTTTCCAGGTCTCAGTAGCCAGTTGAGGAAGGTTTGCACCTGCAGCTGAACTGGTCCTTCCAATGCAGGGATGGGGTAAGCCAAACACAGTGAGGTGTTGGTACCAGTGACACCCTCCCTGACAGACTGGTTCCTGGTGGGTGGGGTAGATTAGCACCACTGTTTTGTGCAGTCACCCAGACAAGTCCTGTATTCAGAGTCCAGTACCTACAACCCATCGGGGTTGGCACGTGAACCCTGGTGTGAGGCTGGGTAGAGCAGCCTGCTCCAGCCCAGCTCCCCTCTAACCCAGCTTTAGACCCTGTGTTGGACAGTTCTGCCCTCTACCAGCACCCATGACACAGTCACAGCTTGGCAATGTCACCTCTCAGCAGCACTGTGTCACTGTGTGCCCAGGGCATCAGGCACTTGTTTCATGCAAGGCCTCCCCAGCAGTGCTCAGGGACCACCTTCAGACAAGCCTGGCCACAGGAGACAGCCCTGTGCCCCAGATCTCATCAACTCATCCCAGTCACCTCCGAATCACTGTTCCTTCCACTCCACCAGCTGCAGCCCCACACAGGGCTCTGATGAAAAGCGGAAGCTTTGATACCTTCTTCCATAGAACTTTCCAAGCCTCACACCCTGCAGAAAAGCCAAACTCCTCTGCTGAAAGAGCTCCCTATTTCTACGACAGGAAGCGACCATGTCACTGCCATGCTTCAGTCCGACAGCTTCAGATTCCTCCCTCCTTTTTCTTCAGAAGCCAGGAAATACCCCCAAGGTCAAGAGCCAGCAAGATCTGGGGAATTCATTAAACTGCTCTCTCAAAAGCAGTGAAGCTGCACGAGTTCAGAGGGAGAAGGATGGTAGTATCCTGCAGCAGTAGCTGCTTCCAGCAAGCCCGGAGCCACAGCACCCGGCCAGTGCTGCCTTCCCTGGGGAAACAGCCCACGCTTCTCCCATTCCACCAGGTGGCTGCAGCTGGGAGAGGCATCGCACGGTCCGGATGTGGAGTGAGCCTGTCATCTCTCCCTCATCAGCACAGCCAGGCCTAAAAATATCCCAGAGTGGGTTGATGGTGGTTGTGCTATAGTCTCCATTATGCAGATGGAAATGGCTGGTCCCTGCCAGAGTGCCTGGGGAAGCATACAGCTCCTCTGCCCTGCACTGGCACAGGATCTTGGGATCCTGTGCTGTGCTGCAGAAATCTCCAGAGGAGAGAAGTGCCAGGGACAGACCATGGCACAGAGCATCGCAGCCAGGCACAGCATCACTGCTAGGGATATTCTGGCCAGGGCAGACAGCTCCATAAGCATTGTCCCTCCTGGGTGCATGGGACTGAGCACGGTGGGGAAGAGGGGAATGGAGTGTCACAGCCATGAACTCCTAACAGTGATGAAATGGGGAGCTGCCCAGGCAGCACATGATGAGTCAGAAGTGCATCCAGGCAGCTGGGCTGACAGCACTGTGTGTGCAAGCATAGGGGCACAGGGAGCTGGAGGACAAGTTAGCAGAGCAGCCATAGCAGGAGTAGGATGAACCCTCAGCCCACAGGAAAAACCAGAGGAGCGCAAGAGCAAGGGGCCAAATTTGCAGCTTTGCCAGGAAGAGGGCTGGCTGGCTTTGTGCCCTGCAATATGCTGCCAAAGGGCAAAGCTGCCAGCTCCTCCCTTCCCACCCCTGCACGTCCCAAATTCACAGGGCCTGACAGTGAGCACAGCTGAGCCTCAGGCAACTGCTCACCCAATAAACCTGCCTGAGTGGGAAAAGCAGCAGAGACTGCTGGAGAAGTCAGGATGTAGCAGCCCCCATAAGTGGCTTACAGGGTAAGATCATTAATCCAGCGCAAGAGATTCTGGCTCTGATACAGACTCTTGGCTGGCAGGCAGTCTTGATTTCATCCCAGCCTCACAGGTGTCCCTAGGATATCATAAGCATCCTTGACCACAAACCTGAAATGCCATTTACTCACCCTCACCGCATGGTGTGCTTTCCTCAGATCCTGGGCCAGCAGGGCAAGTCCCGTGCACAGCCAAACCTCTCCTGGAATGGTGAGCCAGTATCAAGGCCACACTGACTGGGTAACGCTTCCCAGAGGCACATGCTACAAGCACAGACCTGTCACACCTCTCCCTGCGCCAGACCCTTGGCAGTTCCCACAGCCTGCAGGGAGCTGTCCCCAGGGATCAGAGCCCTGAAAAATCTCACCTGCTTGTAGGGCTGGAGGACAGGTTGTGCTGGGAGAGCAGTGAGACCAAAACACCATATGGCCCAGCCATAGCCAGGCATCTGTTCACTGGGAAGTGGAAAGTCTGTCTCAGCAGGTACCAGGCACCTGTCCAGAAAGGCTGCACAAGGGCTCTTCTGTTCAGTGGCTTCTGGAGGAAGGATTCTCTAGGCAGGCTCCAACCCGTCTGAAGAAGGGGTGGGGATCCACTGTGTGAGGTGATGACTGTCCCCCCACAGCACCACAGCCCTAACCCTGCACTCTCTCTGGGAGTGATCTGTGTAGCCTCCACACAGCCAGTGCACAACTGGAGGCTGCTTCTTTGCAGAGGCTGCACAAATGGGCAAAGGACTGGTCCAGGTCCCCCAAATCTGCCCCCACAAGATGTCAGAGAGTGGAGGACACAGGCAGGCAGGAAGGATCCTAGGCAGCTGTCCCAGCCAGCATGATCCAGGGCAGCAGTGACCGAACCAGGCTCCTGGGGAAAGACCTCCCCAGCATGCTGTGCCAGTACAGTGCCCCACACAGGCAACAGTCCAGCCCAGAACAGGCAGGGCAGTGGGGCAGGAGAGACCTCACTACACTGGGCTGGGACCCCTTGGAAGGGCTCCTCTGGAGAAGGTGAGGAGCAAGAAGCCCTTCCTCGTGTGCTGGCCCATCAGGTGCTGACGTGCCTGGCTCCCAGCCCAGCAGCTTGGTCACGCAGCTCCCATGAACGCTGTCTTTCTTCTCCGTGCTGCAAAACCCTTGGCAGCCCCTCACCCGCTTCAACTGGGGAGGGAGAAGAGACAAGATCTCTTTTTTCTGCCCTTTCCCCTTGCCGGGCTCTGCACAGTGCTGAGGGCCCAAGCTGGGGGTCTCCCTGCTAGTGACAGCACTGCAGACCTCTGGTCCCACAGGAGTCACCCTCCAAAAACAAGGAAGCGCAGGGTTGGCCCCAGCCCCACTGTGTGGATGGCTGAGTGTCCAAACAGGATGCCCTGTGCTACCTCTGCATATGAAAGGGAGAATGGCAGAATTTGAGCATTTACACTTCCGCCAGTCCCTGCGGACACCAGCTGTTAAATGGTGTTTGGAAACATCTATCCAGCTGGAACTGGGAAAGCCAAAGAGGACTCAGGACAGACCCATCTCTGGCTGCCAATACAACTGCTCCCTTCATCCTGCCCTGGCTCTGCTGGGCCTGGACAAGCATAGCTGTGTCCCTGCTGCAGAGCCAAGTGGCCTGGGCAGCCATCCATCACAGGCAATGACAGTTCCAAACCACACAGGTCGCTCAGCCCTTTGGTGTAGCTGCTCCCCATCACCAGTTTCCTTGCTCTCCTGTATCACACCTCTCCTGCTTTCCATGGAACTGTCTGCGAGTTAATTGCTCCTCTGCACCAGCAGCGCATCAGCACCCACCATCCACACTAAAGGCATCCATATCCTGCACCCAGGATGCTGTAATTTCTTTTTAATTGTTTGTGGCTATCAGGAATGAAGTTTTGAGTTAAACCCTGCTGCAAGGATAGGCAAGAAAATTAACCCAAAAGTTGCAGAGATATTGTATTAAAGAGAAGCAGAAGCACTTGATGAAATGAGAGTCCAAGCATAAAAACTAGTATCAGCTCATTCACAACCATCTGATCCCCATGTCTGAAGTGTCTCTGGAGGTCCATGGGTACAACATGCTGCCACGCCTCCCTAAATTCAGCAAGACTGTGGGATTGAGTCACTACATGTCTTGAAGTAGTATGCTATAGTCTACAGCATACTTGTTGGGCTGTAAAGACAGGTTTGCTCCTAACTCTATATGGAGGAATTCAGCCTGGATATGAAAACCAGCCACCCATCTTGCCTACAGCCTGTGAGGAGGCAGCTCTTCCTTCAGCCAGCAGTGTGGAAAACAGTGAGAGCATCCCAGTTCCTGCGGTGTCGAGCAGAATGAGGGGCCCACGCTGCCAGGCAGTAACTCATGGGAGGTAGAAGAGCCCAGGCAGCAGGCCTGTTTCATTTCTCTCCTGCATTGTGTACTGAAGGTGTTCACAGCCCACTAGAACCATTCATAACAGTGAGAGTGTTTCCTAAATGCAGAATTCCAGGCCAAAGACATCTCTTTTCAGGCTCTCCTACCTCACTCAGTTTTGTTTCAAAATTAACACACATACTACACCATTTAATTTTTTTCCAGTACCCTCCCACACATTTCCCTCATTTGCTAGGTGCTGTCAGAACTGTTTTGATGCTGGCGTTGTCACATTACTCATGCTGCAGCAAGGAGGCTGTGGCAGTGCTTCTGCATGGACCTGCCACAGCTTCATCAAAAGACAGCAATCAGGTGAATGTTTCCCATTCCTCTGGAGACGATTCTGGTAAGGTCAAATGACACTGCAGATGCATACACCCTCGGCTATGCTCATTACTGGAACAAAGCAACAAACGCCACCTAAAGTGTTGTCCTCTTCATTCATCCGAGGGAGAAATCTAAAGCTGTTCAACAGTTCTAACAGCAACGCGGAAAAATGAAGACTGATTATGAGAAAAGAGGAAAAAGGCTTATTTTGACTTTTACCAATACAACAACATTGTTGCTCATGTTCAACTGAAAATACTACATACTTTAATCTAAATGCCCCCACTGAAAAGTTTTGTGCAATATCTACAAATTTGTCAGGGAAAAGGGGCCAGTATCATTTTCCCCAAACTACAAAAGCTGGCTCCAGGAATACCTGGCACATTAGGTTTCAAAGCTATGAGCTGAAATAACACTACAATAAGCGAATTCCTCAAGGTCACTTGGTGTATCAGTAACAAAAATCCCTGAACTAAAATAGAAGAATCTCCTTTTCCTGACTGCCAGTTCAGCAGGTCTTAACCAGCACGGTGAAATTCGAGAGTCAACACCGAAGTAAAGAACAGATCAGTCTGAGAGACTGCACCCAGGTAAGATTTTCTGATGACTCCTGGCACTCTCAGCTACAGAGGGAACCGAAGGCAACTCAGTTCTTGCTGCAGATGTCTCAGCTCTGTGTTTCAACAAGGAGAGATGATTCTGTGGCTCCATCCCTGTTCTAGCTGAACAGCCCAGATAACAGAACTCCACTAGGTCTCTGAAAGACACCTGAGAACTCACTAGATAAGCATCAAGGAGATGAATATTAGGAAAGAATAATGCTAAAAGAAAAATTAGAAGCATGATGAGAATTTCCAAGTTCCATTGGTTTAGTTCTTCAATTAGTTTACAGATGGTCCTTTTTGAAATTAGATTTATTTCTTGAGAAAACTGAAAACAACATATACGCTACCAGTCTTGATTTCACCCCATGTTTCATTAAAAAATGAGCACAACTGCAGACAACAGGAGTCCAGTTAAGGAATGGAAGAATAGAGATGCATTGGAAACCTTAGAATAAGTGATTATGCTCCCCAAACAGTGCACAATCAATTTAAACCAGCTCAAAACACCAGAAAGAGAGAGAAGGCGCAAGGAGAATGGGTCCTACTACTGACAGTACTGCCTCTGGTCATCTGAGAAGTCTGCTCAATGAAAAGAAGTCTCCTAGAAGTCCAGCCACAGGCAGAAACATTACCGCAATCAGGTGCTTTACAAAGACTATAGTCACCTTTTAAAATCTTATGAAAAGTTATCACTGACTTGTGAAGCTCATCCTGAATTAAGGGCAAGCCACTAATTTGTTTATACAAAAACTGCGTCTTGTGGGTGCAACCTGGACCAGTCACAGATGGGAGCTTCATGAAAAGTGAAGAGGTCTACTGCCTGCAGCACCACATGCAATGGACCAAACAAAGGAGTGCACCATCAGAGGGCACACTGAGCATGATTTTGTACTGAACATATTCAAGAAAAGTTTGACTAGCTGATAATCTGGCAGCTAAACCTCACCCTCACTGGAATGATGCTTTAAAAGGGATAAACACCCTTTTCCAAAAAAACCAAAACCACTGGAGAAAATTATCAGACATGATAAAAGTCTAGGTAATGGAAAGCCTATGTATTTTTGAGACAGCTGCTCTGTATAGAGCTTTTACTGCTATCTGTTATACTTCAAGCCATAAACTAAATTGCTTTTGCAAAGCCACATCATTAAAGTCACTGATTTTAAGTTCACAGAGAGACATCAAAATGCAGTTTAGTCCCTGCAGCAGATAATAGTGTGCTCACATTTGAATGATCCAGCACAAGAACTGACAGGAAAATTGGGAAGGCCCTTTGTCTCAGAGTGCAGGATGGCAGCAGCTTCCAACACAGTGCAGTCAACTGACAAGAGCAAATCCAGCACCCTCAGAAAACATGTCAAAAACAGGTAACAAAGCTCCTATTCCAGAACAAATACTATGCATAGGAGCTCTTGAAAGTCACTTAATACTGTTAGAGAGGTGAGTGGCAAAACCTGCTGCAGGTGAACAACAGAATATCCTGAGTTGGAAAGGACAAACAAGAATCAATAAAATTCAACTCCTGGCCCTGCACAGAGCAGCTCCAAGAAGCAACACCAAGAACACCACCACACCAAACAAATCCAGCTGTTTCTTACTAGGTCATCATTTTAGGATGAAGCTGTTGAGCCAGGTGTTTGCAGCACAGGTAGCATAGCATGTGGCACCTAAAAGGTGCATTTAAGTTCTGTGGCAGTTTGGGGACAAAGCCTGAATGCAGGCACCTTTTCTCTGGAGGGAGAGTGAGACAAGGAGTATATTTTTCAGTAACACACAGGCAGTGCTCATCCTATGAGAAGTTAATACCAAATTAACTTCAGAACAGAGGCAAGTTTGTTAAGGCCCTGCCAGCTCTTCTTCACATTTGCTCAGAGCACATCACTTCAGAGGCTTACATATAAGCTCAGATGAAAGTGCAATTTCGTTCCTATTGCCTGGACAAGATTAACTCCAACTACCAGGCTCAGGTCTTAGCAGATCCTGGTTTTATCAAGTCAGCTATCCCATTCATCAGAAAACCATTTAATACCCTGAGATCAGTAGTTTTAGACATGGTAAAAGGAAAAAAAAAAACAAACAAAAAACCATCAAACCAAAAACCACAAAAGAAAGCCATTGTCTCCTTTCAGAATCTGTTTAAGCCTTCCAGTACTTATGAACAAGGTATTCCACCACAAAAATAGGACAGATTACCTCTAGCAAAACAGTGATTGTGCAAATCTTTGCTACTTGTATCATCCTCCTGACCCTATAAAAATGTAGGGCTAAAGATTTTCTGTATAAAAGTTGCAGTTTATTTCTTTTCTGATCAAGAGTTGTTGTCACTACTCAATACTACATTTTATTGCTAATCACAAATTGATGCACCGGGGTTTCAGAAGGGTTTGGTTTATAGCGTTCCTATGTAACAAAAGGAAAAAAGTTACAAATCCAGACTTGGTAGACACACTGCCATGTCCCTATAGAAGAAGGGATGCATTAGGTCTGTTTCATTAGAAAATTCTCCTCTTGAACAGTGTCTGGAGAACACGCAATCATTATTTTCTCCAGCAGGAAAATTCACCCCATCATTCCATGCAAAAAGAAGGTGGCCAATCGGCTCCACAGCCTAAAATCCCTTTCCTACAGAATGGGAAAGGAACATATATTTACACTGCTCCTACTGTGGTGTGTTAATGCTTAAATTATTAGGAGCAAGTTGGCACATCTTCCAGGTACACCTACTACCCAGCTCAACTCAGCTTCCTATGGCTGGGGTAGCAAAATCTCTCCACCACAACTGAGATGTGGCCTAATACTCTATAAAAATGCTACAGTCACCTTTGCCAGACAGCAACATGGCAGCACTCCTGCTTCAGAAGAGCATTGCACAGCCTTTCAGTAATAACACACAGCTCAGGGCATACTTCATCTGTCTCAGACCCAGTATTAGCTGCTGTAAGCAAAAGCCTGCGGACACACGATAGACAGTGCTGCCTTAGAGGAGGGACTGCACTGCTTCAGATACTGCTGCCCTGTCATCCCCAACGCTGTGATGCTTGGATTTCAGTAAGGGAGAGTTAGGACTGTCCCTTTAGTCATATTGCCTTAGAGATACTCAAAAGAAACTCTTTGGGAGCTGAATGTCTATTGGGAGCTGAACACCTATTCTTGTTAGAAGGCTGCACTTCACAAGGCTCCAGAGAGATTTCACTGGTTCTGAGGCACATACTATTAACAATTAAACTTATGATTAAGTAAGTCAAAAGCACTATCAGAACAAAAATATTAAATGGAAGGTTAAATAATTTGTCCTACAGGATTCAATTTCACATTTCACCTGTTCACACAAGCACCTCCTGTCTGTTCAGATTTTAACACCCTACAGCTCAACCTCAGAAAGTAGGTGCTGAGAAACAAGAGACTGAAGCTGCTTGAGACAAAAACATGGATATAAATATAAAAGAGTTTCCATTTCCAACACCACTAATACTGCCTGCTCAAGCCCAGGTGTTGTCACCAGGGAGACTCCTAAATTCAGGAACATCATTCAATTAAAACAATAGACCATACTATTCCACAGCTGCCAGGATTTCTGGCAACAACTCCCCAAAGAGTTTGACACTTGTCAAAACTGTCTCTAAAGAAAAAGCAAGATTGCTCAACAAGATGAAAGCAACATCCCCAAGCTGGCTTATTTGGTAAGGACCCAACTTCAGACCAGAAGTCTGCAGGCATCAGCTTCAGCAAATGGGATCTCTTTCACTATCCAACAGTTGCCTTACAGCTACTGCAGAGCATCAGCTTTTTAGCTTCCTTAAAATATAAAAGAACAAAACCCCAAAAGAAACCCTGGATTCAAAGCATCCAAATATGGCCTGTTGTACTGGAACGTTTAAGTCCTTGGGGGAGGTGGGCATCTTCTTCCTCTGCCACAGGCAGCGTTTACTCCATGATGGCCCGGTACAAGGCCGGTTCAATATAATCTTCACGGTAGCGTGAATTGATCACTCTTTGTCTCTTCCTCTCTTGACTGACCTCCTTCTCTTCGAAGATCTCCGTGAAGCGCATATCTGAAGCTATTGACTAAGAGAAAAAGACAGAATTAGTCACTACAGCACAGATGAAATCCCTGTCTCCACATCCTCTTACTGCATATAAGAAAGAACCAAGCCAAGACACTTGGGAACATTCAGCCTTCTTCAAAAACTGACCAAACACAAAAAGAAAAATATTTAAGAAACTGGATTTACAGGTCTGAGGATACATTTAAGGGAACTGTAATTAAGAGATCTAAAGAATCTCAAGTTTCAAATGGAACTGAGCACCTAATTTGAATTCACAATCACTTTTTCAAAGTAATAAACAGAGTCAGCTGTTCCAATTTTCAAACAGTCTAGTACAATTTCTGCTTTATGGAGCAGGCATGTCACCTGGTCACAGAAGTCAACTATAATACATTCTTTCTCAAACCTCTAATATCCTATGTGCCTGCCAACAGATCTCCATCAGAGTGTGCATGTTTGTCCTGTAAAACAAGACCACCAAGTGTGCTGTTTGTAGTGGGAAGTGTAAAGCAATAAAACAGGGTGTGGGATCTCCACCCTTATTGATGATCAAAACTTAATTGGAGACACCCCTGAGCAACCCTTTCTGAAAATTACTCCTGTTTGGAACAGGTGTCTGGAGACCTGTAGAGGTCCTTTCCCACCTGAATTATGCTACAGCCCCAAGAAACAGCCAGCTCTTTTGATGCAACCCCACTAAGAGCTTCTCAGAACAAAGGGTAAGTGAAGGAACTTGGCCATTCTTTGCAATGGAAGTAGACAACAGAACTTATGAATACAGGCATGAAAGGGCATTAACATGCTCTCCCAATCCGTGACTTTATGATACAAATTCACACCCTTGCAGAAGGAGAAATTCTCTACAGAGCGAGACAGAACTTTGCTTTTGTAGCCTGATCAACTACTGAGTTTTGCAATGATGAAGGAGAGCACCAGATTGTAATTTGCTGCTGCCATGTGCTCAGGTGGCTGTTCAAGCACAAATTAAAACAAACTTCTTTGGTAAAATTTGCACCCCTTTTACCTACCAGCCTTGACTTCACTCTCTTAGGAAGCTCCTCTTCAAGAGTATATACATCATCCCTTTTCACCATCAGCTGTGAACCATCTTCAAATTCCACCTAGAAGAGAACCAGAAGTTGTTCTGTCAGAAGTCTCACAAGTTACAACCCTGCCACAGCTACCCAGAAGTTGCCTTCTCCCCACAGAGCTGTCTTGTGAAATAATCTTCTACCACTTGAAATTTTTAAGATACATATGCAGCTATGCACACTGCAACAGACTTTAATCAAAACCTCAATAATCTCATGACAATAACAGCCCAGGAAGTTTTGGGATATTCTTTTAACACCTGACAAGACAGTCTGGCTGTTCACTTTAATACAGTCTGAATATTCATCCCTTTGGAAGCATGAAAAGCATGGTGCACTCTCACTAGAGAAAAGCAAAATAAACTTACTTTAAGTAGTTTAAACTACAGAAACAGAGTCTGATGAAGAATTGCAGACTAGCAGTTTTCACAAGTGTACACTTTCAAGTAGGTAGCCAGATGTACATACAGCTGCAAGCAATCACTTTCAGCAACTGCTGCCAGCATCTGTCATTGCTAACACAGTGAGTAACTTACCCTGGAGTCTTTAAGCATGACTCCCCCCTACAGCAACCCTGTTAACATGACTGGCTTGTTCTGAGTGATGGATTTTCAGACAGCAGTTTTGTACCTGGTACATCTGGATAGCGTGTGATGCGACAAACTTGGCTCCATAAACTTGTCCGTCTGTCCATCTCACCTGCACGACTTCCCCTTCAGCAGGGGGACCTAACTGAAGGCAATCTCGACTCTAAAATGAAGAGGGAAGATGGGAGAGACAAGAAAGATAAGTAGCTTCCTTATGTAAAGATTCAGCAAACCACCAAGAAATCACACTGCGCACCAGCCCAACAATTCTCCATTTTAGGGACGGACAACTAAGCTGAAAGACCCGTTTATGTCATCTGCATTTAAATCCCAACAGTGGTACCAACTTCAAAGTATTTGATGTGGGAATGGCATGCAAGTATCAGCAAGTTTTGCTTCAGACCTACCACTGCTAAGCAGCCAGAGGTTAGCTGCACTCCCTGTTATACCTGTCTCTATGTGGCCTCAGTTAAGTAATTCTCAGGTAATATCCCTAAGGCCATCCTGCAGCACAGCTCAGCCACTACAGGACCCAGGGAACAACTACCAGATCCCCTGATGTGTCTGCTCCACAGCAGCAATAACTGACTCATATCATGTGTTCTCATCATGTCCAACCCCACTACACAACATACCACAATGTCCTCTGGGTACAGGTTATCGCTGAAGGAGCCATCATCAAAGTTGACCTCATAGAAAGTCTCCTTTGCAAGGCTGACCACTTCACATTGGTAGAATCGACCATTCTTGTGCTTGCTGATAACTATCTGTCCAGGGGACAGATCCTGGAGTGCAGCCTTAGCTCGCTGAGGAGACAAAAATCACTTTTTATACAATGACTCAATAATGAATGTGCTGAAGATCATGGCTCCAGTGCTGGCAGACAACAAAGCAAAACATTTTAGTTCAGGTGAGTTACTCTACTTAAGCCAGCAGCAGCAGCATTTTCAGAGAAGTTCTGCCTCCAGATTTTTAAATGCCTGAAGTCTAATCTGTTACGTGCTACTGTCCTTAATTTACTTAGTAAATTAGGTTCTCGTTCTTCAGAGCAGTGGAAGTCCTTTATAGAAAACATTCTCTAATAGACTGTTGTCGTTTTGTGTTAAAAAGGCTGCATGGGAACTTCAGAAACTAATCAATCACTTCAATGTGAAATTCTGTGACCACTCATGCAGACTGCTGGAGTATGGGCACTAACTCCTGCATATTAAGTATCACAGCATAAATCCCACTACTATTCCTCATTACAACAGTCACAGGGGGAATGTGATGCTTTCAGTCCTTCTGGTCTGCAAACCGAAGTACAATAAAGGACCTGACTAAGATCAGAGTAGCAGCAAGGCTGAGATCAGAGTCCAAGACCAACACCGTTAGATTACATTAAATACTGTGAGACAGCCAAGCCTTCAATGAAGTTTCAAAATAATCACATAATCTAAAAACTTTTCAATGCCTCCAAGATACTGCAGCTCAAATCTTGGGAATAACACATGTACTCACCTCTGCCTGAGATGGAGTCTTATGCCTGAAGCAGGTAATGAAGACAACAAATGGCCAGTCATCAGGCTGCATCATGACTCCCGCTGCTTGAGCACAGCTGACATGAAAGGATGTGGGACACCGACCGTGTGAGCACTGTACACAGCACCCTGCAATTCTCTTTCTCCTTTTCTTGCAGAAGATGCATTTCTGGGGACAGGAAACTAAAGGTTATTGGTTGATACTAGGTTTTACCCCACACCAAGGGCTAGCTAACAGCTTATAATATAATAGCTGTGCCATTTAGCCTCTTTGAAAACATTGCTGCTTCCTGACTAAACAGAAGCAGGCAGCTACCGGTTTTAGTTTGTGACAAGACAATAATTCATAGAAGTAAAGTAATGCAATAGAAGAAAAATGTAAATTAAATATCCACCAGCTCAACAATCACAAAGCATGCAACCCATGAATGCCAGCAACAGATCTTAGATTAGATCAGCTTGCAATGCTCCAACTCAATAGGGCCTTTCAGCACTTGACTAAAAAGTTACATAAATACAAGCAACAAGATTAGAATAATGTGGAATGACCATGGAGGTAACAGTTAACATTCTGTCACTACTACCAGTGACTCAATTGGGCCTGCTGGGCAGTTGTAGGAAAAGAATGTTACCTGCAATGCATATGCAAAGCAGAGTCATTTTCCCCTCAACACTGAGCTGTTAAAACAGTTAAGTACAGTTGCTTTCCTGCTGAAGACCTTCACCCATTATAGGAATGCCTCACACATCCTGAAGCATCTCAGTGCTTGAAAACAGTCAACTAAGCAAGTTAAATATCAGGACAAGAAAAACAGTAAGCACAACAAATTATCACCATTACACCACTGTATAAATGTTACCTGCCACATACTGAAAATTACCCCTTTTGCTGGCTCTTCATGTGAATAAACCCATACTAAAACAAGGAAAGATTAAAAAAATGGCAATAGGGACAACTGTCATCTCTCAGAGCTGAGCAGATTATACAGTTCAGTCTGGAGAATGAACTAAGATGACTTGGGTTTGCAGGGATAAGCAAAGCCCCTCAGATTCTGAATGGACTAGAGACACCACCGATGCAGCACAAGTCATCCTTACCAGTCTGAAACGTTGCAGGGGGATTTTGCCAACATCTACAGGACTCCGCTCTGCAATGTTGACAAATTTTGCCTCCAGTACAGCCACAGCACACATCACATGAACCCACCTGTCAGGACAGACAAGAGGAAAAAGAAATTAATATGCATTATGCCAACAGAGGATGCTTTGGAGTTTAAGTAAATACAGCTCTGTTCAAGTTTGCCACATAAATCACAGTAAGTAACCTCTGAGAATGATCAGTGTAATCTTCCTACTGCTACAAACAGGTCACATGTAGGGCAAACCCAAGACTTCTTCATACTTAAAATCTACTGCTAATAGGCTTAATAGGAAAGTAATTTAGTGACTCCTGCATGATACAAGGCTGCCTGGCCAAGTTTCAGTTATTTCATGGTGCTACAAGTCTGCCCCACTGCTATTTTGCATCACTTTATATGATCCACCACACCCAAAGGACACAGGACAGGCAGCTGTACGCACATTTTGCTGTAGAGTTTCTTTGAATTTCAATGTTGTGCTACGTAAAACTATGGTTGCCCTTTGCCATTACTGTAACCACAAGTAAGACAGAAAATAAAAATCCTCTGTAGAGAAGGTACTGAGAGATATTAGTTCATTTGGAACCTTATTTTTGTGGTAGGTTATACCTCTGCACTATCAAATGCAAAGAATTTAACAGCTGCTATCAACAGAATGAGAACCAGGCATTACCTAAAGAGGTAAGAATTGCTGCATGAGAACACAATAAACACACAGAGTGTTAAGGGTGTTGTTGGTCACTCTGTTACACCAAATGCAGTTCACCAGCTTACTCTCTGATACTTAGGAACTGAGCCTCTCCTTAAAATCAAAAAAATCTGGAACACTCACTTGTCATCATTGGCTCTCTGCAGCGCTCCTCCTCGTAATGAACACAAACAGCAGTCCTGGAGTAAAAAAGAAAGCATTAGCTAGTGCACCACACTTGCTCCACAACTTCCACCTCAAAATGCACATTCAGAGGGAGAAAATTATTTTGCTGTTAGAATAGAGCTAACTACCTTGTACAGATCAGCCCCTCAGCTCTGAAAAGCTGCTGCCCTTAGGGCAACAAACATAGGCTGCAAGTCTGTTGAAAGCCAGCAGAACCTATCACTGACAGGTCAACTTGTTTGTTATGGGCTCCTCTTACACCTGCAATACCCTATATCCTTTTGGGATGTGTAAAAGGATCTAGAACAAACATGAGGAAATAATAATCGAAAGGCTGACCTATTCTACTGATCTAGAATCTATATAGTTGTTTGAGGGAATCCCATTTTTCTTGCTTTCTTCACATGTGCATACCTGCCTAGTTATTAACCCAAGTTACTTTCTGGCTTAGAAATAGTAGCTACCACAAATTCAGACAGACAATTGAGCTATTTCAACATTCATGCAGAGCATCTTCTCTCTGACTCAAACGAGCTCAGCAGTTCTGCATCAGTTAAAAGAATATCATTGTGGTTTAGAAGTACCAAAGCACAGAGACTGGCTCCTAAACATTCTCTAAGTTGTGTTATTTTCACAGGATAATTAAAAAAACCAACACCCACAACACTATGTGAATTAACTTTGTTGCCAAGTTACCAGATGTACCAGACTCCACCTGTGAAATACTTTACCTCTTCTAAGGCATTTTCTGTACACCGGGAGCACATCCAGTCTTCAGTGGCCTTGTCAGGGGATACACCATAACAACCTAGAACAGACACATCTCACTTATTTAAACTCAAACCCATTCCCCTTGGGCCCAGAAGTAAAGCAGGAATTAAAATCAACAAGCCCCAGGATGATGCTGTGTATTTGAAGCCAGCCATGCAGCCAACTGCCGACCCCCCAGGCCAACACCAAGTATGAACTCCTCTGGTAAGGGCTGAACTTGGTCTGTTTGTACATGAGATCAACTGGCAGAGGCCTGCTATGATGTACAGGCTCAGTACGGAGAACACCAGAGCTCAGGGTAACATCTGGATGCACTCACTCGCATGAACGCAGACATGACAGTTCTTGCAGGTGATGAGTACACTGGTTCCATCTTCCTCCAGGTAGGGAGTTGAAAGATTGAGGTCAGTGCTGCACCCAGTTGCAGTAAAGCACATTTCAGGAATCAGGGGTTTAGTTCGGATCTTCCCATCTGCAGCAGCTGGAGTTCCTCCAGAGTTTTGACTGCTGCCTTCACATTCTGCCTGTGAGGGATGGATAGGGAATTTAAATTTTACAAGTAAAAATGGTCTCACATCATCTTTACTCATACATATATCCAGTTTAACAAAAAATGAAGGTACTGAAAGATGATAGAGTCGGTAGGTTAGGTGAAAATATAGTTATAACTATTTATTACTATTTATATTACATTTATAAAATCCTCAGCTGCTGTGGCTTCAGAATGAAGTTACTTTTTACTCAAATACTAAATGTAAAGTCTGAATTGCATCCCTCTAGTGAGCAACAAGATATACATCAAACTGTATCTCTTCTGACAGAAGAGATGGAATCTCCAAGCCCATCTCATGCTCTACAGGCAACACCTCTTCCGCATATTCCCTCTGTTAATACAACGGATCACAACCCTGCTATTCATAAGCGTACATTTATCTTACCTGAATATGGAAGGATTACCAACACACCAACACTACTACAATCCCCATTATTTTTTCCCAGTGTAGTTCTGAACAAGTCTAATGGGCTTTAAAACTAATTTGTTCCTGGAAAATAAACAGACTAAAAATGCAATTTCCCATATAAAGCTCAGGAGAGTTTCAGGCTAGTCTTTCATAATTTATTCTTCTAAACCAGTGTCAAATCAAACAGCTAAGACATACAAAGTTTACAGAGATGTATTTCCATTCAAGCTACTCCTCTGAGCAGCTAAACAGAAATTAATCTTCCTCTTTGAAAAAATGTTTAAACCATCTTTTGTACCTTGTAGGCTACCACAAAAGTAGCTTGCCTAATCTTTTAAAATTACTGTTAGCAGAAATTGCAGTAGCAGAATGAATCTGCTCTGTGCCTCCTACAGTGCATCAAAAGCTAGGGAAAAAAAGTCCAGGTAATGCTCACAGTTGGAAGGAAATGGACATGTTTTCAACAAGTCTTGTTTAGTCTAAATCTGTAAAACTTACTGATTTAAACTTACACTGCATGTCAAGCAAAAGACAAAATGACTGAGGGAAATCTATAATAAAATTGAAGAAAATAATGACTTTTTTTCCCCCAAGCAGCAGATACTCTTCTTCTTCCCAAAGGAAAAGTGCATATTTGTCTGGCACTTTGTGCCAATTTTTTATTTGAATGGGTAACTGAAGTGAGTTTCCAGACTTGCTATAGAAATTCTGAAGTTGGAACGAAGACTCTAACCACAGCTCAAATCTTGGAAGAGTTTCTGCTCCGCTGCCTGATGTAGACAGACTTTTGAAAACCTGTAGCTGAGAGTTTTCTGCTCAACAGCAACTTACAAAAAACAAGTTAAGAGAACTTTAACTGTCCCCCAATCGTTAACTTTATAGCCTTCAGCACTAGTAAAATCCTCATGTACCATACACTTCCTAAGTTGAATTTCCATTCCTAAGAACTTACTCTCAGACAGAAATAGCAAGATTGAAGAGAAACTATGGTCTGTGCTCTTCATTGAAATTAGGAACTATGTGAAATATAAATCTTCAACAAAAAAGTGAGGTCTTTATTTCCAAAACTGTGGTGAACATGTTTCTAGTACCACCACAATCATACAGTTATCACAAATGAATCAAATACGCTTGGTATATGGACATGGTCAAACTATCTCAAAGTTGCAGGTCAAATATGCAGACAACTATTCAAGATACCTTAAAATTATTTATCTTAGATATACCAAAAAATTCAGTGAGGGACTCCTGCCTGCACATTTAACCAACATGACATGGACTTCTGCACCCTCCCATGCTACTGTCACGGATACACTCCAAGACAAGACAGCTTTCAATCTATACCATCTACAAACACAACCCTAAATTTTTTTAAGTAGAACGTTTTCTTCCTTGCCAAGTCCTCAAAGACCATGTACTATAAGAGGACCTAAAGTGTTTTTTTAAAAACATTTTAGAAGTGAAGGAGTCAGTCTGGAAAAGTGAGATTTTGTAGTCAGTTCCAGCAACATTTAAGCTCCATTCTGTGGTTTGAGCAAAAGCCACATAACACAAAAGCTTCTGCTGAACAGCTGAGCGAGCCCCTGGGAACGCACAGGGGCCCATCACAGGTGTGAGGATGTTTGCCCACTTGTGCTCTCCTGGAACAACTCCATGGGAAGGTCACAACATTGACAGAGCTTTTGTTAACTGGCAATATGCAAACCCACATACTTAAAATTATGTATCACAGCAGCACCTACTCTGTTACCTCTGTGATCGCACGAACAGTCTTGGTTTCGTACCTGATATGCCTGGAAGAGCATACAAACAGCACAGTACGGGGGCTGCTGGGCCATGGTGCGATTGTATTCTTTTTCAGCCTCGAAGTTTGGCGGCCGATTCTGCCACAGCTGGCTCAGTGGCTTGGCCCATGCTTCTGTCTCCTCAGCTTCTTCTTCAGGAGTTAGCTGCTCTGATGTCTCTGTGATAAGAGAGCATCCACTCAGTGATTATGTGGCCTTTTATAGATGTTCTTCTTGTAAATGAAACTAAATAAGGCAAGAAGCTATGAATGGAGATGAAAGAAAGACTGCCAGAAAGCAAACTGACAGAAGGGTGATGGAAGCCAGTAACTCAGTCTCCTTTCTAAGAGACTTATACTAATCAAGCAACAGTGCAGACACAAGACAGGCTTAGTGTGAGAACAGAACCTGCTCCAGATTACATCAACATCAAAACTAAAGCCATCAGCCAAAGAATTTAGCATCAGGCTTTTTTTAAAAATCATGACTATTTACATCAGTGATTGGAATGCTCTAAGGCAGATGCAGTTAGGCAACAGTCTCTGGTACTGGTTTAATTTTCCTTTCCAAAGAAAACTACAGGAAAGAAAAATGACACCATTTGAGAGGAAAGTTTAATGATAAAATGAGATAAGCACCTTGTCTAGGAGGAAGAGCTGTGACTGACTCCTGTTTATCGTCAGGTACTTCCTAGAATATCCCACACTGCCCACAGAAGCTGAGACCCTCTCCAATTTCCAGAGAGCATAGGCTTTACTCACCATCATCACTGATGCAGTCTTTCACCAGGAGCGGGTGATGGCGTGGGAGTTTGCTCAATGGCTGGCGACGACCCTTGGACTTCTTACTCTCCTTCACGGAGCTTATGTGCTCCTTTCCCACCTGGAGCAGGAGAAGCAATTGAGCTGTCAGTTAGCACATGCCCTTTTGATGTTACTTTGGAAGAAATTTACTTTGAACTTAAGAGAAACTTCTCCGAAATGCACACATGCTTCCACAGTTTTACTTCCAACAAACTAACTTCAGCTCTAAACTCTTTTTCAAATGCTCAGAGCACTTTTGTTATGAAAAACTGGACAGAGCTGTACTAGCTCTGTTGAGTCAGTAGAATGGACACTTTTCACAGGTTCCAGTGTAGCTTTCCATGCAAGTCTGTTTCTTTAAAGAATCATGTAAAAGAGAAACAAAGAAAGACAAGTTGGATAGTTCAACTTAAAAGAGCCATGATAAGAAGTCTCATGAATTCTGGAGAAGCTTCAGTTTGTGTGTCAGTTAAAGTAGTCCAAATTTAAAGGTAAAAAAATTAATAAAATAAACTAGAAAAAATACAGAGCTCATAGACATCTCGAACTAAAACGGTTATTTTAAATGAAGGACACTTTCATCCTTTCTGCTTATTACTTGCCTTGATGTCTTACCAGACAGACTGGAAGAAGGAGATTGCAACAACAGCTATTTCCTCTTCCCTCAGCCTCATACAAAAACAAGTGACACACTGACAAAATTACTACTAACCTGACAAGCAGGGAAGTAAAGATAATGATTTTAACAGTTCAGGAACTCTCCCTCTAGATAAGAACCTATCCTTTTAAAAAAATCTATTATTCCTTTAAAATCAGAAGCAAATCTTGGATTAAATGCATCTTACATATGTTTAAATATCTTCTTTTTATAAAAGAAGCCAGAAGAGATCATAATAATCATTACCTCTGTTCTCTTACATAGAGTTGGGTACAAGACTTCTAAGAAATATTGAATTCGCATTCCCAGTTACCACCTAATGGAAGATTTGTTTTGAAATACACCACCCTGGGGAAAACAATCCATATCCATTTAAAATTCCACCTTTTCCCTGCATAGAGCATGCAATGGAGACACCAGTATCTGCGACAGAATGTCTTTAGTTTAAACAGTGATGACAACTCTCAGTTGCAAGTTAATTGTCAAGATAGACCAATCTGCTGTTTCTTTTGTATAATTCTTGACCTCTTAGGACATAATCATTACTGGCCTCCCATTCTCTAAACACAGATTTAAAGAGGAAAATAAAATATTGGAAAGATCAGGTAAGATTCTATCTCTTCTCTTAGATTGTTAATAAAACATTCATTGGCAGCTTTTAAACACTCAAATTTACATTCTCCCAACCAGTACTTTTGTTGCATCCTTTCTTCTCTTTTAAAAGGACACAGAGATGTACCCATGTACGCAATTTTATATAAAAACCCCTCATCACATGATTGTGCTTGCAATAAAGACTGAACAAACTAGATTAATTTTAGGTACAAAAAGGTGTCTCTTACTACAAAAGGACCTCAATCAGCCTGTTACACTATAATGTCAAAAACATTAAGCTATTCTTTCCATTACAGCACTTAAATAGGTTAGAGAAGTTCTCAAAAGAGGTGATCTCCTTGCTTAGTTGAAGGGGTAAGTGTATAAGGCTTTCATCTGAATTCTTGTTTAGCAAAACCCAGAGGTGCAACCTGCTATGCAAACCCCAGTGGGACGAAATTGTCATCTGCACAGATAGGAAGTTTTGTCACAGCAAATTCCTGACCATGGAATTACAGCCCTCCAGCTTTCAGTTCTTTTGCCATTCATACCTCCGTCAGTTCTTGCTCATTGACACTGGAGGAGGCACTGGCTTTCTTCCCTGAAATCTGTTCATTGTCAGATCCGCTAGCATCCCCCTTAGCATAGCTGTGGACTGTGAACACCCCAGCTGGCCCAGGATGAGTTCGTTTTGTCAACAGATCAGATGATTCAGAGTCTGAAGAATAGGCAGGCGAGCTGGACTGAACACTGGATGTTGCACTCTGCTTTGAAGCTGGCAGCACTGAAGTGGAATTTGAAGCATGTGAAATTGAGAGATCCAGTACAGCTGCTTCTTGTTCTTCATCCTCAAGCTTCACCGTTTTCAATTCTTCAAATTTGGCTGAGTCCACATGATCTGGAAGAAGGCATATACTGACTTTTTCTGAAGTCTGGGCAGAAAAAGAATCTTTGTGCAACTGTTTGCACAAAGCCAAACAGAAAAGCAAGCTACTACACACAAAAAAGCAACACTACATCATATAAAGAGCAGATGATTAATTAAAAAAACCTATAAAGTCATAGATGGCTTAGTGAGAGAGAATAAAAGCATCTGCTCATTGCCTCTCCCATTACAAGAACTAGGGTATATCAAACAAAACCAGCAGACAGTGAGTTCAAAATAAACAGAGATGATCCTTTATACAGACGTGTATGTAGTTAAAACAGCCCAAATCCTGGCCACATGTTGCCATGGGTAAGAGGTTACATATTTTCATGGGAGAGTTAATGGAAAAAAAAAAAAACCAAACTCCACAAACCAATAGAAGATTATTAAATACAAGCTGCAAAGGGCTGGAAAACAAAATACAAGAGGGGGCATCACATATGTTTTCCCTGTTCTTGTGTTGTTTTATAGGCTCCTTGCTCCTCCCCTAATAGCAAGGGTAACTCATCCATTACAAGCCACATCAATTTTGTCCAGCCTACTTATTACAAAATTACAAGTAACACACCTATAAAGCATACCAGACCCCCAGTACCAGGAAGTGTGCATAGGTTTTACTAAGCAATTCCTATAAACAGGTCACATTGCTCAAGAGATATACAAAGGAACTTAGACTACTGAGGCATCCCATATAGTTCTCTATGTAGGTAGGCAACATAAAGAGTAAGAATCAAAAACTAAAAAATAGTAATATTTCAAGTCTTATAACAGTAAATTTCTGAGGTGCTAGCAATGTCTCTGACAAACCACTGTCTGATTTTAAAGCATCCTACCAACTAGCATCATATGAAAGAGTGCCCCAGACAAACCTGGCACACAGTTACCTGGAAGTTTGAGCCTTTGTTCACTTTGCTGCACAAGTTCACTCGAAGGCCTCTCACGAGGCTCTGCCATGTCTGCTTCATCCTGTGTGGAGCTCAGCTCCTCCTTAGGGAAGGCCTCACTCTCACTCACCTCCTGAGGCACTTCCAGGCAGACCCTGTGCCTTTTTGTTCCTATGCGGTGCTTGGGGATGCTGCAGAAGACAAATCCCTATGTCAGGTTAGCAAACATGTAAATGTGTTAAGTTTCTGTGAGAATGCATAAAATACAGTCTGGTTTGGATCAGTGTTTTATGAGACAGCCTCTGAAAAGCCAAATAGTTTCCAAATTATTCTGAAGTGTTTTCTTTGCCTTTACAGAGGAAAAGTCAGTAATCCCTAGAGATGACTTCTCAGCATGTTAATCATGTATTAAGGCAGCTATGCTCTAGCCAGACATTCTTTACCTTAAACAAAAAAAATCCTCCAAACAAAAACCCAAACCAACAACAAAAAACCCCAACACCAAAGACAGCTTTAGGAACAGTAGCTGGCACAGACTGAAAAAGATTTAACTGCAAAAATGTAAGATGATTAGCCTGTTGACCTTCAGCAACTAGGAACTGCACACCAATGCCACAGCTTGCAGCGCTGACTGTACCAGAATTTGCTAGCAAGTACTGTCCCATGATCTCAATAAAACCCCTTTTCTTTCTGGCCTGTCAGTGCAGGGGACACACTACCAATCCAAGCTTTGGAGGTCTGTCCCAAGATGAAGAACCTTCCAAGCTGGCGACTTTCCTGCTTACCACAGACTATCTACTAATGTGGACTTAAATAGTAAAAAATTTTAAGAGTAAACCCAGGAAAAAAGATTATTGCTAACTCTATTCTATCAGAATGGCAAACATTTAATTGCAACTGGGTTCAAATTCTAAGAATCCAATAGAAAAGCAGAGGACTATATAAAGCAGTACCTTTTTGTTTCATCCCCATCCACCTCCTCTTTACACATCTCTTCTGTTTCCATCTCCTCAGCACACTGTTTCCCACTCTTGACTTTTTGCATGAGATCCCCTTTAAGGAACTCTGCTGCCTCTGGGGTTGGAAGAGCATGGTCAATGACAGTCACATCCTTCCCTGCTTTCCAAAGCTTGTAACGATCTGGCTGGTACTTCCTCACAAACACATCCATGGAGATCTTGACCATGTCCTTCCGACATGAGCACTGAAGTCACAGAAAATATTAAAGTAAGGCCAAATACTGAACAACTCTATTCTGCATTTCTCTAGCTCTTTGCTTTCAAGAGTTTAAGGAACAAAATCCCACACTCACATGTAATTGAGCCTCAGAACTCCCAAGACTCTTCCCCAGGAAATCAAAAGGGTATATATTAGGTTACTAAAAATGGCAGAAAAATCAGCAAAAAGCACAAAACAGAAAACCAGATGTTATCACAACAACTAGGAAAGAAAGCTCATCAGTCTTTTTACAGAGTTGCTGGTAGAAGCTGACTGTTTTAAAATGAGCTCATACAGAAACAGGCAGCAAAATGAGAGAATATAATGAAGAAATCTGAGCCACACAAACTCTGGGCCTACCCAGAGCAGGGAAGGTTCCCTTCACCCAGGGATGGTTACAAGTAGTGCTTCAAAGCATTCACTTCAATGTAGCTTCTGAAAACATAACCCTTGTTTGTAAGGCACTTCTACAGGGATGTAACACTTTTCAGTTTAAAAGTTCAGCCAAGATACTTATTTTGATAAGTCCTTTAAGTTACCAAAGTCGCATTCCAGGCTAAACAGACAATAAATAATGGTTAAAATACTGGAGAACAATACTGACTAACTCTGCCCAACAAGCATATTCTTTCATCTCTGGAAAGACAACGAGACCCCTGCTTTTCTTTGAAGCCTCACTTGAGCTGCACAAACTTACAAAAGAAGTTGAAGTTACAAAACATGTTGCATGCTATCCACGGTTCACACAAGGCAAGAAGCAGGACTTTGCCTGGATGTTGCTACTTTATGAGAAAGCAAACATCACATCTTAAAAGGGCCAAAACCACCCTCTTAGAACAAACACTGGGGGCTTAATGATGGCAACAGACCACTCACCAGCACCGACTGCTTCCCGTACTCAATCCACCGAAGAGTAGCAAAGTTGGTAGACTCAGCACAGTTAAAGCCGTGGTTAAAACCAGCATGATAGCTATAAGGAAAAGTTATCATGAACTCTCCAGCCTCCTGTGTCACCTAGAAGACAATTGAGACATCAGAGTGTTATTCAGAGTTTAAGAAGGTACTTGGTGAATATGATTAAAAGGAGCTCCTGTACCCCAAAAATCCAACTCACAGATGGTGGCTGGAGCTCCCTACTGCAAAGATTTGTTACTGACCTTCACTGTTTTGCTACCTAGGTTAAATACCTGTCTACTGAAAAGCTTTGCTCAACAGGTTTTTGACTAAAACATGAGACAACTGGTCAAAATAACACAGAAATGGTTACACATACAAAATACTCTGTCACCAGCTATATGACCTTCATAAAGATACTTATCTGTATCAGCTACAGGTTTGGCTGAACAGTATTTAAGGTTGACTAAACTTCTATCCACACAGAACTTGGAAATTTATTGCTGTTTTCTTTTGCTGTTCATATTAGAGTACAACTCTCAATCTGCTTGCTCTTCAACATTTCCCCACTGTAAAGGTTTATGACAACAAAACTCTTCAGCTGCCCAGGCAGATGAGACAGTATTTCTGAGTAAGAACTCAAAGACTAGATCTTTAATATCTCTGTGTGGGAGAGGGAATGGCAGGTCATTACCTGAAAAAGTAAGAAAGCCTATAAAGTTACTAACGTAATTAAAGAATTAACAGGGGACAACCCTTATTTTCTACTGAGAAAGCAGATAGCAACAAACAAAATTAGCAGGGGCAAATTTGAAACAAAAAAGAAAAATCTCACTTCACTGAATACACATCTAAACAGTGAAGTGACTAACATAAGAGATAATGTTTAGTTTTAAGTTAAAAGATTAAAAAAAAAATCACAGAAAACCAAGCTTTTGTTTTTAGGAGCCCTTGAACAGATTTTTCAGTCTCAAACTCTTTCAGGCCCCAACTGCCAGTTAAATGGAAGCACAATAGGAAGGACTGCCTTATATCCTGCCTGCTTCTATTCTCCTCTCTAAGCATCAGCTACTGGCTACTGTCAGAAACAAGACAAGGCTGCAGGAACCTCTTGATCAAGCTGGTATAAGCACGATTACTTTTCTACACCTTATCAAATGGAATTCCGTATTTCTTCAGAATTGATGGAGAGATGAGAGTCATCTTGTGACGGAGAAATGCTTCACAGCTTTGAGCACTTCCTGGGAAGAAACCTGTTTAAAATAAAGACAAAGAGATGTTACCACTGTGCTCAAACTACATTTATTTATCAGCAGTTTTTATGGAATATTACTGTCTAGACACTTCTTCCCTACAAGTATGGACCACCTTATTTGAAGTGTGCTAGTTTGCATGCTGAAGAAAAATGACAGCTCCCCAAGATTTATCTTTTAACAGCTGCCAGTTTGAAAGAACATAAGAAAGACCTCAAACAGAAGGATTCTCCCTTGGCCATAATCTTTCAGTTTTAATAATCAATAGCTAAGGATTTTCTCATTAAAGGCTAGACACACCACAAGTCCATTATCTGTAATGTGACAATTTCTCCTGTGTGTATCCTATAACCAAACATTTAGAACTAATGTAATCCATATTCTAAAAGGCAAATTATCAGTTCAGTCATGCCAGCCTGTGCTCTCTAAAAGAGCTGAAACCCATTGCAGCTGTCCATCCCATCTTTAGAAAAAGGCAGGACATGAACTGCGTGATTACCTTTTGCAAGTCTCTCCAGCCGCTTCCCATGCTCTGGAGGGATAGAGTACCTGCAGTTGTAAGAAGAAGCCTGTTAAGTTCAAGTGACAACAACATCATCTCAAAGTTTCACTGGAAATCATAATCAGTCATCAAGGTGTGAATTACTTTAAAAAAAAAAAAAATTCTCTCTCTCTACACTTGTCTTTTTCAAAGTTTGATATAAAGCTAAAAATCTTCATTGAGGACTTTTACCTTTTTATCCCAAGAAAAATCAACACTAAAAAGCTGACCATTTCTTTCAACAGCTTTTGCTCAAGTAATCAAGGATGCAAAAACTCTGATGCACATAATTAGCAGATCTGTGTACCAAAACATGAATTGCAAGGAGGGAACCGCACCTCCTGAACTGTCTCAGTTCACAGCTGTGCAGTCTCAGTATACTCAGTGCAATGAGGAACACAGGGCAAGAGAAAAAATGGAATCACCTCTTTCAGCAGCTCAGACCAAGATGGGACTGAGTCAGATGCCACATGCTTAACATGTGCACAACTCATGGAGTGCTCTTTAGGGCAATGTTTCTCCCTGTACACACTTTTTATGGGTGCCACAAAACTCCTGGTTGGTATAACTACAATAAATAAATCAACCTACTTAGTTTGCCTTCATTCCAGAATACAGTGCTATATTTTGAACGGACTCCTTGCTAAATTAATCAAAGATACTAGCAAAGCTCACTTCTTTCAAGTACTACTACAGAAGAAGCAATGGCCAAATAGTTCAATAGACTGAGCTATTCTGTTTCATGTTTCCCTGCTACTGCCACTGCATGGGGTTTTTCATGGGTCACATTGTACTAGCTATTATTTTTTTCTTCCAAGTTGTAATAAAAAGCAGCCAAAAATACTAATTTCCAAAAGTGCCATGGAAACAATTACTGTAGTTACTTGAGAAATTAATTTGTGAACAGAAAGCCATGATTCACTCTTAAAATGCAACCCATGCTACAGAGAAATTCAGAAGCCTCCCCTAAAAGAATCAAGAAAGCTCAGAAACTAGACAAACCACTCAGTGACATCCACTAGTCTGATCTATGATAAACAGCTACAGTTCAAAGTCTGTTAAAAACTGCCTGTTGCCTCAGTGCCTGTGTGAACATACCTCTGTATGGTCATTTTAGAGCCTCAGGAAAACGATAAGCAAGTTTGCCAAGTTTTGGCCCTACTACAGCAGGGAGCATCCACGCTATGCTGTAATTCAGAGGAACTCTACATCAGGACTGCAGACAGATCCTTCTAGAATGTAACCAAACAAATTCTACTGAGGACATGCACTGCTTTGCAGTTCCTTACAGATTTCCAGTGTTCTTGTCATCAGACAGAACTGCAGTGCATGACTGGAGAAATGGTAATTATTTTAGTCAACTCTTAGCTTCATATTTTATGGTATTGCTTTTCTACATCTAAAAGCTGTAGTGAGATTAAAAAAATCTCACCATGATTTGGGTTCCCCAAAATGCAAGTAATTAATACTGTAGAGATCCATGTCCTCCGTGTGCCAAGCAAAGGAAGTTTTCCACATGCCAAAATACAGGTAAGGAGTATTCACTCCTTCAATGGTTATGCCACTTTCGTTCTCCACAATATCCAGGATTGTGTTCAATCTGCCAATATTCCACGCATCTACATGCTGAAAAACACAAGCCTCATGTCAAACAAGGATTACAAAGTACAAAATCACACAGCTGAGATGACAGTTTGCAAAAGCTTAACAGACACTTGTGAAACAGCACATCACAGAATTACACAGCTCAAGCACTGAGCTAGTTCACCTAAACCCGAAGTTCTGTATGGTAGCTTGCATAGTGATTGCTTACTGGCCTTTAAGGAGGGAAAAAGTTACCAGTCAACATAACGATTACAAAGGAGAAATAATCACGAAGCTACAGACTTAACAGAGCAGAGAACAATAGCTGATGTTGATTGAGCTTGCACAGATGTCTGAACCCTCTTGAACAAAACCACTTTTCATTCCAAACATCTTTTAAAAGAATAAATCATAGTAATTTAGGAGACAAGCAAGCAGAATGCAAACTGTCTTTTGACAGTTATCATCCTACCACCTAGAAGCTACAGAGCAGTTCCACAAAAATACGTACACCAGAGGATACCAAAGCAGCATGTGCCCACACGCCTCTCAGGACAAAGCAACGCTTGGGCAATAGTGGTTTTTGCTTTCCTAAACTGAACTGTACTACCCTGAAGTGATAGCAAAGGTCCCTTAGAATGCTACCTCTGTCAGCTGCCTACTCCAGAAGCTGGAACTATGCTAAGACTATCGTTAACTCTTTCTTAAAGGTAAGAGTCAAATGCCACATTAGTATTCATGGAAAGCAATACACCAGGATAACTGCTACCTGAAAACCAGAACAGTTTCCTTACCTTGTCGTAGAGCGTGCCATTAACGTCAGCCCCATAGATGGGGGCATTGAACGTAAGGTTCTTCCAGTATTTTCGTTCAAGGTCTTCAAAGTCCGTGTACCGGGGTGTGCAGTACCTGAAAAAACCAAGAAAGATACTAAAGACTTTGCAGTTTGATATTTGACAAGTCTAAACCAGTGTTTTCCTCGACTGAAAGAATGGAAAGCTACCATAAAAATACCTAACATGTGTTACCAGCCAGAATCCTAAACTGCCAGAAGAGGAGTGAGAGCAGTCATGGCTCTGTTTCCGTGACACTTGGGAACGGAAGTATTACTTTCCCCGTTTCTCAGTTTACTTTCATTTTTGCTTTGTGCACTTTTCCGGGGTCAGAACAATTTCACCTTCTAGCTGCAGCTACTTAGAAGCAACAACACAATCAAAACCAGAAATGATACAGGGAACAACTTAAAAAAACCCAAACAAATAAACCCAAAGATTTCTGCCACTGTAAACCCAGCAAACCTTCATAGACTCACCATGGTCAAACATGTTCTATTTACCAGCAAAATACCTGCCCTTGATACCCATTCCATAACTATACACTGAACTACGTGTAGCACTGGGGGAACAAACTTAGTCCTAACACCTATTTAATGTCTGTCTATATACGTAGATTCCAGACAATTACATATATAACATAAAACAGTAACTTCCAACAAATTATTCCATTAAACTCTAAAATGTCTGGTCTGTACTGCTTCTGAAAGATAAAACAAAGTTTGATGGACTGATTGTAGCAGGCAATTCCAATGCTATTTGTAGTTACTGCAAAGGCTATTTTGCTTCAACTCCTCTTCAAGTCATCTTTTCTTCATCTCCTTTTTTATTTCATGAACATTCCTTTCTCCACTACTCAGTAAGTATTTCAATGGTCTAGCTACTGGGGACAGACAGACAGGAGCCTACAGCACAAACAAAAAGTTCTGCTGCCATTACACATCATCTTGCTGCACAGGTGACACAGGTCCCCACACACACTACCTGCTGTACAAGCAACCTCATCTGCCCAGGGCATGGTTTTCACACTGCTGACCCCAAGCTGTACTCAGCACCTGGCCCCTGTGGGAAGCTGTGAATTCCCCATGCCTAGAAGTGTTCAAGGCCTGCTTCGATGGGACCCTCACCAACCTGTTCCTGAGGAAAGAGTCTCTGTCTCTGATGGGGAACCAGATAATCTGTAATGCCCCTTCCAACCCAAACCATTCCATAACTCTGTGTGCCCGGGACCGGCCATACTTGTCACTATTGGCGATCCTGCGGAACTCGCGGACAGTCATGGCCTTCTTCTGGATGTTGTACTGCGTGAAGAGCCCGGACTGCCCCGTCACCACTTGCTGGATGGGCGCGGGGATGACGAGCTCGTCGATGTCATCGTAGCACTGCCGCGGCTTCCACTCCTTAGGCGGCACGATCTGCGGGGACACACGGGCCCGGAGCGGCGGCCGCGGCCGGGAACAACGTCAAACTCGGGGAACTCGGGCCG
>WEKY01037328.1:19748-44255 GCA_013390045.1 Picathartes gymnocephalus | reverse complement strand
TTAAAATATCATAAAAAAAAAAAAAAAAAAATAGCCATTTCAGATTACAATGATCAACTGTGGGGGCTTACCACTTCAAAAGAAACAGAACAAATCTCTGTGTGTCCTCAACACACACACACTCCCTTATGCAGTTAGAACAATATGTAGGAATATATTTGGCAGGATTGTTTGATCCCAAAAGGATTCATCTAAGAAAAACTTCTCTTTTAGAGAAATGATCTCTCTAGACACTGATAGTGATGATACAATAGGCTAGAGTTGCTATTATTAAAAAAAAAAACAAACAAACACACAAAAACACCTCCCTACTTTTTCTGCCTATGTTTTTTTTTTTTCCCAGTGGGATTCTGATTCCAAACACTCAACTAGCCTGATATCCACTGGGAAAGTGATGACACCATAAATTATTTAAAGGTTTGAAAACCACAAGAACTACTGTATATAACCAGATTGGATTGACTTTTTAACTCTTATGATTAATAATACATAAAGCCTTAGATATGTGAATTGGTCGAGTGCTAACCTGTTAACAAAAGGAGTAGAAGGGATGAATTCTAACATTTCTCATGAGTTATTCTACTTATCACATTGGCCTAAAAAAACAAACAAATGGAGAGCTCTGCCTTAGTCTTATACTGTTAGTGCGTCATCAATATTTGATGACTCCCTAAAGTGTCTATGTATCTGGATGAAGATGATAATTTGGTCACCTGGCTTCCCGATTTCAAATTTCCCAAACGCTCTCTCCTACGTTCATCAAAACACACAAGTAGAAAGTAGATGCAGTTTCAATATCCTGGTTTGGTTTTTGCATTTGTTTTGTTGGGTTTTTTTTTTTTTTGACTTTCATTTTACAATTGTTAATTACTTACAAGTGAAAAAAAAAAAATCAATCTTCTGCAAGAAACTGGGACTAAAATTTTCTAAGTTTATGACATTTTGTCCTCAGCAGCAGGATGAGATATGTGTGTTTTAATTATTCCCCAGGTTCATAAGTTTTGGTCTCTTTCATGCTGTTTTGGGTGGAGCTCAGAAAAGAGAAGTGTTGCTCTTTCCTCTTCAAGTACAAATGAAGGTGCATGGGACAGTCTCCCTTTCTAAGCAATAAGAAAACTCTACAGGAGAAAGAACGAATACTTTTCTTCCAGGTTGCCCAACCCATGCTTAAAGACACAAGCTATCCAGGGTGACTTCAGTATGATATCTTAGTTTACAATAATAAATGTTGTATTTTCTGGACAATAGACAGGTATTATTCCTCTGGATTATTTTCTATTACCCCATCAGAAACTTGACTCCCTTAGTGGTAGAAAAAATAGGAAATAAATCTTTATTGTTTTTTATTTCATCATTCCTGTGCACTAATCCTTTAACCATGTAATTCAACTCTCAATTTCCTTCTTCCTCTCAAATGAAGTGCCCAGACACACAAACTGATCAATTCTTTTTGCCTCTTGACATGCCCATAGAGCCATCCTTTCTTGGTCCCCTTAATGACATATATGTGTGACTTCCCAAGCCCAACTTTCACATATTAAAGCTTCTGTACTAGCAGGTGAAGTGCCATCCCTCCTCTGGCCTGGACTGGTAAAGAATACTTTACCACATTTTTAAAATGTTAAAATCTATGTGAGATAAACAGTGCATGAAGGAAAAAAACCAACATTTCAAATAAAAGGTACACCCTAAAATTTTTTTCAGTCCATCTTCCTCAATTTGATCAATTATTTTGGTGTGAATTTCAGTGATGCCATAAGTGGAATTCAAATGAATTTCTTATAATATGAACAAAATTAGAACCACATCCCAGCTCTGAGAAAGAAATGAGATCCAATCTCCTAGTAAAATACAAACTACAGAAAATTTTAACAGCCCACAAATTATACCTGGATTAGATCTCATTTATGATACCAAGAATAAAAGTAAATTATTTATCAACATTTATTAAATCTTCATGGTTCCCATCACCTGACTTTCATGTACACAATTACTATGCGGAATCTGTTGCCATATTCTGTTCCCCATTCTCACTATAAATATCATCCAATTAGTTCATAGCTCCCTAAAATATAATGGAAGTATAACCATATTCTATTAAAAATAATGAGAGTCTCACCTATAGTTAATTTATATCCACACCTTTTTTTCTTTATACCTGCCATATCAATAGTAGTGTAGACACCTTATTTTGCTAGCTGCCATGGTTGTACATACCACTTGAACAATCCACTCCCATTCTAAAATAAAATTCTAGCTACAGTGTTATTTTTGCACATTTTCTTAAGGCATTTTAAGATCTAACCAGGGCACTGAGACCAGCATATGAGTTAACTAGAATAGCAAGTATCTGTCCCATAGTATCTTTCAACTGTCATTTAAAAAATGAAATCCACATTTGTTTTCTTTTCCATCTGGGATTATGTGACAAAATGATCTCCTGCATCTAATCGATTATTTTTCTTCTATATCTTTTGCATTTTCCAGCAGAACTATTTGCAAGTGTAACAGGAAGATCCTTTAGAGATAATCTGGTGATTATTACAAATTCAACCTTGGACGCTATAGGTATTAAAAGATGAAAATTGCCTGAAGTCCACTGTTGTACAACAAATCTGTACCTCTGGACTCCTGTCCTGAGGTGAAAATGCAAACCAAAGAGATATTTAGAATCATTTTGACAGTTCATAAAATTAAGCAGGGATTAGGGATTCTCTCAGAAATAAATAAATAAATAATATAATGCCACAGGGCCCAAACAATGTTAATCATATCTCCTTGCAACAGGTATTACTGCAACCCACTTTTGGGAAGAAAAAGAAGTTATATAATTATTTCTGGCATGTATTTAGCACTGATGATGCCAATTTAAAAATCTGAGCACGTTCAATTTAATACAAATATGTAGGATACATTTCAACTACCCATTGAATTTAAGTTTATACAGTTATAGGTTCCTATAAAAATGTTGTATATTTGTGTATTCTATTTTCTTCTCAATTTTATGGATTAGCTCTGATAATACAAGCACTTGAACATATGCTTAACTTTACATAATGAGAATGTCTTGCTGATTTTAGGATAACTCTCGATCTACATGAATTTAAGCAAAAGTCTAAGAGTCTACTGGGAATGTAATCAGTGGCGCCAGTCATTTGAAACAAACATTTAATAAGAAAAGAATTGAAATAACTGCAGCAGACATAGATGACTTTGATTCCTGCTGTGTTGAAGGCAGGTAAGCAGCAAACAAGGCTAAAATGAATTCATAACAAGAAAATGTGTGGCTTAACATAAATACATTTGGGGTGAGCATGGAGTTTTACAGTTACCCTTCCAAAATTCCCCACCCACTTCACAGGCGTTTTAGTACAGTTAAAAATATTTCCTTTTCTTTTACAAAACAGAAATGCAACATTGAGGTACTAAGCAACAGTGCTAGTCCGCTTACAGGAGTGCACAAACTTTCCTTTCTGGATGAAAAAATCTTTATTATAAAGTATTTGCAGAGAGTTTATAACTAAATTTTCACTGCATTAGATTAGTATCATGTTTCAATATATTTGAAAAATATTCAAGTTAATTTAACATTTTCTAACAAACAAAAAGTCCAAAAGAGAACTAACTGCATTGCATTAAAAAAAAAAAAATACTGTAACTGAAAGCATAGAAATACTTTTCAAGTTTGGCTATATGTTCAATTTTTAGTTACTGAGTTTAAGCACTGATTTTTAAACATTTTTTTTTAATGATGTAAATACTTCTTTGTAATAGATATTGACAAATTTCCCAATTCAAAATAGAAAAAATAATTATTGTTTACATCGTACAGTTTAGGCATTTGAATTATAATTAACTTCCATCTTTAAAAATTTCTTCTGAAAATTATTTTTCATCCCACTTTACTCCAGAATGCTGACTGGAGCTAGAATAATACATCACACAAATGTTGATTTAAATATTTAAACAAATTCACTTACTTTGGATTTACATCCCCTTTGGGCTCTACTTTCCATGAGCACTCTGATAAATAAACTTACTGCAAGTAGGATCTGCTGGGATGACAAATTATAAACAAAAATTGTTGAATACATGTGGGATATGAATTTTTGAATTCTAATCATCAATTGTTGCACTAGCAATTAAAGCTGACTGGAGGACAATAATTCCATGCTACATTAATTTTCAAGACTTCATGTCTTCGTGTCTAGTTTTGGTTGGTTTCTTTTGTTTCTTTTCCTGAAGAAAATGGTGAAAATGCCCACACATGTAAGTGAATGTCTGTGTAACAGCCAGGGACACTAAAATACCCAGACTGAAGACTTTTCTCAACCTGAATCACAAATTACTCATTTTCACCATTGATTTGTAGATGTGATTACTCAGAGTTAGCTAGAGGAGGAACATAATCCTGGGTTTTTCATGTCCAAGGCCACTGTTAAAGCACAGGGTAGTCAGCAAAGCCAAAAAGTCTATTTTTCTCCTTCGCATTCTCCAAAATATTTCCATTCAGACGAATTACGAATGTAGCTTTCAGAGCTGAAAGGGCTGAGATAAACTTCTCCTGTCCAACATGGGGACATTGAAAAACCACCACTCCCGAGGTGAGGTTGGGTTCCTGCCCCCTCTCAGGTTTGCAGGGGGAGGTCCTGCAGTGGGATTCATCCTGCAGAGTTTGCCAGGGGCCTCGACATGCCTGGACATCCCTATGGACTCCCAGTCACACTGGGACATGCTGCCCATCCCGCTGCTTTGTCGATCATCCTGAAGGGCCCACCATGGCTGTTGGTGTTGGAATATTGCTTTGCTCTGGAAGAAAGGGATTGAGAGGAGATATAGGACCTAAATGCTACAGGGAAAGAGACTGCTCTGAGCTCCGCGTCGCTGTCAGCCACCTCCCTTCCCTGTAGGAGCCAGCGCTTGCGCACAGCAACCTCAGATTTGACAAGCTTTGAGAACAGACAAAGCAAGAGAAGTTTCATCTCTTCTCCCCACAATTTCCTCTGTCTCGGTTGGGTTCCCAGAACAAAGAGCCTTTTCACCATAGCTTCATTGTGAGATGATACATGGTGATGCAAATAGTTCTGCTGTTTGTCACTCACTGCACAGCCCCATCCAAATCATGATCGTGTCATTCGGTTTCAATCCAACCAACATGAACTCTCAGTTTCATGGAGCAATGCATATATCTCTGACCCTAAATTCATGCAACACTTCATAAGTGCAATACAAAGATCATATTTGCAAACAGACTATTCTTTAAAGGAATTAACAGGGTGTAGATTTGTGCGTCAGTGTCAAATTTTTTGGAGTCCCTATACGTAAGGAGAGTCTTAAACAAGGCTTCCTTTTGGATTTCATCACTGGTTGGACAAGTAGCCATAGTGCCTTCACTAAGCAGACCCTCACTTTTGACAAAGCAGCTGCCACATATCTAAGTAATTTTTGCCAGATATTACATCAATAGCAAGTTCTTCTCCTTATAGACAGCTGGAAAGTGAGCTTTGATTTATTTGTATTTTTGTCCTCGGGATAATGGTTTTTTACTTATGTGAATGGCCAATAGCATAACAAATCCTTCATCATGAGAAAGTGTGTATCACTTTTCAGCAAACCCTGGCCTTTTGAGGTGAAATGATATACTGCCACTTAGTTTCAAATTGACATCTCTCCTGGTTGCCAAGGCAAGTTAATTTGCAAATCAGCATTTTGTATGAAGCTTTTAAGCCAATCCAGCTAGGCAATGGCTGCCATTGCTGTGCAATTAGTGTCTAAAACACTTAAAATTACATTATTTTAAAAAAATCCAGAAAGATCAGTGATTTTGTTCTGTACATGGCCAGACACTATGTTGCTGAATGAATAGCAGATCTGGACTTAGAAAATATAGCAAGGCTCCAATCTGATTGAAAAGGAATGAAGAATGTGCACATAATGACACTATCAGACTTGAAATGAGAAATGTTAGTTTCACTGTTCTTCAGAAAAAGAAAATACACACCCCCTTTAATTAATTCACAAACTGCCTGACTTAGATACCATAGAACAGTAGCAAGTGACAGTTAGAGGAGGAGAAGGTAGTCACTGCAATTGGATTTACATTCAGTTACAGCAGGTTTTTTTTGAGTAGAGAATGAACCTGAAAATGGCCTAAATTGCAGATTTTTACTTGAACACAGTCAAAGACTTGCAGACTTGCTGGTTCTTATTTTGGTTTTTGAAGGCAGAGTCAGGAGAGAACACGTATTGAGGGAGGTGCTCTTTTTGAAGATATTTTTCAGTTGCAATTTCATCCATCTTTAAAAATGTCTTTGTTTTTTTGGACCTCTGGTTTGAAATCTATTAGGTACTGATCAAAAAATTGGATGTGAAAAAAGAAAATAGGGGATATTTTAGAAGACAGTCTGTTTTATAAGAGAGGTAGGTCTCTGGAGAGAAAAAAAAATTAAAAACCAAAAAAATACCAGAAAGTTTGTAATGTATTAAATGTATTACACCTATTTTGATTTCTTTACATTGGCTTTTTAAAACCTTATTTAAAATTTTCCATCCTTTTATGTCTATTTGGGTTCTTTTTGGTTTGTTTTTGGGGAGGTTTTTTGGGGTTTTTTTATGTCAGCACAGATGTGGCTTTATATTCAACTTTGCTTACCACTAAATATCTATCAGCTATATAATACAAAGAGTACAAGCTGTTCATTAAAGTGACAGGACTCACACAAGTATAAAAAACCATCCAGTACATCAGCTTTCCATGAGTCTGAGGGCCTTTCTAGCTGCCTTACTAGAAAAATTATTTGTATATTAGACTTCTTGGATGAGCACTGGCTGTGTAGATTCTCTGCAGCAGAATTCAGGGGACATTTCCCCTTCTATTGTTTTGTTTTCTGTTGACACATTCTCATGAGGTAAGGTGGGAGAGAACTTGCATCTCAAGTGTGACAAGCATCTGTCCACTTATTCTTCAGCACATATCTGGTAGCTTTGCACTGGAGTATCAGTGTGAGCACAAAAAAGTACTGTGGAGCAGCTGACCCTCTGGATGTTCATAGGCTAACATACCTCTTGATATGGCTTACCTTTGCCTGTAGGTTTGGTCTCTGTCCATCCTCTATTTGCAGGAGGGTTTTTTGTGGTTTTGTGGGGTTTTTTGTTTTTGTTTTTGTTTGTGTTTTTGTTTTTTCTTTTTTTTTTGGTTGGGTTTTTTTCTGGTTTTGTTTGTTGGTTTGGGGGGGGATTTTGTTTGTTTTTGATGGTTTTGTTTGGTTTTGTTGTTGTTTTTTGTTGTGGGTTTTCTTTTGTTGGTTTTGTTTGTTTGTTTATTTGTTAGTTTGTTTTTTAGTATCATTTCATTTTTTTAAATGTAGAAATCTTTGTCAAACTAAATCCATAACCCAAGTGAGATGCAGAACATCACGAAGAGTGACTTGGATCATCTCCAGGAAAGCCAATTAACATAAATACTGTAAAAAAGGGTAGAAATTGAAGCAAATTGGGGCCAAGCTGTTTTTCACGTGGACACTTCCCCTGTAACAAACATAATGCTAGCTGTGCTGGCTGGCAAAAGACAAGGTTTGACACTGTTATAAGTCCGTGGGTGCTCAGTGTTTATGTCATACTGATGCACATGGTTGACATGTCAGGGAGATGTGGAAAATAAACTGCCCAATCTCTCTGGGCCTAACAGTTTACAGACCTCAATGATATACTGTAAAGGTGGTGCTGTTAACTTCAAAAGCAGTAAATCAAAGTGCCACCAGAAGGTGCTGACAAAATTAAGCAACCATGATTGAACAGAGAACAAAAGCTGTTCTGCATAAATAGTTATTTCCTATTCAGACCTCCTAATATTTAATTTATACCCTTATTTGTCTTTTATGAAATTGCTTTAATTCTGAATGGGCAATAGGTTTATAAAGCAATTAACAGTACAGTCATAAGGGTCTTTAGTACTGCATGTAGTTCCAAAACTAAGCTTCATTAAGATGTATTGGATTTGATATAATTAAGAAAATCTTATATTTTATCAGAAGAATGCAAGGGATTGTTGAATGGCAGTGGATTCATGTTGATTCCTAAGTAATATCTGAAAAGGCCAAAAATAAATCGAGTTTGTTGGCAACAGCTCTTTTAAATTCTGTCAGGTAGAATTTCTTTCATTCACTCACAAGGAATGATGTCTCTTTGTGTCCTGCAGCTCAACAATTCTTGTGGTTGGTATTAATGTGGATACAACCTAAAGGTATGAATCTGTAATCCAAACTCTGTGAAAACCTTAATGCAGACCTTGGCAGTGTGACTCGACCCTGTTTGTTTTCAGTATTCACACACCTGAGAGAAGAATGAATTTTAGTTTGGACCTAGATTTTTTGGATTAGTGTGTATATGGATTAGTACGCATATGTATCTCCTTTGCTCTAGAGAAACAGATGAGGCTTATTTGCTATTTGTGAGAGTGCTTAAATATTCCTTAAATTCGGAGTCCACATTTATCTCTCATAGATAACACCTTTATCTTCATGGAGGGAATAATCTGAGGAGAACTTTCCTCACTGGTAGTCTGCCAAAAGTTACCCAGGTAACTACAACTTTTACATGAAAATGAGAAACAATGAGACACAAAATCCAGTCTGCTGAATGAAATTTAATGAAGATAAAAGGCTCACACTGCCTGCCTTGGTTGTTCCAGAGAAGATGTCAGCTGTCATTAGCAACTCTTGATGTACAGCATATCTGAAGGTGATTGTAAGGGCCAAGAGCAGAATGCAGAAACCTACTGCAGTACCAGTAACTGCATACTGATCCACTCAAGCCAGGCCAGGAATGGAAATTAAAGAGATGGTAAATAAACCCCCTCACAACGCATTGTTAATTTTTGTTAAAAATCTTTTCATTCCTTCTGAATCCTTATTTGAAACACCATAACTAGAATCAAACTGTCATCCCCTGAACAAAAATAGGATCAGCCACACAATCTCACACCCTAGTGGATTGACCTGTCACAAGTAGATCCCAGAGTTTCCTCCTGTTTGCACAGCGTTTGAGCCTTTCTCCCAGTCTGCCTTTTTAGGTGATGGCATGCAAAGAGGACCTTAGCAGAAAAGCAAGGAACAAATTCTGTTCCTCAGGGAAAATGAAAGGAGAACACAAGACAGTGAGTCCTAGTCATGATACAGCTGTGTCTGTTCTTACTCTGTGCTGTTATTCTGTTCCACCACAATCAATTTTACCCTGTAAGAAACCATGTGAAATGATCTTTTAATGTTATCTCTCTTTTGGCAATGAAAATGGCTCAATTACCCTGGAGTTTCTGATAAGGAATAGCAAAAGAAATACAAAAATACAAATAAGTAAAAATAAAATTTAAAAAGTCCAGCATTTAAACATACCTCATAGTTCCCCAAACCATCTAAAGTCAAAGAATTTGAAAATGACGCCTCACTTTCATGACATACACAGAGTGTTTTTCTGTTCACAAGGAGTACACAGATTAGTAAAAATACAGATATTAATGAGTGACAGTGGTCTAGCAGAAACATACAGATCACTCTTTACCATTTCTCTTCCTGTCCAACAAGAAACGACAATTACAAGCTTTCTACCCCACTGACATTTGAGAGAATATGTTGGCGTGAGACTAATACTCCTTCATAGTTGATCTTTATTTTTTTCCTATGCAGTAAAAAGGAAGGACTATTGTCATTAGACCACTTTCTCTACCATCTCAGTTACCTGAGACAGGAAGTTGAGAGCTGCCACTCTACAGCAAGCAATGGCACCACCTCAAACAGGCAGAGCTAGTGGTCTGCAAAGGTGATTATTTGCATTGCTAGGCTAGATGTTGACACCCTGAAGCCAAAACTGCCTCACCTTTCTTAAGTCTCCCTAAGGTTTATAGAGTATAACATGATCCATTCTGACAAAACAGCAAGGGAAAACACTAAAAAATTTCTTAGGAAGAGAAAACTCTTCTTTGTGGGTCAAGGATGTGGTGTCCTGGTGTAATCACAGACAAAAAAGAAATCAATACTCACACCTGGCTCTTGTAGGACAAAAGGATAATTGTCTATCACAAGTAGCTGGACAACATGTACCTCTTCAATGCTGGACATTTCTCTCCTTCTTGTCTCACTGTGCGCCTATGCTTTTCAGTGTGCTCTATTCCTGTTCACTGTGCCATCCTCTCCCAAGTTATTCTGTGTGTACTTTTATCCCTGTTCCCAATTTCCCATGCTCTGCTGGCTGGGGTTTGAGTGGCAGGGAGGAATCTGTAAGCAGGTGTTGTGGAAGTGAAGCGTGCCATCCGGCCAGCACATTAGGTAAAGGAACATTCCCCTGGGAGCCCTAATGCTTACAACTGCATCGGCCCCAACTGTTTTTGCAAGAAGAGGAAGAGGCCAGTCCTGACCTCTTCTGACCAGATGTTTTGGAAATGTGCCCATTTTTAGCAGATATAATAGCTGTCCATTTATCAAAACTGTAATAAGTATTAAGGAAGCAGACTCTTTAGTTACAACCTAGTAGTAAAATGTGAGAGAAGAAATTAGGGATATGGAAGAGATTAGGTTTGAGTGCATGGGACTGTATTCAAAACTAGTTTAAGAAAATTTTCAAGATACTCTGCTCTCTATAGTAGATATGATATGACTGGTTTAGACATGAATGCAAAAAAAAAAAAAACAAAAAGAAAAGATCATTTTCATAAGCCTACGACAAAAATATTCAGGAATCTGTACAGACTAGACACAAGAAAAGAAGCAAGGCAGCTAATGTAAAAACTCATGCTGCAATGAAAGCAATTGAGTTACAGATTTTGAGACTCATTTGGAAACCCTAAACCTTCTGCTTTGAGCTGTGGAGGGAGGGAATCCATATTCCACACACAAGAGAAAACTGTGTTCATGTTCTTTTATGACTATAGCTTCAAATTGCTGAAATGGGAAAGAAACATTTATAAAAAGTTTTTCTAAATGAGTAAATATTCTGCTTTCCTTCCTTCTCACTCCTAATTTATGGCCCACCAAGAGCTCACCAATTTTCTTAATTTTTTTTTTTTTTTTGAACAAATACCTCTTACCAGCATAAATATATGAAAGCAGTCATTTGCATTATCATTTTACAGAGCTGGGATTTCGTTCTGTTTCCAATGTCCCAAAGGGGTAAAGATGTTTATTTTTTCTTTTGAGAATTAGTGGAATTACAGGGAGCCTGCACTCCAAGAAGTGAGAACAGAATGGGGTGCGAGGGGTTTTGATGGCTAAAGATTCTGGATTTCTGAAGCACTTAGTCAGGCTTTTTCCTTCACAATTGTAAACAATAGCTTGCTGATAACCAAGATGCAAATAACCAGAATGTTGTGCTTAAAATTAGAATTCTTTTTCTTACTGTGATGGTCTTCTTGAGAAATAAGAATTTTTACACAAAATAGAAACACTTCAGTAATAACAATATTTATTAATAGTAACCATAAGGTAAAGGTTTTAATTTAAAAATAAACTTTGTTCAGCATTATGGTTTTGCATTTGCTTTTTCTGACCAAATAATGAAGACCGATTTTTTTTCATTTTTTCATCTGTGTTATTTGAAGGAAACATTTCTTTTGCAGCATAGCTTTTGCAGTGTACAGTGCCTATTTGTGCATACAAAGCATCCCATATGGTTGAAGTAGGCTGGAGGGGTTGCTATTAACCATATTTTAAAAAGCAGATGTTACTAATCTTCTAAATATTACCCCCAAATGATGTCACTTGTGACTGACAACGGTTGGGCTCATCAATCCCTTCCAATGTCCTTTTGCATGTAACATGTAAGAGAAAGCAAATTTCGACCCAAAATCATGGCTCTGAAAGGGCAGAGCACTTCATTGTTGAAGTGTTAAGCAGAATGTCGGTTCCTACAGGGAGAGGGATCTATATACTACAGGCAAGAAGGAAAAGAAGTTTGCCTGCAAATCGGCCATTCAGGTAAACTTTTAGGACAGCCATTTCAGAGTCAGGCTGCACTCTGACAAGCTGAGGTTTTTAGCTCAAAGTGCTTGTCTGTGCCATGCAGTACACAAAGGCAACCTTCTTTTACATTTACAAAAGGCTTCTTTACAGGTTTGCACATGAATGTAGTAGGTGCTTCCGCATACAAAGCCAATGTCAGTTCCAGTTTTCAGTCAATGGCACTTAGAGTAGTAAGTAAACAAACTGAAGGGTAACACTGAACATTTTGACCACAAATGGCACAGAAATGAAGTATCTGCTAGTAGTAATCCTGAAATAAATTTGACAGCATTGTATAAACAATAATAATAATATAATTAATGCAATAATATTCTGCAAAAATGGTTCTCAGATATTAAGAATTATATCCACACTATGGCAAGGGTTAAATAAGGGCACTTGCCTTAGCAGTATGGGACAAAGCTTTATATACCAGTCTGTGTTTTTCTGTTTATTTTTTATTATTTTTAACATCTTTATCGAAGGTTTTTTTACTTGTTTATTTACAAGGACTGCATGAAGTCCTAGTTCTCTGAAAATATGAGGATAGAAAAGCTTCTTCATTCCTAACTAGAGCACTTTTTGGCTAAAATGTGATCTAAAAGCTCTATTACATCAACTTTTGCCTGCACATGCAATTAGTACCTCTCTTTGTTCTTCTTTACGCACATCTGTTTCTTTACAGCCAAGGACACAAACTCTTACAAAGGAACATGACAAAGACATTTCACTCTCCTGTACCTTTTCATTGCACAAACAAGATGCTTTGTTTGGAGGCAGATGTCTGGTTCTGCAATTGAGGTTTCACTATTTTATATTTATATTTTTTTATATATCAAATAAAAACCAGTTGTTATGCCTATAATTTTGAATGAGGTCTAATCTCATTTGTAAGAGTGTAATGCAATTCTCTGCTCCACACTTACCTTGCAAATTTGTAGTTTTGCCTTTCATAACACATAGGAAACATATTTACACGTTGCTTACTCTCAGCTTGTTGTCAGCATGGACTTCAACCATTCCAAGCAGCAAATGAATAGAAGTTGGGGAAAACTTGTGTGACTGGCAACAGGCACACATGGCTAAATGTCAGCACTTTGGTATGTCATTTATTGGTCAGACACTTCAGTGTACTGCCATTCAACAAACCTATGAGACATATTATCAAGGAATATATGCCAGCTCTTTTCCAGCAAACTGCTTGATGCCTGATGCCAAGTACTGGTGGGTGTACACCTTTTTATGCTGTCACTGCATTCAGCCTCCAGGGTGTTGCGTGAAAGGATCACTGGATGTTAATGAATAACAAAATGTGTCATTTCCCCTTAGAATTTATCTATCTACCATATACAGTGAAAAAGACATCTTTGTTTTCTTCTGCCTGTATTTACATGTGTGTCAAAATACGTACTGTTAAACCTGGCCACATGTTTAGGCAGTGTGTTGTCTTGTTAGTCTTTGTTTCATTATTACCATTGCACACCATCATACATCCCTATTCATATAAAAAATAAGTACCCCAGTAAAATGAATTTGGACACAAATATCTGTTTCTTCCTGCTTAGAGTAGCACCTTGTGTTTAAACTACACTTTCCACAGGCAATGAAAAGGTCTTAACCCATTTAAGTATATTGCCACTCATACACCAGCAACATGTGATAGAAAATAAAAAATGTGAGAAGCATCACTAGAGATCCAAACCACAGCAGAATAAATAATATGAAAAAGCAATTTGTAACTACCTTTTAAAATAGGTATTAATATTTGGCATGATCAACCTCCTTCAATGACATATTACTGATGCCCAATTTATTTATTGAAATAAAGAGTTCAGATCTGCAGTTGATTTTTAAATAGTTTTGGGAGAAAACACATTCATTTTGGACACAGGCCAAAGCAACACATGAAGGTCAATCAAACAACCCACAAGCCAATATCACACTATTGAAGTCTGACTGCACAAAACCATGGTGAGACACTTTCTGATTGGCTAAAAAATAAGTGTAATAGGTAAATTTTAGAAAATAAGAATTGGAAGATGATGTTTATTATAAATATTTCCTTCAGTTTTTCTCCAAACCTTCCTGACTTGAAGGTTTTATTTTTTATGTATTTGGCCATAGGTTTCTCTCAAGTGGACATGTTCAGAACATCAGGGCATGATAAAGAAACCTTAATAAATATTCCAGTGCCACTTCTAATATTGTTTTGCAGCTGTACAAAAAAACCCAAAAATCAGTAACTCCTATACATGGGAAGAATAGTTGCAAGTATTAAATCGCACTACATACAAGTAATTTTATTAGACAATCTAGCAACTGGAAAATATTATTTTTAATTTTCTTTGCAAATTGTTAAGCCTCTATGCGATATCAATATTTTCATAGGCAATATGTGCTGTTTCCTAAAGAAAAATATGTGGGTTTGAGTGCGTGCACAGTTTTAACGAAAACTCAATTCACTGTGGGTCTTAATTGTGTTTTTCAGCAAACTGATTTAAAGTTCCCTGGGGCACACATACTGTAGGATTGTGACATATCACACCAGGTTAAGTCAAACTCAAAATGTTATGTGATATGACAGCGTGTAAAACACATGATTAACGCACCCATTGGGAAACTTGGCTTTATGAAAAATGGTGCAACAGGGAAACTTGGGGCACTCTATGGTAAACTGTACTTTTAAAAATAATACTTAAAAAAAAGGACTCAGAAGCATAGTACTGAGCTTCTGTTTGATATCCACATCTTTCTCCTTTGGATAAAATATCACTGTCAAAGATCAAAACATATTTGTGATCACTGCAAAAAGCAAGAAGTTTTATTCTCTTGGAAAAGAATTGATTTTTTGACAATTTAGAGTATGACTGTGATGAAGTACCTCAAAAAGGTCCATAAAATATAATTTCACTTCCTGAAATTATAGATGCATACTACACCTTTTCTATAAAGGATGTAAAGGTATTATTTGCCAATACAGTGAGACCAGGTCTCTTTTCCTCCCTAAGAGTAACCATATCTTGTGTCCACATTTTCTGGACAGAGAACAGCCACTATTACAGAGGTGTTACGAAACAGGGTTATGAGATACACCGCATAGACTTCAGATTCCATTTACTCCTTCCTGTAGCACTGTAAAAAAGCTCCTAAAATTGCCTTCCTTTGTGATATGTCAACTCCCGTGTGATGGTGGTCAGCACAACCATTGGCCACTCTTCACTGATGCACTTATTAAGAAACAACAGGTTCTCATATTTTTAACAATCTTTTGTAGCAGCAAACTGTGATGATATTTAGCAATTTTAAAAACTGAGTTTTTATTGAAGGCTTCCTATCCTTTCTCTGCTCTTCCCATCAGGTTTGAATCTAATGGCTAATTTTAACTAAATTTGATAAGGACAGAGTTTCAAAAATATTGGCTTTCTCTAAGTCTTGTCAAAATAGACAATTGGCAGTAGAAGGAGATTATTTTGCATCCTTTCTCAGAGAAAAGCTTAAATACCTCTCAAACCTTATTAGACAAAAGAGAATCCACACTGTCACTTACCTTTAGTGGTCACCTGGATGGGAAAGCAAACCCAAAATTCTTGAAACTCCTTCTTTTTATTGCTAAGTGTCTGACAAAATATTAGTTACCTAGTTTACTACACAGCTACTTCCTGAAATGGAACAGAAAATGGAACTATAAGAAGTCTGAGATGCTGAAAGGAATCACAAACATGGGATCCTGTGTACCATGACTAAGTGCCAGAACACAGCCAACCCATGAGTGAGAACAGACAGGTCATTTCCAACACGGAGAAGCCAACAGTCAGTGTCACCCTGCTTACTTTCATCATCATTTGTTTCAGCTTGTGCTGACAGACCTGAGCAGCCCCCAAACTCTGCCAGTTGCTGAGGAAGGGAGACAGAGATCCTTACAACAGAGGAGGTGTCCAGCTTGTGCTCCAGCCCTAATTCTGCAGTTTTCCTCTGAGCTCTTGGCCGTGAAGGTGATATAGGGAAAATTTTCTCAAGCCACTAACATCCCTGAGCACAGCTACCACAGACACTACGGGCACTGCAAAGCTCCAGGAAAAAGATCTGTGTTTACTGGAAGCAGTGGTGGATGGAGCTGGGCACTGAGGGGCTCTGTGTGAGTCACTTGCCTGTGACATGCTCCAGGGTGAGGTAAATCAAGCAGAGTTATTGCAAAGGTTACAGCTCCCTTATCCATTTGGTACATTTAGATTAGCTGTAAAGCCTGGTATCCAAATGTTGATATTTAGGCAGAAGATAAAACCTTATCAGTCCACAGAAAGAGGAAGCAAAGATGTTAGATGTATCTAGTACCGAATCTGGTACATCTTAAAAATAATCTACCTTTCAATTCTGTACTTTTTGAAATTAAGGATCAATTAAAATTTGAGATACTGGCACTCACAGTTCCCAGGGTCTTGTCCTATTTTGGTTGAATTTCAGAATCTGAAATGCTAGGACATTTTAAGGATGACATTTGACTAAGGCATTATTTACTAATAGGGTGAGCTTCTATAATCTATACAGATAGTATAGATTCAATTAAGGGCAATCAGGGAGGGTGAGTGAGTATCCTTTCAGTGGGATCACTGGGGATGGAGGGCCACAAAGAGAACCATTTGTGCAGAATTCCCACTGTTCTGTTAAAGCTTTTGCATTCTGACCTGTACCATCCAACTACTTTGGACTGAAATTGTAGATCATGCTGAATTGTGTTTAACATATTTGCAGGTCAAAAAGGAAATATTTCCCTCTCTCTCTTCTTTCAAGGAAAAATAAAGCATATGTCCTGTTCCCATCCTCCCACAAGAACAATGAGAATAGCTTAAAAATCAAGTGTTACGAATGTTCAAGCTGTTGATTGGGATGTGTAAAATGTAAAGGTTTTTATGTCTAAAATAGAGGCTTCCAAAAACAGATTATCCATAATAATAATAATAATAATAATAATAATAATAATAATAATAATGATTCATCAAACATTTCAGTCCTTTTTATTTTTGTTTTTAAGAATTAGCTTTTCTTCTGAATTCTGAAACAATATCTCCTCTTATTTTTTTCCCCTTTTGAAATGTTTTTTCCTTATGGGATCTTTTGGTAAGACAGTTTGGAAATTGTTCTATTTCAAAGAAGCCCATACTTCTGATTGCAAAGAAATGTCCCAGGTAAATTCCTTTGAATTGATGGTATACTTGAAGTCATATTATAAGCAGTTACTGACATGCATATACACAGAATAATAAAAACTTCAGGTCAATAAAGACGTTCCTGAGGTTTGGATAGTTCTCTGCTGAATGCTACAGAAAGTTAGGGTCCCTGATACTCTTAGAAACCTCTGCTTAAAAAAGCATACTTAGTGCTGAGCCTGCCCACAAAGCTCAGGCAAATAGCCTTTGAATTCTGCAGGCGCAAGGTAACGGTTTGAAATGTTTTTGTCAGAGGCAGAGGTACGGAGGAGATGGGATCTCTGTAGGCAAACGCCCAGGCAGATGGAGGATTGGGAGGCGTGGAGGGAGCCTTGCTCGCCTGCTGCCCAGCGAGGAAGCAGCGACGGCAGCGACGGCAGCGACGGCAGCGACGGCAGCGACGGCAGCGACGGCAGCGAGAGCAGCGACGGCAGCGACGGCAGCGACGGCAGCGGCGGCAGCGACGGCAGCGAGAGCAGCCCCAGCGGCCGCCCGGGCTGGCAGGGGCCTCAGGTTCCTCGCCCTGAGCCACAGAAGCAGGGTGTGCTGCAGAGGTCACCCACGCTGTCTGTGGGAAGAGAAGGGGGGACGGGGGCTCTGGTCTGCCTAGCAGTTGTGCGTGCGTGTCCCTGTGTGTCTGTCCTTTTCATGGCCTGTTAGGCAGTAGGCTCAGAAGAGTTTAGGAGGCAGACATTCACTGCTTCGCTGCTGCACCCTCACTGCAAAGCCCTACGGTGTTTAATAGGGCCAAAGCCAGTTAGATTATAGTGAAATATAATATAGTCCCACAGAAAGGATCTTTTTAAAAATAATTTTAAAAACCCCCAAACACCGATAGATCTTAATAACAAGGGTTGTCTTGTTAAAACATGTTAAAACCAACATACACATTTTCAATTGTAACATTTTATCTCTGCTGTATATTCCTTTGGGTTGGTTTAAAAATGCCATAGACAAGTTATCATTCTCTGCCCAGTTATATTGGATTTTTCTGTGAGAGGCAGTTGAAGTGATTGAGTAGTAATAGAAATGGACATCTCCATTAAAGAATAAGTAACCATGCAATTGTGCTGCCAGACCAAAGCAGCGCTCTTGCTGTCCTGATCCTTTCTTAAAACAAAATGGTGCAAAAAAAAAATCCTGGCCCAGTCTTACTGAGTGTACTCTGAGTACACCTCTTCTTTCCTAAGCCTGTGCTTTTGCTAATTTCATAAGGGGTGGTTGGTGCTGAACAAACACAGTGAGAAAAGGGAGCATATCCCAAAAGAACTTGCTATTTGAAAGCATAGCACACCAAAATATAGACAATACATTATGTAAAAACATCAATAAGAAATGCCTTTGATTTATTAACATGATTGTGGAAATGGCAGTACTGACATTTCTTTCTGCTACAGAGAGGTTTCCTCTAGTTTGAATGCATCACTCCTTTCTCTGCTGGTCTGCCAAGAGCTTCAGCAGGAACATGAAGGGGAAAAGGCTCACTACAGGATTTCAACAATTTATTATGCTATAGGGGCTTATTTTTGCCCATTAATCCCAGGACTCTTTCAAATGAAGACATCAAATTATGCCAAGATACTGCACGAGTTGTGATATTGCCAGCTCTTAGCTGAGGAAAGAAAACACTATGAATTATTTCTTTTGGGACCGAGACACAAACTTTTTCTGCAAACTTGCTCTCTTCACTAGCTATCCACTCAGTTTTCATAGCTTTATGTGATTAGTCATTGCCTTAACTGCTGAACTGTGGGATCAACCGTATCATTAAACATAGTTTTAAATACTGCTAATGTGAAAAATTTGCATTGAAGATAAAATCGATGTCCAAGAAGTAAAAGTTTTATATATAAGGGGGTGGAGGGCAGTTTGTTAGCTGGAAACCATGTTTTATAATGTTAATGGATATCTGTGCAGTTTTTGTGGAGGACTGTATTTCTCATAAAAACCTCCAAGGTGTTCTAGGCAATCCAAGAGAGAAGACAAAGAACTCCAGGCCATAAAGTAAATGAAATCTTGTTATTCCTATTAAAAGCAAAAAGCAGGTTAGATACAATTCAAAAAGAATCCTGATTGAATATATTTAAGCCATATTCTCTGATGGAATATAAGTAAGGCATTTTCACATAAGTGAGGGTTGCAAAGATCAAAACAAGCAACTGGGTATGTGAATCACCAAACAAACAGAGGAATTAACTGATCTGCTAATGTGCAAATGATATTGAAGTGAATAACTGGGCCTGCATACCTCTGAAAGGAGGCTGGAAACCCTGCAGAGGTATACAGCTATACATGCATATAAAACATGGGCATGGAAATTCAGATCTGTATTCAAACTTGGCAAAACTGATAAATAATAGATTCTGTTAACTGAACCTAGGCTAGAGAAATAACCACCCTCATTACACGCTCCTGAATTGAAGTTTTCCTTGCAAATTACAAAGCCTTGGCCCTGTCTGACTTTTCCTTGCCATGGGAGTTGATACCTCCACATCTCACCTTTAATTCTTTCTGTCGCTATTCAGTGTCATGTACTCTACCTTTTTATATTCATGTCAAAGAGGAAAAAATGGGGAAAACTTTGTTATTCACTTTCATTGTCCCACCTGAAATACTGGTTCAGCTATACAAGAATAACAACATATTCATACCAGGTGTGCAAAGAAGAAAATTCCAATTTTTTTTTTTTTAATTCTGATGCACAGCAAGATCCTTATTCTATTCATTTTTAATTTGCTTCCATTTCACGTATGTCTGTTCTCTGCTCTACTGTACATGAGATTTTTCTCAGCGATGTGTTTAATTTCTGTGCCCAGAACGTTCTCCAAGGAGATTTCTAGTGAGTGTTGTTTCTTTCCAGACTTTTGAAGAACCTGTCAGAACCAAGTCTTTGCCCTTGAGGCATAAGATTTGGGAAAGGCTGGCCCATCTGAGGCATTTGGTAAACTACAAGAGATCCCTTTTGCTCTCTTCCCTTCCCCAGAGCCTGTCACTTCATTGTCCCACCAGCCTCTGCCTGCTCTGTGCCATGTCCTTTCTGTCTGCTGGCCCTACAGAGGAGTCTGGATCACCACTGCACAGCTGGCACCCTGAAGGCTTTCTTTGGCACCTAAACCTGATGGGTTTAAGGAATACTTAATGATGAAATACAATTTGCTAGAGGGAGAAGCCGACCAAAATGTAGTTGGTTTTCAAATGACTCTTGTAACTATTTAGATAAACAAAGCATAAATTGGGTAGATCTTCCATCAACAGAAAAATAAAATCATGGCCATTTGTAAGCTAGTAGTTCACACATTTTTGGTCTTTTTTTTCATGAATTGAAAACATGACATGCTTATGGAAATAGTGAAATAAAGGGCAGGATTTCTTAGGAGTACAAAAAAGATCAGCATTTATTGCAGCGGATTTACAGCTAATTTTTGTAGTACTACTGACACATCCTATCAAATTTGTAGGTTTCCAAATATTATATTACTAGATTTTTGAATCTTATTAGTGGGTTTGCATGCATTGTGTTATTGAATTTGTTGTTTTCTAATATGATATGAGAAATTGCTATGATATCAGTCTTTCCAATAATATCTGCAATTTTAAATCCTTATATCATGCTCCTATTATATCACAACCAGTAATAAGATATATGTATTATTTTTAGTATTGATTTTTCACTGCAAAATTATCAGGTTCCCATAGTATTCATTCATTTTAATTGCCCCTAAGACTTCACTAAGTTAGTAGGATGTTTGTTTTGAAATGCAGAAGGGAGGGGAGGAATATTTTGTCAATTTACAGAGGGCATATAAGGCTGGAAATTCTGGAGTCATCACAACCGCTTAGGGCAAAATCCTACTGTTATGCAATATGGTTGTTGAGGAGGGAGAGTGGAGGGGTGCTGGCAGCAGAACCAGTCTACTGTGCAGAACTGGGTAGAACAAGGCAGTTGGGGAGAGGAAGCGTTCAGGGAAGGTACCCTTGGGGACATGCCCTGCACGCCGCCCAGTGCACCACAGGCTGTTGGTCTCAGTGGTGCTGGGTGGAACAGCAGCAGGTCCCAAAGGAGGCAGCAGCCTGCGGGTGGAAGGAGGGCCCTGCTCCATCCCTGCCCTGTGTCCCAGCACCCAAATGTGTACAAGGCTATGGTTTACTAGTGAGAACAACAAAAGAGACCTATCTCAGTGGTTTTACACCATCTTGAACATCTTCTGACACTTCTGCATGTTTGGGTAGTGCAAATATCCATGAATGAAGAGAAATCAATATTTTAGAAGTGAGTTTATATGTTGTCTTTAAATCACACTCAACGGACTATACATTTTCTTAGGAGGTACAGTTTATTCTTATTCTTACAGAAATTTTCTAACTTATTTATATTTTTAATGATCTCATACAAGTATTGTAGTGGGTTGACCCTGGCTGGATGCCAGACACCCACCAAAGCCTCTCTATCACTCCCCTCTGCAATTGGACAGGGAAGACAAAATATAAGAAGGATTCATGAGTTAAGATAAGGAAAGAGAGAGATCACTCACTAAATACTGTCATGGGTAAAATAGACTCAAATAAGAGAAATTGATTTAATTTATTACAAACGAAATCATAGCAGGATAATGAGAAGTAAAGACCTTAAAAACACCTTCTCCCCACCCCTCCCTCCTTCCCTGTTCTACCTCTGCCCCTCTGGCAGCCCAGGCAGGCAATGGGGGTTACGGTCAGTTCATCACACATGGTTTCTGCTCCTGCCCAGGGAGAGGAGTCCTTCCCCTGCTTCAGCATGGGGTCTCTTCCACGGGAGACAGTTCTCCACGGACTGCTGCAATGTGGGTCACTCTTCAGTAGGGTGCAGTCCTTCAAGCACAGGCTGCTCCAGTGTGGGTCCTCACAGGGTCAGAAATCCTACCAGGAAACCTGCTCCAGTGTGGGCTCCACTGTCCACGAGTCTGCAGGTCTGGGACAGGAGCCTGCTCCAGCACAAGTGTCCCTCGTGGTCACAGCCTCCTCTCAGGCATCCCCCTGCTCCACCATGGGTCTCCTCCCGGGGCTCCAGGTGGATCTCTGCATCCCCATGGACCTTCATGGGTTGCAGGGGTACAGCTGCCTCACCATGGGCTGCACCACGGGCTGCGGAAAGCGCACTTCAGTGCCTACAGCCCTTCCTCCCACTCCTCCCCTGACCTTGGTGTCTGCAGAGCTGTCCCTCTCACATGTTCTCACTCTGGCAGTGTCTGGCCACCATGACATCTGCCCAGTAACTTTTTTTCTTTCTTCTTAAATACATTGTCACAGAGGTGTTACCACCATTTCTGAAATGCCCCGGCCTGGCCAGCAGCACATCCATCCTGGAGCCAGCTGGCATTGGTTCTGCTGGACATGGGGGAAGCTTCCAGAAACTTCTCACAAAAACCACTCTTGTAGCCCCCTTGCTTCCAAAACCCTGGCCATGCAAACTCAATTGAACTAAATATTTATGTTCTGAGGACCTTAGCTGAACTTTGACAAAAGACTTTGGACTGAGTTTCTTTCCTTTCTGCATAATTGTGAGAATATGCACTACTGTTTAGATCTAAAAGCACACTGCAGTGTAGAACCTGGTGAAGAATCCTATAGTCTGCAAAGTGAGAGAACTCAGAGTAAACGATGTCCTTATGAGAAGATAACACTTTACCCAGAAATTAATCTTTTTTAATTACTAAATCACTTCAAACAGTTTCAAAATTTAATGGAAACAATATGATGTGGCTCTAGATGTTGGCTTCTACAATCAGCGTGTTATTAATTAAACTCTCAAGTAATATAAAACTTGACTGTTGGAATGTCTCTTTGCATTTAAAATACATGCATACTCTGGCTCCAAATATAAATAGACCATAACTTAACTTAAAACTGAAAATCAAATTATTCAGAAACAAATTGTTAAATTTAGGCTATATTCCTGAGAAATTATCTTTGTGCATTTTAATTTTATTGCATATACTATATCCAATCATCCTTTTTCACCAGCAGATTTTTTTTTGCAGTGTCCACGTGCATCTCTCTCTATTAACACACGTGCATGCACACTCTTACAATTAAATGCAATTTCCTGAGCAATGATCTCTGCACAGGTCTAAGCAGGGATAAATCAGTCTGAGATAGAACAATTTCCTTTTTGAAAAGCTGTTTCACAGAACACTGATTAGCCACATGACGTTGCACAGGAGTTCCAGTGCTTCTACTTTCATTGAATCACCAGTAAGATTTCTAAAGTCCCAATGGACTTTGCAGAAGTTTCATGGTTTGGCGACAAGAGATGTTTTTGTAACTCTCAAAAATCAGGTTGTTTTCTTGTATGAATTAGCAGTTGTTATGGGAGTCACTGCTCCTTTATCCACCTCCAGTAAAATCAATTTATGAAAGTGTTTTGCCATGCTTACCCTTACTAATGACCGGACTTAACATCTGTTACGATCAGTGGAGAGGTTCCCAGGGACTGAAAGAATTTTTGATTTAAGAACTCTGTTTAAAGACTTTACATTGTAAAGTCATTTGTCAGTGATCTGGAATTTCTGAATTAAAAGAGATTGGTGCTGTCCAGAAACAAGTGATACTGGATTATAAACTTGGCAGTCTTTTTTAAGAACATTTGTTCAATCAGCTATAGAGTTATGCCAACCAGATCTATATAGAAAAATTTAATACAGAACATTTTGTTAGAAAAAGACCTTTCAAGGCAAGTGACTTTTTTTTTCCCCTCAAAGTGACATGAACATGATTAGGTTTCCTGTAAAATGAAAAAATGTTTAAATAAATTATTTTTAGACTGCAAGGCAGATGCTACTTAGTACTGATTGAAACATTCTGCAGCATCCCAAATTTACAAGTTTGCATTTTGTTACAAAAACAATGAACAAATGAAAACCAATAGAACATTTTAACCAATGCCATATTATAATCTGTCAGCAGATTATGCATGACTATTTTTGGCATGTGTTGATATAATATAAGAAACTACAAAATTAAAATATTATCTTTAAAAAAAAAAAAAAGCCACAAAATTTTCCAAATAAAAACAGGGGCATTTTTTTCAATTGCCTAGAAGGGTATTTTTTTCAAATTTTAATTTTAAGAATAGGAATAAAATTTAAAATATTTTTATTTTCCCATAGGCCAGAAACTTATCATTTTGGCCTGATTAGATATTCTTCCATTTAAATTTTGGACTTTTTCTAGTTGAACATTTTCATGCTTGATATTAGAAGCTGCCAGAGAGGAGTTATGAATAAGGCTATCCCAATTTACTATTGTGGTCTTATTTCTGTGTTTTCAGGGAAAAAAAA
>WEKY01037315.1:0-20271 GCA_013390045.1 Picathartes gymnocephalus | reverse complement strand
ATTTAGCTTCTGCAGAGACTTGCTAAAAACTACAAAGACAAAAAACATTCAGGGGATGAACTCATCCTATTTCAAGCCTTTGCAGATGGTTGATTCTCTAGGCATATCACTTTTATGACCACCAGCTGAAGTACTGTCACTCACCTTGAAACAGCCAGCCAAGCTTCTTCCACAAAAGGCCTTGATGATGCCCTTTTATGCTCTTTTCCAGCTTCTCTTACATCTTTTTTTTCTTTTCTAACATACACAGGTGGGTATTGAATGAATTATTTGAGAATATTTTTGAGAAAGAATTTCAGATGATTGGGAAGTAAGAAAAAGAACTTGCCCCCAGGATGTATTCTAACTTCTTCTATTTTAATTTGATATTAGGTTCAATGTCACATCAAATAACAATTCAAAACTGCTAATAACAAAGTTCACTTTTATTACTTTTCTTTGGACAGCTGTTGCAGTGTTGTATGAGGTGCCGAGAGTGGATCATGTATTCTATGTTTTCTATTCCTTTTGAAAAACAAAAAGTATCATTAATTTCCATCCTTTTTCCTTTGCAGTGGTTAAACAGATAAAGAAAATGAATGTAGAAATCCCCTTCTGCCCAATATATTACATAATTTCTGATAAAATTTTGGTCATTAATATTTTTACAGACATGAGAGATTAATTACAACTTACCATGGTTTGTTTATTTATTTTTTCTTACTAGTCTCATGTTTTTATTACTGCCTTAGAATGGTAGAACATGTGTGATATTGATGTTTAGTTTCTCCATATAATTTATTAATTTTGCTGTTTCCTTTACTGCTGGTTTAATGTTTTGCTTTTTTTTTTTTATTTTTTCAATAGCTTCTAAACTTTTGGAGAGTTACAGTGAAAGAACCAGTTTTCCTTACATCAGATGGCTACATTTAGACAAGTTATTAGACCACATGTCTACATTACACAATGGTGGAAGGAAAGATGGTAGGCAAGCAGACATGCATGTGGAAAAGACGAGGAAAGCAGTAAAAGAAAAAAAAATTGAAGAAAAAAATTCTACTGTAAAACAGATACTCTAGCCAATCACAAGGTTTTGGGAAATGTTTTTTATAATGGAAAATGAAAAGCAGAAGATCACCATTTAAAAGGGAAATGAACAAACAAAAAGAAATTATCTCTGCTTTTCCTTCCAAGAAAAAAAGGATTATTCCAGCATTATCTGTTGTGTTTTAACAACCCTTGATTTGGCAACTAGTCACAAGCATTCTTACTACAAGGTATGCCCCTGAGAATGCAGAGCTTATAAAAAACAGAATAGAATTGGTTGAAATGAAGAGTCTCAGAGTGGCAATGCTTTAAAAATATGTATCTTTTTAATTCCTCTTTTAATATAATTGCATTATAGGACAACATGGAAAAGCAATTCTTTAATGTGTCATGAATATCTGCCTGACAGATTATCCATCAGCAGCTGTTGAAGATGTCTGAATGTTATTAATGATACATTACTACAACTTCTCCCACTCCTTTTCTAATACCTGCAAGACATTTACATTCATGAGATAGATACAATTTCTGGTCAGACTTAAAAAGAATCTTGTCTTAGACATGTAAAGGTAATAATCAAGCATGCAGACAGCAACAAAGACTCATCAGTCACCTCCCATTAGCAAATACCTACAGACCTCTTCTGATTTATTTTTCCAGGCTCACCTCCCAACACATCTAAGCAACCTCACACCAATTTAATTTCAACCTAGTAGCAGGTGCTAGTCTGAAAGATGATATGGGGAAGCTATTTGTAACTCTGCCAACAAGAACAATGAACATAAGTTTCTTTTTTCTCTTTCTACATAAGGACATGCCTAACCTTTCTGACCTTCCTAAAGGGACTATCAACCCCACTTTAACACTGTGGTCCCTCCGAATAAAACAACTTTTCGCATTCTCAAAATGCAATGAGATTTCTTCCACTAATTATAATACATGTTTCATAACCAGGAAGAGTTGACTGATAGGGCAGCTGCTGCTATCTAGTGGGACACAAATAGAGGCTCAGCAGGCACTCCTGATGCCTCTCTCCTTATGAATGTTTGAAACTATCAAAATTTTAGCTTGCTTTCTCAGGGAAGTTTCAACATTGTCAACAAACTAAGTTCCCTTTGTCATATCCCAGCAGACATGACAGTTCTTGAGGAAATACATGAAGAAAGGTAGGTCAAGGGGAAAAAGCCAAAAGAAAAATTAGTTGTTTACACTTAATATACTAAAATGTGGAGATGGAAATTAAAGCAAAAAGATCAGGTGTTACAATGTATTGAGTGTTCCGGCTCCTATTGGCCTGATCACTTTACCAGTGAGCCAGAGAGAGTGGCTTGGTGAAGCACCTGGTGCTTGTTGCCAGGCTCTCCCCAGCCTCCTCAAATGCAGCAGCTCTTTAAGTTGCTCCCAGCTGCAGTGGCAGTCTTCACTGTGATAACCATTGTTGCAAAGCAGCTGTGGGATTTATGCTGGGGGACTTTTAGTCAGCCCACACATGTTATAGATGGAAGAATTTCAAATGTCATGTCTATTCACCCAGGAGTCCCCGTAGTAATTTCTGCTGCAGGCTTGTGTCCTGAGGGCTGTTATGCCATGAAATTGCCAGCATAACTGGAAAATACAATCTTCACATGAGTCCAGCTGAACATTTCATAATCTTGGAAGCTTGGTCCTGAGAGCGGGTAGTCCCAGGCATCTGCACACCATAGAATAAAAAAACAAAATAAACCTAGAACATTCAATAACCCCAAACAAAATAAACCAAACAACTATTTGAAAAAGAAAGGAACGAGAGAAAGAGAGAAGAAAAAAAGAGAGAAAGAGAGACAGAGAAAGTTCTGTAGTACTCGGAACATAGTTTTTAAGGACATATTCCAATTGGCTCATTGTCCCATGGGGGGGTTAGAAAAAGTCATGGAAAAGCAATGAGGGATTTCATGGTTCCTAGAAGAATAATTTTACTGGAGAAAATGATGCAACAGCAGTATTACTTCCTGTAACAGTGACATATATCATACTGGTTTTCTTCTGGAAATATGAAAATAAATGAAAAATAAAGTAGCTGATGACAATTTGTTACACAGATGCTTTTATCTATGAAGAACTTGCAAGAACTTTTCCAGAGATCTGGGAGCTGAGACTGCCCTTCTTCTCCAGGGAGCGGTTATTTTCCATTAAAGTATCTCTAAACACCTCTGCCGTATGAACTTTAACTCTTGCTTCACCTTCAGTCTTTCTTTGCAGATGGCTGATGATTTAACTGATAGATCAGAAGTCTCTTGGTCAATCCTCTTTTAGGGTCTCTCCAGAAACAAACTTCTGGATGGGATTGATCTCTCTGCAGTGTATGGGTGGCAATCGTTTCCCAATTCCCTTAGCTTTGACAAAAACAAATGTGACCATTGTATTTGAAATTAGCTGTATGGGTTTAAGACAAAGATGACATATTTTACCATCTTTACAGTCCATTCTTTGAGCAGATATGACATTGTACAATTTTGAGGATGCTGTCAGTATCACAGAACAGGAACATTTGGATATCTTTATGTATCAAAAGCCATGGACTGGAGCAAAGGTAGGACTGCAGTTCAGTGAGCTTTAGGGGCAGCAGTGAAGGCAGAATGATGGCTGCTAGCTTCACTCACCCTTGAAAGAACTCACAGTCCTTTTCCCTTTTAACCTGTCAAATAAGAAGGCAAGAGTCCAATCCTTCTAGGTGACACCTCGGAGCGTGTGGTAAATCATGTTGGAAAGGTAGAGGGAAGAAAAGAATTCATTGTGTCTATCTGACAAAGTCATGTGCTAACCCAGAAATGTGCCAAAACTGGCTTTGGTCTTCTTCTATTTTGTTGATATACACATCGCAAAGGTGTTTGGCACCGTTGTCTAACTTAATTAACCTGGCAGACAGTGCTTTCTGCTGCCTTTCCCTGTGTTTTTGTGGGCTTTTTTTATTTTTTCAATTCTCTTTGATCAATGTAAACAAGTGGAATCTCTGAAGCAGTTGAAGAGTACAAATGTATATGCATACTTCTTTCTTCCTGCAATACCATGAGATCAGTTCCGAGCGTCCTTCTACCTCTTCCTGGTTTTTCCACAACATAGGAATTCCTCTCTTACAGCAATTATATATGTGTTTCAGTTAGTAAAACTTGTGGCCATGCTGTCTGGAATATGATAGTGGTTGTATTCACAGAACATCACTTCTACCCGTACAATGTGGTGTAGGCATGATTGTTGTGCAATTCCCTGTAAATCAGGAAATTTTGCCTCTGTTTCTACAGAGGACTCATCTAACAAAGACATGAACAGCTTGTGGACACTTGGGAGTCTCAATAACTATGTTAGTTGTTAGAGTTTGAATGCAGCAGTAAGCAAGGTTGCCTAATGTTGAAACTGGGATAAGAGCATGTAAACATAAGTAAATGCTTAAATTAAAAGTTTCAGTACAACTAACTAGGAATTTAAAATTTATATGTGCAAATCCAAGATGAAAATCCAAGATATCTTGGAAATATGAATTCCCCACCCCAGGTTCTGGGCACCAGAATGCCACTGAAAATATTTCAAATTCCACTATTACCATTTTGAAGCTGATAATCACTGTATTTATACTATCTGACTCACTCCTCACCTAAGGCTTTCCACTTCTAAATGCTAAGGATGTATATCACCATTTTTTGTTGTTGTTCATTGTGTGTTAATTATACTTATCAAAACACACTATTCGCAAGTGGTAGTTAAAATGCACACAATGGCCCTTCTATTTACTGAAAGAAAATGTGGTTACATCTCAACATACTCTGTTAATGGAATTAGAAAGCAAGTCCTATTTGCTCATGAGCTTTATGTTAACACTAAATACTCAAACGATTAAACTATCCTTTGTAAGTGCAAATCCATTATCTTTGCCCCCTTGTAAAGACAGTGATATTAATATAACGAAAGGTGAGAGGCTAGTTTATGTTTGTTGACTACTAATTCAGCAGTATAGCTTCTGGAAAATTTTGTCATTTATTGCTGCTCAGGAATTTATAACCTGGAGAAGCTGGTGATAATGGGCCTTAAGCCTTACAAACTCCCCAAACCACTGGATTAAAGAATCTGCTGTATTCTGTGTAGTCCCTGAAGCACACTTTAATGGTTCTGCTGAAAGGGTATCAATCATACGGGAACCATTCCACAAAGTTATACTGAAGCACTCCAAGATGGTTAAATGTTTTCATTTTCTGTAATGCAATACATTTGTAAAACTCTATCTAGGAAACCTAGCAATTAGAATCTTGGCAGCAAAAGTTCTGCAATCAATTTTGCTTTGTTTTTAATTTCTGTAACTTTGAACTCCTAAGTTTTAAGGAGCTCTCCTTCTTTTTCAGACACTTTTGTTTCAGCATTTTTTTTTCCTATGCTTTTCTATTGATAGGTGGGAATTGGAAAGTAGGTATGATTTTCTTGTCATTTATAGGTATGGTATTTTGTTGATTTTTTTTCCAGACATGATCATTCATGCTGGTTATCCCTGCATGCTGGAAATTTTTCCGCTTTTGGTTACCTATCAGATATTCCTTATGTTTTCACAGAAAATATAGTAAGATATTCTCTTTAAGGAAACTCCCTGACTGGGAAAGTTAGTATTTTTTTGCATATCATTACCAGTAATAAAACATTTCAAAAGGATAAAGTCTAGAAAAATTTATTCTGTCAGTCAAGTCCAATTTCAATTATAAAAGGAATGCTATTTACTCTTTTAGCCCTTCCAGAAGCTTTTTCTGAAGTTATATTCATAGGCTACTCAATTCAAAATTGCCTAATTAATGACTGTCAACTGATATCACAATCATGACACTGAGACTATAATCAACTATAATATGGATGGGAAAGAAATCAACTGTAAACATTTCAAGTGATGTATTTTGGAAAAGAAAGTTGGAAGTTGCCTCATTTTTCTTCTCAAAGGCCTTGAACAATGTATTTAAGTAGTATGAGCAGATATAGTAGTTTATTTAGAAAAACTAAGAATGAGGAGACCAATTTGCAATCACTAACAAGGTATTTTCAGGCAGGTTAGCCTTCTAGTTTGTTTCAGTCTTAAGGAAGTTTATCTTTTAAATTCTAAGTTCTGCAGATTTTTAGAACATGCAACTGCCTACTACAGGTTCTTTCTTCTCTGACTCACATTTAAAAAAATAAATGCAACAATAATAAGAATTACAGCCAGTGTAATTCTATAAATTGACATGCTATCAGATAAACGCTAATCCATAAGGATTTTACACCAAACCTTCTATTGCTTCTAAGGTCATGAAGTAAATGAAAAAGAGCCAAGTTCTCTTATGCTGTATAAAAACACAGGAAAAATTATAAATATTGGCAACAATGATTGAGGCTAATGCTTATACAAGTTGCAGTGACAAGATTATAGCATTAAGATAAAACCACTGTCTTATGTAACAACATACTAATGTTTTTCTATGACTTTAGTTGCTCCAAGTCGTTTGGTCCTTTTCCATCCAGATACACTGCCTTGAAGACATCAGAAAGTTTAGTTAAAGGATTTTGCAGCAGGATTTAAAAACAACTCGGTAGCACAGAGTCCACATTCATACTGGAGCTCCTCTCTCTACAAGCCTTTTGGAGATTGAGTGTGGTTTTACTTGGTTTGTTTTGGTTTTGTTGTGTTTTTTCCTCTAATGAAGATTTGCCTATCTTATTTCTCTGTTACAGTAAACTCAGGCTTTAGAGTATAAATCTGAGATAGCTGTAATGTTGTTAAAAATGGGCATGATTTCAATAATTACTTATTATTATTATTATATACTATTAATCCAATACAATTTTTCTGATTATTTGAAATCTGCAAATTTCTTCACTTACACAACACAGTAAGATATTGATTTATCATTATATTAAGATTCTTAAATAATTTTATAGGAATTTATTTGTGTGTACTTGTAATTATTGTTTTCTTTTTTAATATTTTGAAAGTTCACCAATTAATTTATTTTTCTAAGATATAAAGTGTCTTCATCATCTTAGCTCTCTTAGCTCTAATATTTCTGTTTCTCTCTCTCTCTTTGATTTGTTTATTTCCTGAGGCTTCAAGACTATCATGTCAGGAAGTGGAAAAATGAGGTAGATATTTGTCAGTTCTTTCTGTTTTGAGACCAAGGCAAATTTCTATTATCCAGTGCTCTTAGAACATATTTTGGAATAAAAACAAACTTTATTATTTTTTTCCTAAATGTATTTTATGGACATTTCCTTCAGATTTTTAAAAATCACTTATTTTTTGACATTTTAGAACATTATTTATAATTGCTTACTTGTACAATTCCCAGTATTTAAAATATAACCTTGAGAACAAAGAACATGAACTTAATTGATTTCAGTTGAAGATGACAATTTTGCATGCCAAGTGCTGGGTAAATGTCATGATCATTTTTAGATAAGATGCTCACCTTCATTCCCACCTACCTGTGTGCCTAACATGGTGTCTTTCCTTATCAAAGCTGCAATAACTTTGGGATTACAGGGTGCAGGCACAAGGCTCAGCCATTTTAAGTTCCCTGTTGGAACAAGGCTTGAGTTCTGTTACGTTGCACTGTTGGTTACTCACTGCGGATATGGTAGGAGACAGGACTTACACACACACCCGGGTTCTTGCAGAAACAGCCATCTGGTTTATTGTTCCCAGTTCTTTTTATAGAGAGTTCAAACCTCCCGGTTCAACATCAGCCATAGGCTGGTTAGCAGTGCCACCCAGCCCCACTGACCAATGACACTCCTGCATGTTTGGTAAGGCATGGTTGGCTGAGACCTCTGCATAGATTTGAAATCAGCCTATCGTAACAGAGTTCAGCAGACCTTTTCTGTTCCCTGATTTGCATGGAAAGGAAACAAGTAAATGTGTTGGAGATTGCCATATGCATGCCATGCTTCAACACATATTTCTTGTGGACAGAGAGGGGACCAGGAGCTCAGAGGACACTGCAGTCACTGCCTTCCACTAAGTCCAATACAAGAATCCAAACCCAGACATAGTAGAATTCTTCTAAAAGCAAATTTGTAGAAGTTATACACAGGTAAGTAGGAATAATCCACCTCCAGATAGAAACCCCACCTTAGCACATAAAAATAAGTTTCTGCATTTAGTTAACACGGTATAATGAAAAAAAAAACAAAAACAAACAAACAAAAAACCAAACAAAATTAAGACTATGTATGCTTTACTCATGCTAAGGACAGTAATTTTACTTGTATTCACTTCCCTTATCTGACAGATGGGAGTCAGAGGTAAACTATTTTATATCTGACTGAGAAGCAGGTACATTGGGAGGACCTTGGTTTGTGTTTATTCAGTTCATAACTATATTCATAATTTCACCATTATTAGCAATCTAAGTGCCTATATTAAGTGTGTCAATCTGCAAACACTTGTGCATATGAACTCTAGTTCAGTTAATACTCTAAGAATAATTGCTTCCTTATTTACATATGTTGTGACATTTCTATCTGATCTTCATCTGCTTTTCTTTGTTGTGTATAAATGTTTCCATTTCAACAGCCTTCTTTAAATTTCAAAACTTTTCCATGGTATAAAGTAGGAAGTATATTAAAGAAGGTATTGCATGTCTTAATCTCCAACATATTCCTTCAAACAAACAAGCAAACAGAAAACCCCAAACAACCTCTCCTCACATTATCAACAATAGGAAAAGACATATGACATGGCAGTAGTATTAAACATAGTCTGCTGCTCGGTTACCAGCAATTACTGAAGAAATTAACCTGGCAGGGTACTTAGCTTAACCTTTTGCCACACTGAAAAAGAACCATGCCCCCTGCAATTCTTGTCTTACCTCATTTTTTTCTTTTTAAATTAACCACCAATATTACCTCTCACCATAGTCATTAACAGTCTTTAGTGAAAGTACTTCCTAGGGACTTCCTAAAAGCCTAAATACAATATTTTTGGGGTTTTTTTCCTAATACAGGATTGCATAGGTCTATTCAGAGAGTTCAAGAAGACCAGAAGTGTGGTTTGTGTTTTGTTTTGTCCCTATTCTCATTCTGCTTTTTACCTATGTATTTTTTTATTGCTTCAGTCAGCTTTATAAATATTGGTTTGTAATTCCCTGAATCATTCCAAATACCTTGGTAATAAAATAGTTACATTGTTTGAACCTACAGTTTCTGTCTCTACTGTCATAACTGTGTGACTGATTTCATGTCTTTGTTAGTAACTAAGCCATCTCATTTTAACTTTCCCCAAAGAACTCTCAGGTGAGAACCATCTGCTTCCTTGAATGTGTAGTCCTTAATATATCACCTTGAGCTCTATCTGACTTCTCATTATCTGACAACAACTCATCTTCATTACCTGAAGAGAGCAGTTCCAAATCTCGTATCTTCTCCACTTCCTCATGCTGGAAGTTGACACAAATCAATCATTTCATATCCTTGCAAGATGCTTCTCCTTAATTTCTACATTTTCTTTTTTGTTAATCCAAGGGATTCAGAGATATATTTTTTCCTAAAATGATACAAATTATTTTAATTTGGGGTTTATAATAATATTCACCTTCCCTTTGAATTCTCTTCATTCCTACTTTATATTCCAATCTTTAAAGGTGTTTTCTTTTTTTTCTTTTTGGTAATATCAGTTTCAAGTCAATATGCATGACATTGCAAACACTCAGAGACTGAACTCCAATCAGAAGAGAAATATCTACTCTCTGATGGCTATATTTTGCTTTCTACAAAAATCCCACTGAGGAGCTTTGGCAGACTATCTCTCCAAAGCAATTACAGATCTTTATGTGGTACATATAATATGGTGACAGATCTCTATTAATAAAGAGAAAAAGGAATAATTTTACTTCTTTGTCCTTTGGGCTCCAGGAACAACACCATAAACAACAAAATTGAACTAGCAAACTGTAAAGGTTATTTTTTAACATCCATAACTACATAGTGGAAAATCAAACTTGCCACATGTGTGTTATTTCTCACTTAAAACAAATACTCTTTTTGTTAATACATATCTAACAAAATTTACACCTCTGGTGAAAGCCTCTGATCCATTATACATTTGCATTGTATGAGTCACAAATATCAATGTCTTAGCTGAAGAAAAAAGTGTTCCATATAATGAATTCCATTAATTTGAAACTCCAGGTCCAAAACTCCAGGTCCTTTAGCATGCTCAACTATCTTATCAGATGTTCTGAGCATAAATATAATGAGAATATATGCTAGAAATTTCAGTGGGTTGAAATTGTTGGCATTTGGCAGAAGGAGCAGGATGCTGAATATAATAGTCTGAAAGGAAACAATATTTTTAAGTGTGGAGTTCTTTTTAAGTAGATTTCTGCCTTTGTAGACTTTATTCAATGGTTTGAAATATTCATTGATTGATGTGATTTGTGTGTTCGTATGTTTATTCCAGATTTTCCACTCTACAATTTATCTTCTGAATTATTCCATCTACCTGTTTGTAATTCCTAGTTTTTTTCTGTCACTTTCATGTTCAAGTTTTTATTTGCCAAATAGTCTGTATCAGGAGCACGAGGACATATCCCTAATCATATGGAACACCGTTTTTGTGTTGTAAAACACATGCATTGTGACTTTTTTTTTTTTTCCATTACCTAACAATGCACATTTTTTAATGAGAACACAGGCAATGTTTGGTTTGGGTTGTTTGATTGATTTCATTTGTTGCCCTCCCATTCCTTTTCCCCCAAGGTCAGCTGTTTAGTTTTTAATCCTGGGTGATAAATCATTCAGAAGTTTTCTAGTCACTAGGGAGAGTCTTTCAGGTTGGCTGTTATCTCTTAGAAGGACATTTTGGATAAAAATGGATGAAAGTAAGTGCAAGCCATTTTTCCAATAAAAACAGCCAACTTTTATAAACAATCTTCTCCGCATTACTACTATGAAACGTTTGGGATTAACTGTAGCTAAATAGTTAGGTATCGCACAGCTATTTGAAATATAAAATTAGTATTATAGGGCTTGCAAGATGTAGAGGTAGTTAGCAGATATCTAAGCCACAGAGAAAAGTTGCAAGAGAGCAAAGTGAGGAAACTATGCCTGCGAAGCCTAGAAGAAGTCATCTTACCTCTCTATAGCGGTGAGGTAAGATGACTCACTCTGCTTGAGTAAGTCATCTTCATGAGTTTTCCATATATTGAGTTTTAATACTATTTCTTAACGCTGATGTACAGTAAACTACTGGATACTAGGATTGCTTGCTTATCCAAATTAAAATTTGATCACACCTGATCTAAGGCAGCCCTGATGTAAGTGTGAAGGAAATTGTATCCGTTGACATTCATAGGTCTGTTCCAAATTCAATTAATTTATGGCTTTATAATATGTCTCCACTTTTTCCAAGCTGTTTCAAATCTGGTGTAAAATCTGAAAATACTAATAATATCTAAAATTATTAATTTTCCTTGAGTTTTTCATTACTAATGACCTCTAGTATTACTCGCTAAGTTTATTTTTGTCATCAGCTCAAAAAGCAAAGAAAAATTGGTATTTTGTGTCTCATCAGAGAAAAGTTATAGAAACATTGAGCTATATTGTGTGTACATACATTTTTTGCGTTAAAGGAAACTACATGAAGTCCATACATCACTATGGGTTCAGAACTTTGACTTCAGACGTCCAAAGACATGCAGGACTTCTAATGGAACAGAAGAGAACCCAGGTCTGAGAAATCCACCCAGAGCTGGGGAAAATGACAAAATCCTTACATGAGAGATGTACCTTTCAGGAGGCCACAAAAGTATTTCCTAAAACATCTCAAATGACTGCAGACATTTACCTTCAGACAACTGTATCATATCTGTGCTATATAACAAATCTTATGACTGAGCTTTTACCCATTGTTGAAGAAGAGAGGCCGAAAATCTCTGGCTAAGAAAACCAGCAAGTAACTTGCCTAGTAGGTACTGAAGCTGTTTCCTGCAAAGGGTATTTATTTCTAAAGGCAACCAACTAAGGGGTACATGAGAATTCAACAGAATAGTAAAAAAATGAAATAGCTACAGATCTGTATACCAGAAAACGCTACTTTATGTAGCAGCGTGGCTTGGGCGGCTCGGCACTGCTACCTTCCCACAAGTGTCTCCACGGGTGAGGACACCCCAGTCGGGCAGAGGGGTGCGCGCCAACTCGCACACGCGGCTGGGTGTTATAATGAAGGTGACGGAGGCAGGAGGGGCTCCTGTATGCAAGTCCAGCGGGGTGTATTGGGTCCACGAACTGAAGGTCCCAGTAACAAAGAACCACGTGGAATGGAGGATCCAGTGTTATATGCAGGTATGGAGGGGGTGGAGCCAAGCAGCAGGGACCAGTGAGCGGAGGGGGCAGGTGGGGAGACAGACACATTCACTAACTGGGAGAGCGGCCAGGGGAGACGAACAGGGGGACAAACCAACGGGGGTACAGAGAACGGGGAATTTACTAAAACATAACCCCACATGGCAAACTGGGGGACGAGCCAGCCAATGGGCCGACTACCGGCAGGGTTGAAGGGTACAGAACATGGCCATACAAGGCAAACAGTGGGGAGTGGAACTGGGGTAACTGGCATCTGTCACAGGGGTTTGCATAACTCAATAGGAGAGGTGAATACCTAGGGGGCGCCCTTCCAGGGCTCTGCTCTATGTCCCCCGACAGGCCCACCGGCCTCCATAACTTTATGCAGTATTTTTAAAAACAAATGAATAAATAAAGGCAGAAATTCTAAGATATGCAATTTCCAAGCGTCTTCATGAAAACATTAAATAGGAAAGACATGATTGATAAGTGCTTCAAGTCTATTTATGAACGCATGATTAATCCCAATTCAGTAATCACCTTAAACCAGGTGCACCTCATGTGATCAAATTAGTTAATTTTGCAAGTGTGATATGCCCTTTCATCTGTACTTTTGGTCAATTTGATGTGTAGATAGGGCCTGTATAAATCTCTCCTTTTCAGTTTTAGGTCATAGATTCACTCTGTAAAAGCTGTAAAACTGATGTGATGTGTTCCATAGAGAATTAACACTCTTGGGCGGGGAATAACTAACATACTGTATTTGCTGCAATAGCCTATATATGTAGGCAAATAGATCATACCAGTTCTGTGTTGCTTTACATCTTCTAGACTCCAATGCAAACAGATCATTTTTCTCCTTTCTTCCATTCCTCACTGTGCCCTATCTGACAGTTCTCCAATTTCTACAGTACCCTCACACTGCAGGGATTGGAGAAGCAGTACTAGTACTCACTCTGTGCAGCTTATACTGCTTCAATTGCTCTGGTGTATTGTAAGCCTCATTTTGCAGCATGTATGAAACTGTCTTATTGCCTTAGCTGATTTCTAATGACCTGACCCAAAATCAAAGCACAACCTGAACATTAGGCTAAATGCATTCTTTTCATGCTTATGTTGTGCTGAAATCACAGGTGGTTGCTCTCATTCTAACAGTATTGCTTCAGTGAGCGTCAGTACACTTACTGTTCAATATTTTCTCAATTTCTACACAAAAGTAATTAAGTACTGTCTCAGGGTCAGTAAAGATACTCTCAGAAAAAAAAAATGTACTGATTACATAAAATCATATTTTCCCATTATTACTTGAAATACTGCAGTCAAAGCCATGCAGGACCAACTGCTAAACAAGGTTGCACAGTGGTAAAGAGCATGCATTTTACTTTATGTGAAAGTAATTTTCAAATTATACTCATATATTTCCTTTCTCATTTCTATTTTCTTAGAAAACTTTGCAAAGAAAGAGTCACGTGTAAAATTCAAAAGTATGTAGAATTTTTTTTCTAATAGCAATAGGACAAGAGGACATAGTCTTAAGCTTCCCCAAGGGAGGTCTAGGTCGGACATTAGGAAGAACTTCTCCACAGAAAGGGTGATTAGATATTGGAATGGGCTGCCCAGGGAGGTTTTGGAATCATTATCCATGGAGATGTTCAAGGAAAGACTGGATATGGCAGTCAGTTGGCCAAGTGCCAAGGTCTAGTTGACATTGTGGTGTTAGGCCATAGGTTGAACTTCAGGATCTCAGAGAACTTTTCCAACCTAAATGATTCTGTGATAATTTAATTTATTTTTTTTTTATTCTAGTAGGCATATATTGCACAGGATAAGTATTTAGATGTAAGGACTTCAGCAGTTATAATTCAGGGAAGTAGTTCTAATAAATATAAAAAAATGTATGCTACTATTGCTACTGTAAAATTACAGCTGCAGAGTCAACACTACAAAACAATGTATGTTGCACAATTTTTTTTTTAATTTCTTTTTGTTTTTTTCTTTGCAGAGTTTCAGGCTTATATGATATCCATGTGTCTTCCCTATGCCCTCATAGCCAAAATACACTTCATGTCTCCAGCTCCATGCCCATTCAAATCTCTTTCTTCCTCCTTATAATCTTAAATCTTCTATTGCACTTAAAAGCAATTTTTGTCTGCACGAGGGCAACAGAGAGAGCAGTAATGACATGTGGACCCCGAAGCAATCAAGTATACAGCTTACTAACTGAGTCACGCCAACACGTCAAGTCTACTTTATCTCTTTCTGACACAAAAGGCTTTTCAATTAATTTGCTTGTTACAGACATTTGGAATTGGATATTGCTATTCCTTGATGTGAATCAGGAGGCAGTCAAATCTCATCTGCACGTTTGAGTGATACTTAGCTAAAACATCTTATTATTGTGGGCTTTTAAATCATGCATTTTTCTTTCAAAATTTTACTTCAAAGCAATGGCTTAATTCAGAAGGGGACATATGTAGTATATCTGTCTGGGGCTAATTCTAAGAAATGGACTTGCTCAAATCCTAAAAATTCAGCTTCACTTGCTGCCTAAACCTGCAAATACCTAAATATATAAATTCATACGTTGTGATTCCCTTGTGGTTACAGTGGGTTTTTTCCCCCATAATCTTCCATATTTCTGCTCCTGGACAAAGCTAATTATCATCTGACCAGCTTCCAAAACCCATCAGGGCTTAGAAATTAACTATTTTTATTCTGAATCAGTCTCCAATGTAAGTTTTCAATGCCTAACTCACATAAAGGACAAAGACAAGAATTAACAGTCTAGTAAGTAGATGTTGAGGTCAGGTATTTAAAAAAAAGAAAGAAAAAGCCCTACAAATTAGAATTCATGTGCTCTAGTTATATGCATTCAGTATTTACTAGGATCTGGTCACTGGGAGATAATCTCCTTTCATAACCAGTAGAGTTCTCTTCATTTTTAGAAAGCAGTTAATCTGATTTAGTTTAGATGATAACTTTTAAATTAATGTAAATTGCTCATTTGATATAAATATGAGGGTCTGATACGTTCTAAAGCCCACTCTCTAACAACCCTACAAACAGCAGTCCAAGGTAAGATCCTTTTGAGCCCTCAGTTCCCAGAAGATAAGGGGTTACTGAGTATGTCTCAAACACTGATAACCAGATGGTCGAGAAGCCAGCCAAGGGCTGTCAGTAACAACGGACAAGGATTGTTAGTATTAACATTATTATGAAGCTGTGAGAAAGAACACGTTTTGGTTGGAGAAGTGGGGACAGCTGGAGATAGGGCAGCACTTTTCCATGAAAAAGAAAAACAACGCAGTACAGCCCAAGCTCAGGAATGATTGGCAGGAAGTGGACATGGACTATATGGTGGTATTGGGGCCACCAATGACCCCCAAAGCCCTCTGACCCCTTTTCAGAAAGGCCTAAAAGAACAGACTACACAACAACTAATTAGCACAGAAAGCAGGAAACCTGTCTTTGGCGTGGAGAAACTTGTCTGTAAAAAGGTACTCCTCATGGTCCAGGCAGTGCCCCTAGACCCTAAACATCTCATCAGCTAGACCAATGCAACTGGATTGCTGCTTATCAGCTAGATCAATGCTGAAACCAGAACTGGCATCCCCTCAGCTGGGTCAGCTCTGAGACCAGGATCGGCATCCCATCAGTTGTATTGATGATGTAATAAGGACTAGTGATTTCTTTTTTTACCCTCTCCTTTTCTCCTTCTTTTCCTCTTTTTTCTCTCTTTGCCTTTCTTTCATTCATCTCTCCCTTTCTAATTAACCTCTTTAATTTCTCTTTCCCTTTCACTGTACACTTTTGTCCAAAACCCACTGGCATGTGCCTACATAGCAGATCAGAGACTAACAGACCAATTTCCATGCCATGTGTATAAATTACTAGTTAAACACTCTGAGTGTTTGTGCATCCTTTTAAAGGTGGCTCATCACGCTGTGGTTTCTAAAGATAGGTGTAGAGGTCAAGCGTGTGTTTAGAAATTCAAATGCATACAAAGGGCCAATGTATTTCAACTCTAGGTTTTCTTTCTTCTCTGCCTGATTTGGAACAACTGAGAAAGGACGTCTAACCCATGGTGCAGATTATTATATTTAACATTAATCTCTAAGGTACTATGAGCTAAATGTCTTAATAATTAGGTTGTGTAACATTTCTCTAAAGAAAAAAAATACAGACTGGGTAAAGTTGGAGTGGTCTTGCTGGGGAAAGTATGAGTGGTCCTACAATCTGATAGTTTAGATAACAACCAGTTGAACATCTGGACTAATTTCCTTGTTTTGCTACTCTGCATATATTCCAGTGGAACAGTTTCAAGAAAAGCCATAGCTTAAAAAATAATTGGTTAGGATGTCTGTTCCAAACATTGCAGTGGAAATATATGCTCCTATATCTGCTATTCCACAAGACTAGTTTTTGTTCTAATCAATAGGTTAAGCCTCAGCCTTATGTTAACAGGGGTCTAGGAAAGAAGTCTGACCCAAGAAAACAGACAGTTGAATCCCCAGTGCTGTCCACAATTAGATGCCTACTGCTGTAATAAGGTAGAGAATAAGTCCTTTCCTTCTCTTTGGCAATTTGTTTCTTCCAACTCCCTGTTAATTTCATAATTTCTGTGAAATAGACAGGAAAGTTTTCTAGAATATGGGTTGGTATTGTGCAGAAGTATTAAGTACCCCACTGGAAAACTGCCTCAAATCCTGAAGAGACATGGAACTTGTTAGTGTTTTTCCATCAGCCTCAGTTATCAGTGTACATAGAAAGTGTTAAGAGCTTAATTCCTCCTTCTATAGATAGGCATTGCTCCTTGGCAGCTGACAACTTGAGCAGCTCACTACTTGAGCAGCGTACAACTTGGGCAATAGATTTCATAAAGTGAAAATATGCCAAAAATTAGGCTCTACTATGTCTAAAATCTTTCCTGGAATTTTCCTAAACAATTTGAAACTGCTTTGGTTAGTTCTTCCTATGAGGAGAAACACTTTGCAGCTTAATGAGGTATCAGGGGAGGGAGGAAGATTAATTCATTTTTTTCAAAAAAGTCCAAAGTGCAATTGAGAAAAGGCTGGAAGGTCTTTCAACCATATTTTATTTATGGCTTTCATCAAGAAGCAACTTTTTATATCAAAGTGTCATGCCTCAAAGCACAAGTAAACATTACATTAATGGGACTTATGTAATGTCTATTAAGATCTGCATCGTGCAGAAGAGAAGGAAACAAAGGTTCTAACTGAGGCTAAAGAAAAACCAACTTTTCTCTAAGACTACACAAAGATACTATTTTAAGTTACCTCTTTGAAATCTGATTTGATAAATTTGTTTTAAGCAAATACATTGATAAACTCTGAACAGTTTATTTTATGACTGCTCAAATAAAACATTCTAGTATACCAGCCTGTCCTTGCAAGTTTCAAGGTTACCTACAACAGATTAGAGCTGTCAAGCCTCATGATGCTTATTATATACTGTTTCTCTTAAGGTTTCCTATGAAACTGTTAGCCTTTTCCTTTGACATTTCCTGTTCTGCATGGCTGAATGTACTTATAAGCCACATATTGCTTTGAAGGTAGTCTAAGTAGCGTTCAGGTTAAATTAATTGCTAACAAGTTACACTTATTGAATTGCCTTTGTTTACACCGCAAAAGAATATTGTTATCCTTGGTGGTTTCAATAGTTTCCTTTCAAGTAGCTCATGTATGAGCATATTAATTATTTTCTTCTTCATATGAACATTGGGAAATTGTGTTCTGGATGCTAATAATGGAGTTAAGTAATTATTTTTTACACATTAAAAATAATAAAAAATAAATGTAATAAAAATGGTTTAAGTCTTTGTTTCATTGAATAGGGAAAAAAATATTTCAAGGGACATTCTGCCTGACCATTCTGTGAAAAGATATCTATAGGGAGAGTAGTAAATTTCTACAAAGTATTTTGAAAGAATGGAGTAAAGTAAGCAATCAGGAAAAGAAATGGGGGGAAAACAGCTAAACCTAAACAAAACAATAAGACTATTAATACATACTGCAGATTTATAAAATTATATCCACTATTATTTTTAAGCACATATTTACAGTTGTCTCATTTTTACTATTTGCCTGGCTAAATATTTTTATAACTTTCCCCCCCTACAGATAATGAAATCTTTAAAGCCAGTAGAATTGTGTAACTGATGTATTAATTTTTTGAAAAATAAAAAAATACATAAGAATTTTCCATAGAATACTATGACTGTAACAGTTAAATTGAATAGCTATGTAAATTACATCTACAGAATTTATGCTCCTAAGGCAGACTATCACAGTGCAGATCCTTAACTGCTAAACTGAACTGTAAACTGATTTTCTGTAGTTGATAGCTGGATAGCAATTTACTTGAATTGGGCATCAGACCCCTCCTTGGCTAATTTTTCTGATATGAAAGCATGCGATGTGTCTCGCAGTATAATGACAATATGGAGACGTTTCTGTTCAGCATTTACATTTCTTGGTCTCAGTGGCAACAGTGCACTAAATGGGTTGTTAATACAGTAAATGAAAAACAGTGTATTTGTTGCTTTCATAAAGCCTTAGAGTATATGGAATACTTTTGTATAACTTTTATAACCCTCCACATCTCTGCAAGAGGCCAGTTGGCTGATGTTAAAAGAATGCATAAATTTTCTACATTGCTTGTCCTAGAGTGCGTGGCAAGAGTTCAATATTTGCAGCTGACTCTATTTAGTAGACAATAATTCAGAATGGAAAATTACACAATACATACAGGTTGGCACAATTTAACATAATTGACAGTTTGCTGAGGGAGGGACATCCTGGCTGGATTAGCTTGCAAAGGGAATAGCTGAAGGTTAGACTAAGGACACCCATGTAACCATGATATGCAAAGGTACAGCAGCTTTGCAGAGATTGCCTCTCTCTTGACCTCATAGCAATAAATACAGAACGTCTTATATTCACTCTCTGGGCACTTAAGCAGTGTAAAAATACAAACAACCAAATGTAAATGCTCCTTTTATTGGGGTATAAAACTATCCTGTGAGATATTAAAGCACTCATAACACATTTGTAATGTTTCTAAAATGCTAGAGTATTATTCAGAATTTGACAGCTGGATAGTGCAGCAACAGCAAGAACTGAAAAACACATAGCACCTCTTGTTCTATGCTTATCTTAATAATATATGTACACTGTTCATATACGAGCCTTACTGCAGTAATATTTTTGTGCCTTTTGACAGTGCATAAAAATGGTGAAAAGGAACGTAAAATTCTGAGAAACATAGCAGGTGCTATCATTTTGAAATGTGTTGCTGTATTTTATCTAGGGAAGGAGCGTAGAGAGGAACCTTGGGCTAAGGTTTAACAGCAGTTACAAAGAAACCAGCTGTTAAAACAAATATGTCAGGAATTATTTAGACTATGTTTTTACAGAAATTCCTAGCCTGAGATGTTTGATAACTACATAAATAGTAGATCTGGGTGGATGAAAAGCTAAGTTGTTGTTGCTGCTGCATTATTCTTTTAACAATATTCCCAGTTTCAGAATGCTCAGTATGGAATCCCAAATGTTTATTAAAAAAAGGAATTCATTTGATAGTTTCAGTTGTGAGTTGAATCAAGCCCCATATTTCATAGTCCTTTTCAAGGAAAGAAATATATCTCAGGGTCTGTCTTCTGTGAATAGAACAGTAGGTCAAGAAGGGTAAAAGATATTGTTGAAAATGTTTTGTTCGCTTACTTTGAAATCCAGAGTTATAGGAAATGTTTACACATAGCTTGTCTAAATACAGCCAAGTTAAAAACAAACAAGCAAACAAACACCTTCATAAAGATAAAGGGAGTGAAAACAAATTCAGGGGAACTTAGGTAATTGCTCACCAACTTTGGTTAATTAAATTTTTAAAAAAAGAAAAAAA
>WEKY01037312.1:381630-392386 GCA_013390045.1 Picathartes gymnocephalus | reverse complement strand
GGAGAGGCTCAAACATGAAATCAGTCATTCACAGTTCGGTTGGGTTTACAGGTTGTGTAGTGAAGAATCATTTGTTGAACAAGCCAAAATAAATGCCACAGTAACAAGACTGATTATTTAAGTTATAGCAAGATACTTTCATCAACACTGAATAGCTGAAGCACAAGGCAGAAGGAAAAACGATCATGTGCTTGCCATTTTCACACTCTTTAGCAATTCCAACTTTTACCTTGGATACTCTTTATTTCACTCAATATCTTGCAGGACACAATTCTTTATATGACTATTTAATTAAAACCAATTACCACAAAATGATCCCGTTTTCTGCACTGCTTTACTCTGAATTTACATCAGCTTGACAATTAAAGCTTCAGACCAGTTGTGAAAGCCTTTTATATCTGGTTTTCATTAGTTCATATTAGACAATTCATGGGCTTGATTTTCACTTCAGTGAACCTTGTCATAAAACATGCTTAGACATAATGGTGATATCACATAAGAAGTGAAATGAATTAATAGATCAGAAGAAACACTAACTAGCAGACATTTTTTTCTCACACAATTTATTATTTTGCAGATACACTTGTCAGTCATGTGTGAGATATACCAAGACCATGAGGGTGGGAAAGCAGCCCTAAGTCAAAAGGATGCTTTGACCCTGTATTCTGTGTTCATTTGCTAAAGCAGGTGTGTAGTCAGCAAATCTCTGCTGAAGGGAATTATCCTTTAGATGGTCTCTTTTTAGTATTATAATGGTGCCACTAAAGCTGCAATAATTAAGGATCTCTCAGCATTTCATTACAAAACCATATTTTCAAGTGGATATATAAATTGCATATAGAGAAAATTTGCTTCTCGTTCAAATATGTTCCTAAAATTAGCATTCTGAGTGGGTTCTTAAAAAAACACACATATTAATTTGTTGATAAGAATGACTTAATGAGTATTCAGCTCAGAAACCATGGAGGAACAGCTGTAACCCAGTAAGACAAAATGGCTTAGTGCCTTCCAGATCTGTGCAAATATTGTATAAAATGTAACGTACAAAATGCCCCTGTGCACACAAGCAGACGCTGTTCATCAGAAATATATCTGTTTAGCAGGCAGGGAGCATCTTTGCATTTAGAGGGTTTTGATGTTTGGTGGAAGGCCTGTGCAGGTTAACTGAAAACACAAATCTGCAAGATCTCATGTATTATTAACCTTATTAAAAGATTAGAATAAAAGATTTACAGTCTAGCTAACCTAAGACGGCAGTGAGAAGAAAAACGCTTCTCTCATTCAATTCATGTCCATCCCAATAAACTGTTTTGCCTAAATTATCCTTCATATTCTCTTCATACATTTCAATGGAAGGTTGAAATCAGCTGTTGGAGCAATAGACTGGAAATCTACTGCATAGCTTGTGAATGGTAAGCTAGGCTAGTTAAGCTGGCATAAGTGAGGGGATGCTTTAGCCCAGAATTGAGCAGGTAGACCCCTTTGGCAGCATGGCCAGGCACTCTGGCCTGCAAATGTCAATTGCCCTTGCGGATGCTGTGAAAATGGAGAGTGTTTCCATTCTTTTCCTGTTTCCAGGAGCCTCCCAGTGTCAAGGGCAGATTTGGACCCTCTTTATAGGATGTGAAACAGTTCATGAGGATCTCTCTGTGCGTAAACATGGCGGTGGCAATAATGTTATTCCTTGTGGGGCTCCATTCTGTTATTTTGGTCTTTCCCTACTTATACAAAGAGTGTGTTTGCCATGTGGGAGTTAGGCAGAGAGGGATCAACCCTGTGCTTCTGACTTGGGACACCAAATGCTTTCCACAGTAGCACCACAGAGAATTTTGGGAATTGAGCTCCGTGTAGAAGAGCAACAAATGGCAAGCAAGGATTTAAGCAGGAAAAAAACAAAACCAACATGTCTTTGCTGCACTAGTGTGTATTTAACTTTACTTTAAAAATACCTAAACTTTTTTTTTTTCAGATTTGTTTAGTATTTATCCAAAGGACTGAAACAACTCTTTTTGGAACATACAGTGATATAGTGTTCTAAAAATAACAAAGACTATTAATTAGCTATTTATGTAACAGATGGTCAGTGAATTAAATACAACAAGTTTTAGAAATCTTCATCATTATCTGTTTTGCCAGAGAGCTCGGTTAAATCTGTATAGAAACATGACAATCCAAAGGATGCCATTAAAATTCAAATGTAAATAATAAAAGAACTGAAATTCCCTTTTGAGGGCTTGCACAGTCCAACAGCAAATACCTGCTCCCCCAGTCTTGTTCTGTGGGAGCTACTTCTGATTCATGGCAGTATAACTAGGAGCAGAACCAAAACTGAACTTTTTGTTCTCTATATATCATGTTATTCTGCCTTTTAAAAATTATTATTATTATTTTTGACTTAAATAGTTCTATTTTAGTTGTCAGTTTGTCAGATTCTTGACATTAAACTATGCTAAACCATAGCTCCTGTTGGAGTTAGCCATTGCATATCTAATACTTGTGTAACAAATCCCTCAAATTATATAAAACAAGGCCTGTGTGTGGTGAAATACATGAACTTTTCACATATTTATCAGGAAAAAATACAAGATTGAGTTCATTTTGTACATAAGGATAAAAAAAAAATATATGTACAAGATGTTTCAAATCCTAATACTCTGGTTTAAGTAAGTATTAAGTTAGTATTAAGCTTGGTTTTTGACAGCCTGATTTATTGTCGTTATTTCAACTTAATTTGAATGTTATCTTCTGCATGTCCTCTCCATTATTCTTTCATTTTGCAAAGCCCCATTTTTAAGCAAGAAATGAATTTGCACTACAATTATGGTCCCTTTAGCTGCCCATCCATGTAATCTGACATCTTGAATAGGTGACATCTGAGCCCGGTGCTGTAGAAAGGCCAGTCTGTCCCACCTACAGAATCATGGTCATTTCCCAACTTGAACAAAATGATGACTTTTTTTAATGATAAACAGCCCATACATATTAAACTAATCGTTCTAATACTGACATTACAATTCCATGGAGTGGAAAAAATACTTTTTTTTTCATACCTTTTTAATTCACTTTGTAATCATCCTATTCTCATTTCAGCTACATAGAGCACAAGTACCAGTTCACTGCCTCTAAATCTTCATATTCCAGTCAGGTTGAGTGTTAACAACACCCCTTTTTAAAATTTAATTTTAACAATACTCTTTTTAAAAATTTTATTGGATATTTTACTTAGTGCTTCATGTTCCACATTCATGTGAGATCAGAAACCATTTTTTTAACACAAAAGGAAACAAAAAGGTCTCTATTCCTCATACCTGCAGAAAATAAAAAAGATTTTAATCTGTTATCTGGACATCTGATAAGACCCTGAAAAGAGCAAAACGAACAGCAGTTTTGTCCCAATTTTAAAATCTCACTGCTTTGAAATGAAGCACATAGTCTGATTCGACTGAAAGCTGGTTTTGGTGTTGGCAGAAGGCTTTGCTGGGTGGGTGTCAGGGAGATCTCCTTTCTCCACCTGTCCCAAGGCTCAGGACAAAAAGGCTGGGCTGCCATTAGGAAGAGTGACGATCCAGTCTGTCTGTGGTGCCCTCCCACCACCACGATCACTTGCCTCCCAGCAGATGAGAGGAGAGATGACTGCTAAAAATACACGGCTCTCAGTAGCTGAAAAGCGAGCAGGAACAATAGTGTAATGCCCTCTAGAAACTAAGGATGGAAAAAGGGCACCAGGGGGAGGAAGCACAGAGACAACTGAGAAGAGTTGTACAGAAAAGTCAAAGGGGAAGCAAAGCAGGTGACCTACAAACCAGCCACTACCTTTTGGAAAAGCCCTTTTGTCTTGGAAGTCAGAAAAGGAAGAATGACCACTTGCTGATATGGAGTAAATGTGATCCAACCCTATTGAGCAGAAGCTATAAAACAAGGCTTTTTTAGTTAAAAAAATAGATTAAAAATCTGTTTATTTGAACTGCACAAAATTTTTTTGTAGGACCAGAGCTAAGCAGTCATCAGAATGGCTTTTTAATTAATTTCCACTTCTTAAGATTTTAGTATTTTTATTTCTTTCATCAACATTTTCCACCTTCAGAAGAAAAAGGACAGGCCACAGGGATGAGGGCTTGTAAGATTTGAATCTACCTTTTTTTAAGCTTTGAGGAAATTTCGGAAGATTTTTGAATAAATATTTTTTCCTCAGTATACTTGTAGGGTTTTACAATGTCCTATTGTAATTAGAACAAATAAAGTAATCAAGAGCAAAAATGTCCAGTTGTGCCCTGCCTGACTTTCTAACTCAGCATCTAAAGCAAGGGTGCCACCGTTAATACTGGAAAATGGGAAAAAAAGGGTGGATACAGTAATACTTGCCAACCTTCATTTGATCCTATGATTTGTCTGCAGAACTATGATAACTTTCTAATTTAACTGGGCAACTGAACCTACAAAAACAGAGTTGTGGTCTGAAGGGAGGGAATGTGAGCAGCAGCAGCAGGCAGGCAAGAAGCGCCTGCAAGTGCCAAATGCAAGGTGAGCTGGGACCACTGCCTCTCTTCACACATGTCAGCATGCAGATGTCTTCTGATAACAATTTACTTAGCTCTGGAGAAAGACGTGGTTTCTCATCTTAATTACACCAGCTCCAAAATAGCATGACAGATTTTATTGAAATTATTTCATAATTAAACTGGTGATTAAGGTAAAGGAGAGCATAATGAAGATTCATATTTTATTACTTATCAAGACCCCAAACTCTGGCCTGGGATTCTGGTTTCTGGAAAGGAAGAAGGAAAATTTGGGCATACAATTGGGTCCCCAGAGTGGAAAGACAGAGTAGGACAAAAGGAAGGGAGCAGGGACCATTGGGGGCATTGGTGTTCTGCTTAGGGAGGAAGGACAAATTGTGATATGCTACATTAAATCTGAATTATGGTGTATAAGATGGATTAGTCTGTGGATCCATAGATAAATACATGTCTGTGCATTATGTTTCTCCCTAGAAACCACTGTTCAGTGGCCTAGGAACAGTATCTCGAATCTGACCAGTGGTGAACAGCAGAGGAAGTGAATAAAGAAATGGGAACAGCTATTCAGGGACAATGACAACAGAGATGGGAAGCCTTAGAGATATGCTAATGGCTCTAGAGGAATTCAGTGCTGCAGCAGGAACTAAGGCTCAAATAGAACACATGTAAATTTCTGAAGAGTAAAGGTGAAATTAGCCCAAAGAGCAAGAGAACTGACAACAGAATGACCCGCAGCTTACATAAGTGAAACCACCAAGAGCTGGTAAAGCAGCTTGTGTTAAATGAAAATCATCTCCTGTCCTTCGGCTCACACCTTAAAAAACAACCAAGTCATCCCTCTCTGCCATCAGAAGTAGTACATAGGCGGGAAAAAAAGCAAACATGGAATATTTAGAAGTATTGGATGAGTGACTAGGGGTTTTTTTTGATTGCATATAATCATAGGAGATGATCTGGCAGGGAGCTAACGAGATCATCTAATCCTTTTCCACATCCACAGAAATGTCTCGGTACCAGAAAATATCTATTGTATTTGATTTCCGGCTTTCTCAGAACCACTTATATTAAATAATTTCAGGGAATCTTTTCTTTATGAATTTCAAGCTGGGGCACAGAGAGACAGAAAATCAAGCAATTGCATTATCTTTTGGAATAGATATAATTTCTTTCAAATAGGACAGAAATCTGCTCTGGCAGAGCAAGGAATAGTGAGGCACTGGATCCTGAACTGTCTTTTCAGCTTGCCCATTTAATGGATTAATGGCACACCAATGTTCATGCCTGCCACATGATTTCTTTCATTACTAAGAACTTCCCTTATCACAAAAATACTAACATTTCCTTAGCACCACTAATACAAATAGAAAACATTCTCTGTTCACAGCCCAGCAAGACTGGTTCCATGGCTGTTGTCTCACACAGCCAGAGGAGTGACAGCTTCCAGGATAGGGATGAGTGTGCTGTGGGGTAGAGACAGAGGACAGATCTTCTTATGCCCTGCAGAGAAACCTAAAGGGAAATGGGATTTGCTTCTTGAAAGTTGAAAAAGGAAAAGGAAAACAAAAACCCAACAAGCAAGCAAACCTGATTATATGTAGATTCATCTTTGTCCAAATACCTAATAATTTGATAATATGCCTGCATAATTTTTGGCTAAGTTGAATGCTACTTGGTGTAGTTCCTAGGGGAATTTTATCAGTAAAAACATTCTTTCCTATGTGAGAATTGAGACATCTCTACAACAGTGAATGCTGAAGAGAAGAAAAACAATAGAAGCCCACTGACAGCCAAATATAGTTAGTTAATTCTTGCCTCCAGAGAGGTAACAAAACATATGTTTTGGTAGCATCAAGTGGTGAGCAACGAAAGGAAACCTTTAGATCTCTCTGGATTATCTGAGATCTTTCTCCTCTATTAAAACATAACCTTTATTTTGCCCACTGAGAAATCCTTTTGGCATTTCACAACACCTCTGCGTACTTTGCCTCAAGGCTTTGTATAACTCCTCCTCCCAGCTAGCTTTGAAGTAGTACAACTTCTGCACAATGTCTTGGGGAATGGAAATAATTTGTTTGTCCATTTGCAATTGCTGCAGATCAGAGGAGGCTCCCCAGTCAGGCAGGACTCTGGGCAGAGTTTTCCTCTGCAAATTCCAGTAAAGTGAACATCTTTTGTGCTAAATATTCCCGCACAGTACACACATTATTCCCCTGTCAAAAACAGTTTGTGCTGAAATGCCTGGTTGTTGTAAACAGGGAGCAAGGAAAATTACTTCAGGGGAAGGCTCACGCCGACACACACACACACACACACACACACACACACACAGACATACACGCGCACACGCGTAGCTCTGCTTGAAGCCGTAGGCAAACCAGAAGTTTAAATCTGTCTTTGGAGACTGTAGGCCAAAGAGTGCTAAACAACACAGAAACTTTAAACACGATCCAACAGATGAGGTTTAATTTTGCTACATCTGTTGGCAGATATATGGAATGTGAGAATAGAGGATGGCTGATAAGAGCCCGAGAGGGGCAAAGCCACAGGCAGTGAAAGCTGAATGTCAGGGACGTGATGCCCGAGGCAGGTGTGTCTGGGCCTAAAGTGAACCCTTTCCATTCAGTCTGCCAGCTCGATAGCATTTGTTTCTGTAAATGGAAAAGATATTTCCTCTAGAGATGCTGCAGTCATCCAGCAGGGTATATTCCGCAGGTGCAGTGAGCTGGGAAATAAAAAATTACTCCAGTAAATTAGCAGAGGGTTAAAAAGTGAAAGTCAGCATTTTCAGGATTGCACACAGATTTAGGAGGGCTCAGTTTCTGCATGCTCAGCCTGAAACAAATAACAGCTCAGATGCTAAAGAGCTACCCCTGCCCCTTAAAAGTTCCAGCTTTTCAGAGTTTTCAGACTTCATAAAAATCAGACATTAGCTCTTTTTTGTGTAGTTAATGCCTACAGATTAAGTGCCACTGTCACTAGCAGTTTCTGGAAAATGTCCCTTCCTGTTTCCACCTTGATTATTTATATGTGACACCTCCATCCAGGTAGCCAGATGGAGTAGTATGAGTGAGAACTGGGCTCTCAAACCCTCTGCTATTCTCATTCAGATGGTGATTGGGTTCATTTTTTTTTCAAGTTAACAATAAGCACTTATATTTAGGACCGTATTCAAACAGGATTTTCGTAAAGAAAGTGATAACAATGGATTTTTCATTTTTGAAGTGCCATATGCATGGATATTTTTAATAAGGTCTTTTTGAGTATCTCAGAAAGACCTTATTGAAAAAATATTTTTTTGTTTGTTGATAAATTATTCCTAATTTGTTCATAGTCTATGTGCATAGCCGTTTTAAAAAGGAGTTATACAAAGACCTTCCACCTTGCTCAGGCAGTAAGAAAGCAGCTGTACCTCTGCAGTTTCTTTCACCACACTTTTCCACAGTGCCTGTCATCTCCTTGGTTAGGTGCCTTCTTCAAGAGAGGAATAGGCACTTAGTACTTCCTATTGCTTCTGCCATTCACAAATAAGATGAAAGACTGCAGCTCATGCTTATTTTGTGCTAGCACCCACTTCAGCAGGGCTGTTTAGAAGGCACAGCCATGGACTGGTGAATATCCAATGGCCCAACCAATACAGCCCCAGAGAGCTGTGCCTGTGATGGCACAAGTAATTCAGAAGATCAATAGTTGCCATCTTGTCCAGTAAAGGCTCTCATTTTTCATGCCTTCTACCATGAACTTTCTTCCCTCACCCCAAAACAACATTTAATTTAAAACTAAGCATAAATTCATTGTATTAACATAACTATTTTTATTAATTTTTTTCCTGGTAATTTATTTAGATACATCTTGATTATTTTCCACATTATATTGACAAATATCTACCAGATTTACTCCTGTCTTTGTACTCAAGCATGGGACTATCCTTTTACAGAATCAGAATCAATTAGGTTGAGAAAGACCTCTGAGATCATCAAGTCCAACCTATGACCAAAAACCACCATCTCAGTTCGACTCTGGCACTGAGTGCCCTGTTCAGTCTTTCCTTAAACTCCTCCAAGGATGGTGAGTCCACTACCTTGCTGGGCAGTCCATTCCAATGTCTAATCACCCTTTTTGTGAAGAAATTCCTCCTAATGTCCTAACTGAACATCACCTGACACATCTGAAAGCTGTGTCCTCTCATCCCGTTGAGTTATCTGGGAGAAGAGGCTGATCCCCACCTGGCTACACCCTGCTTTCAAGCAGTTGTAGAGAGTGATAAGGTCACCCCGAGCCTCCTTTTCTCAAGAAACAATGAAATCTTTGTTGTGTAGTTCTTCCTTGTTCATGCTGTTCTTTCACAGCTTCCTGTGTCTTTAAAATACAAATACTGTTGTGCATAGGCTTTCTCAGTGCCAAGGAGCAATGGGGAATGGAAGAAGATTAATTAGCTGGAACTCAAGTCAAAAATTAAGAATAAAATTATATTTTTTGAATATCCAGTTTATTTCAGAGGCAGAGCATAGCAACTATCGTTGTAAGGCTAGATACATGGAGAGAAACACAGAAAGTATTTGGTCTTTCTTAGCCTAAATGGCTCTTGCTTGTTAACTATAAAACTCTACATGCTATAATCATAGGAATAATTATAAGCTTACTGTCTAAGGGTGGCTAAAATGAATCAGAGCATTTTCTTCAATTTCCCTGACTCTTGAAGCTGTCACTGGAACTCTTGTGTTGCAATGCTCATTCAGTCAAATTTCCCAGTGAAGTCAGGGTGGGTTTAAAGCTTGAAGGAATACACCACCAGTTCTTCAGGACACATCAGTTTTGATGTGAGCCGAGGAAAAGGCTCAAGCTGTGAATGTAATCATTAACCTTGTGCTGTGATACTGACAGGCAGCTGCAGCATTTAGCCACCAGGCAGGGAATGGAACAGTCACAGCTCTGGGAATTTGGGGAAGGCAATGAGAGTTGAGGGGCAGTTAACTCACTGTGCTCAGGTACTGCACCCCAGGCCCTCCTTCACCGTGGCCCCTGTGCCAGACTGATCCCTGCTTGCACCTCACAGGGCACCACGGGCAGGTCCTGGTATTTATGGTCCCAAAGGGTACTTATGTGAGAGCTTAAAGTGGGACCAGAAAGCAAGTAGTTACCAAGATGAGAAAAATGTGTTCAGGAAAATAAAGGTCTGGTTTTCTGATAGCCAGAATCACTGGGATTCAGTCCTATAACCTAAAACTAATTGTTCTGGACATAATTTAACTAAGGGCTTTGCAAGGAGCCAGGGTGGACTGCTCAGGGCTTATATATGGATATGAAGTGGTTGTGTTCCCCATTGCTCAGAAAATATATGTTGTTGTTCTCTGCTACAAGCACTGATGGGTTCCAATGAAATTATGGAAGGAATGAAAGAAAGTTTGGAAGGGCTCAGAAAACAGAAATGGCACAAAGGAGCTCAAGGAATTTGCAAGTAGGAGTAAAACATAATTTTGTTTGCAGTGGTTGGATTAGAAATATATTCCTTTACACTGGGCTGGTATGAGCTGCTCTCATGTAGCTTGAGGCAATTTGGGAGGCCCACTGATGAAGCCAATGCACTTACAAAAGCATAAATCCAGTGAAAGTGAAAAATTAGGAGCTATTATATCAGGAAAATATATTTATAGTTAATATAAACAGAGATAACTGTTGAATATAGTTGTTCTTGAAAATGTTTTGCCTGTGTTTTGCCACTGTTCACCCAAGCAATGTCCTGCTTATCAAGGGCCAAGTGCTTATTTAATGAAATCAGTTCCTGTTTATCTTTAGCTTCTGATCTATCTGTCTTTCTATCTGTATTGTAATGGTCTGGTTTGAGATTTTCAGGCTAGTACTAGGCAAGATTCTTTTCCAAACCTGCTCCTTTATGTCATTCTCAGGCCTGTTCAGAGCTCCCTCCTAGCTCCAACTTGCCAAGGCCTCCTTGTAGAACTCCTTGTACAGCAGGAAGGGTCGTCAGTATTTCTTACTGAAATTATCTTTTTCTCCTAAGATTCTGTCAAGTTAGACACTTTAAAAGCTATGTTAAAGTGACAGAGTTCTTTGGGTTTTGCTCTTCTTTTAATTTCAGTGACTGACTGATCCATTTATCCTGTCTAGTCTATCAGCTTATTGTTTATTCTTCCCTTACTTGCTCTAGATCTAATGTTTGTTACCTTACCTCCTCTCCTCTCCTCTCCTCCCCTCCCCTCCCCTCCCCCCCCTTCCCCTCCCCT
>WEKY01037312.1:370827-381506 GCA_013390045.1 Picathartes gymnocephalus | reverse complement strand
CCTCCCTTCCCCTCCCCTCCCCTCCTCTCCTCCTTTCTCTTTGAATAGCTGACCTTAATTTTCTCCAAATTAAAAAGAAAACCAAAATCTGGTAGAGTTTTCCCCTTTCCAAAGTTTCCAGCTAGTGCTGCAGTGTCTTATCTTGCAATATGGTTACTGGCCTTAGTCTCTTTTCTCTGTCCCCCTCACAAGTGAGTTCACTACTGAATTTAACACAGCTCAAGGCAGAACAGGAGGTCCTTTACTATCCTTGTAGAGTGCTGAATTAAACCAACAGGAAATTATAATAATGACACAGTATTGGAACTGAAATAGGATTGCTGTTGGGATTCAAATGGGTGATCTCCAGATACAATTCAGGTCTCACCAGAAAGGATGTTGTTGAATAAAAAGGTTTTATTTTTTCCAACTCATCACATAGCCAATGTTTCATCAGGATGACAAGAAATGCTGTACTGCAGGGCTTCTTTCACTTTAATATAAAACCAAATTTATGACTGCTTATAGTCACTGATATGTCCTGGCATACTTCCAAGTGTTGGATCATTAACCTTTCTGTCAGAGCTAAAATCCATTTATATAATTATGTTATCTTTATCTCAAATTTCCACTTGCAGTTTCACTTGGGAAAAAAAATACACAAACTTATTCTTCCTTTCCTTTCCTTTCCTTCCCTTCAAAAAAGGATACAGTTCAGTGGAGTTGCTGTCAAACAAAGGTGACTTGGCTCTTCCTTCGTCTTTTCCACTTGTTTTTTAAACACAGTTTTTAAACTTTATCTCCTTGCTTTACTCTCTTTGATTCTGTATCTAATCACAGAGTTTTGTTTAATACTTTTTAATGTCCTTATTCTGCACCCATGACTATTCCAAAGGCATGTTAAGCCAGAATGGCAGCTTTCACATTTTTTTGCTCTGCAGACAAAAATTTGTGGAGAGAGGGAAACACAGTGGTTTGCTACGAGATGCTCTGGGGTTTACCTTTGAAGACAAGGTCAAAGCACCTTTTAGTCTCTGGAAAGAATAACTACAGGGTTCGAGGCAGTTCTTATTGTTGGAGAAATTTTGTGTGATATTTTTGATGCCATTTTTCTTCACATTTTTCCTCTTTCTACATAGCACATTCCTCAGTAATTTAGTACTTTCTGTCATCCATATAATCTTCTACTAGGATTTAATGTGATACTCATACCTGGAGTGTGCACCCCACTGGGCAAACGAAAAGCTCTGAGGTGCAGGCAGCAAGCAAAAGGCACCTCACCTGCAATCAGCAGTGTGCATGCTTCCAGCTTTGAATTGCAATTATGGCTTGAAATTTCTACCTGTGAAGGCAACATTGTGAGAGTTTAGAGTATCTGCTCACAAAGGTCAGAGGCAAAATGTGTTAGGAATTACCTAATGGTCAGTGCTTTTAACTACTGCCAGTGTTAGCACCTGAAAATCCATCTTTATTCTGTCTGGTACAAATGACTTCATCTGTAACAAACATTCAGGCGTGGCAAAATCTTTCCTACTTTACTATTTCAGCAACTTCATTGCCATTAGATGACTCAGTTCCCATCAGTTTTCTTTTTCCCCTGGGTATCCCCAAAGGGAAGTAGACAGTGGAACTGCACAGAGACTCTGGAGTCACAGCTGGACTGGCAGCTGCAGCTGTGTTAACAGGTTTGTTGTGAGCAAGCACAGAGCCCAGCTCAGGCACAGCCTGCCAGATCGGCGTGACCAGCCAAAATAAGGTAGAAGCTAAGACACATTTTGATCACTAATTCATGTCAGCTTATTTCAAAATACATCCACTCCCAAAACTTGATGGAGGAATACACTTTGGGTACCTGCTCCACTCTTGGGAAATCGAAACTGGTTTGATTGAGGGACTGCTTTCTTGTTATTTTTTTTTTTTTTCCAGAGCACGAAAAATGCTTCAAATCACTCCCAAAGTCTTGCTGCTCCTCTCCTCTTTCAGTGTATTGTTCTTTAAGTACACAAAAGAGGTGATAGCCACATGGGTTTGCATCTGTTTATGACTCACTACTACTAAAGCCCATCCCCTTCAGCTGTGCAGAGCACTAAGAACCTATTCCTGGCAAAGCCTATGAGCAAAACAGAAACCAAAAAGAACAAAATTGTTTTATTCCATGAACCATAACTGAGACTGCCAGCTTTATACCCTGCACAGGAAGCAAAAGTCAAACTATGGAGGAGGTACTGTAACCAAACCCTTCATAGATAAAAGCAAGAATATTTTAAGTAACACAGTGTTGATGAGGAAGTTTTGTTAGTGATCTCATTGCCTTGCTTTTCTTCTTACAAGCTTTTATGCAAACCAGCCTGTATTTGGGACTACAATTTATGTCAATTATATGTAAGCAAGAATACTATGTAAGGTAATTCCAGTAACTGGAAAAGAAACAATTTTTTAGAAATATATGGAACCAGAAGGAAAATACAGATTGTTTTCATGAATTGCTGTACATTTTTAGCAAGGAGTAACATGTACCTTGGTGGTAAGAAAAGACATATGAAAGATTAGCCATCGTGCGTTATACTTGACAAACTACCTCCACAGAAATGCACAGTTCACTTTATTCTTTGCTCAAAACCTGTTTTGGGTAGAGATCACTATTGATTTGAAATGTAAATCAAAATTTCCTCATGAATCAGAGCACTTCATTAGTCATGCATGGCATTGTTCTTTCCAGTCTGACCTCTGCTTGCAAAATGATGTCTCTCTCCCATTCTCAGACTGAGAGTCGGCAATGAAGGAGAAAGGTTGGGCAGCTTTGAAAAGGGTAACTATTTGTCTGGAGTGCTTATTTCAATATTTTCTGATGCGAGAGAAAAAACACATCAGAACTAATTTCCCAGCCTTCTGTCAGTCTGCCTCACTCTCCCACAAGGTGCAAGTTATGGGAATTCACTGAACAGAAATTATGCTGCTCATCCTGTCCTAAATGGAGCTCTTACTTTCATTTTGATGCGCGAGTGTTGCATGGAGTGGAACTTCATTTAACATACACTATATGATATTCTAGCCCCTGATGCCAGTGGTGCACAGCTGAATACTAAAATACACAACTCAGTGTACTATAACAGGTTTTTCACAGCTCCTCTTCCACAGAGTGAAGTTGATTGATGCCTTTGATTAGCCCAATTTTAGCACAGAGGATGGGGCAGTTTCTTCTCCGTCTTGCCTGGAAATCATAAAAAAATGCAAAGTCTGATATTTCTAGCTGACATTTGTTGTCTATGGGTACTGCTTATTTCCTCAGACCCACTGTGCACTTAAGGATTTCTGCAGTGCAAGGTGAATGTATTCCATAATATGAGTAAAATCCATTTTCTCTTCTAAGGAGTATGCATGAGCATATATGTAGACAAGCAAATATTTCTATTTCCGGTCTAAGAAATGTACAAATCTAGCATCAGGTTCTAACACTCTAATCACATTTTAATAAATTTTTACTCTACATATGTACTAAACAGGCTTTAGTTAAATATTTTTCTTAAATAGAGCTTTTAAAAGTTCAAACAATTAATATTGTTGAAGTTAAAATGGCAATGACCAATTTCTCACCAAAAATAAAAGCTCAAAAACTTCTAGTTACAAGACAGAATTGTAATAATTCTTAAAAAATTATCTGTTCAAATAATGTAATTATTTATACTAACAAAAAGTCTCAGTGGTGATTTCAAAGATCTCCCTAGTGAAAAAAAATCTAAATAGAATTGTCTTTCTTTTCTGTTTTCCTTTTTTTTAATCCAAGTCATATAAATAAAAATAAAATTTAAATCATTTTTTGGAAAGGAGTTCTGCAATCACATTTTATGGCTTATAGTCCATTCAGTTTAAAAAGAGACACATCAATGAAGCTAGGTTTCTATGAAGTTTTATCATTAACTTTTATGTTCCCATAAAAATGAATGAGAAGTTACAGTTTTTTGGTCATCCCAGCAGTTAAACTAATAAAAATACGCACTATTTCAACCATGCATACAATTGTATTCTCAGATGATTACAATTCTTGGTGGNTTTATTATCAGAATATTTCCATTTTAACTATCCTGAATTCACCTGGGTAGATGGTAAGACTCAGAGAGACTCCTCTCTTCAGGGAAGCAAATACATCACAGTAAAGGAAAAATAGTATGTATTCAATTTCTTTTTTTCAGAGCTGTGTCAGTTTTTAGCTGAAGCAATTCTTTTGGTGAAAAATGTAAATTGAGAGAATGTGTATTCCATTAAGCTTTCTTTTTCCACAGAAAGAATTAAAACAAAAGAAAAAGTGTGAATATTTTACTTGGAACTTTTAGAAAGATTTTTTTAAAGGAAAATATTTTAAGTCTTCATTCAAATATATCTATGTTTTTAATTTTTCTTCTTAATCCACAATTTTTTTTTAACTGGTAGAATCAAAATGGTCTTTTCCCACTGTCCGGTGTAGTTCTTACTGAACTTTTTTATTTGATACACTATTTTTCACATCCTTCTGTAAAAGACCTCAAATCAGCAACAATACATAAAGAAATAAAACTATTCCTGTTTCCATTTGAAAATTTAAAAGCAAACTAACCAGAAGTCTGCACCTTGCATGCTTTCCCATAAATATCCTACTAGTGCATTTTAACAAGAGTGACAAACAGAAATGATTACGTTAACATAAATACAAGCACAGCAGAATGATCGTTATTGAGGTGAGAGGGGGAAAGTAGAAAATTTGGAAACTAGGTCATTCAGCAAATGTTAACATGGCCTTTTACTGGAGAGAGTAACAGAAAATTTTGCACACCAGTCACCCCTTCCAGAAGAATAAAAATATGTTGGAAGCAAAATAATTCCAATGTTAATGTTTAATTCCAGGGAAGATATTTTTTGCACATGGCTACTGAGTCATGATGTTATTAATATTATGAGTTTGAGTACTGTGTATATTAATGCACAATACTTTCTATGAGAAAAAAAGCATCTACTCTACACAGTGTCTCCCTAGAAATTCACATAGCAATGCACTAAGCTTTATTAGATGGACAATTTCTAAGATTTGTCTTTTAATATAGGAACCTGCAAAAAAATAAAAATGTATTCTAACATGTGCCAAGCACATGAAAAACTCATGCATTCACAGCCTGTGAAATATAACAGGAATTTCACTTTGGAAATTTCAGTGCTTCATGGTTTGGTGTTCTATTAATAAGAAATGAAAGAAAAAAGACTCCTTGCTAATTTCCTTCTCTGAGTTTCTCTCAGTTACACATCTGTTCAATCCCAGTGGAAATAATGTCATAACTTTATTTTAGTTATTAAGTAAAATTTTACAGCTGACCTACAGAAGGAAATGTAGACTTACTTCCCAAAGTCCATTTAAAAAGAGGCACAAGGAAAGAAGACTCTGACCTCAGCAGTGCACAGTGGAACTTGCACAGCTGAGTTTCCCAGTCTTCCACTGGCATTAGTGACATTAGCATTTTTTAAACTGTTTCACACTTTGTAGGGCATAAAGCAAAACTTTAACAATTTTAGCAGTTACAGGGAAGAATATTAAGCTCATGAGCTGTGATATCCAATAAAGTAAATGATGTACTAGAAAGAAAAGACTATGTCTGGTCCAAATTGCTAACTCTTGTCCATCCAAGTGGACTTTCCTATGAAAATCATGGAGAAGGTGTTATCCTAAGCAGCTACATTAAGATCATGTTTGAAAGTGAGACTTAAAACCCCAAGTAACTTAAGTCTGTGTAGAGTCAGACCAAAATCTCTTCCAGACATCGATGTCTTAATCTTGCGTCTTCCAGATCCTGAAAGCTATTCAGGGTCTTCATTCCTATTGAATGAAACACCTTTGAATCTCTGTGCATTCTGGCTCCAGCCAGGTCTGGAGGAAATTGTTGTCACACACCAGTGTTGGCTCATATCATTCCTTCTGTAAGTTTTCATGAAATTCCATCTGTACCACAGAGATAGTACCACTTCCTGAGCTTTTATAAAGCTGTGAATAGAAATGAAGACTTGAGAGAAACTGTTAGTATTTTAACAGCAGTTTTGTCAGTGCAGGAAGCAGTATCTAACACTTTTCCTGAGGATGGGCTACTGCAGGTGCTCTCATTGGCTTTTGTGGAGCTTGGTATAATACCAGGTACTATCATCAATCAGTGCTGGAAATGGATGTGTGACCTTAAGTGAAGAGTAATGGGTAAGTACAAGAGATTCTCCAAAGCAGGTCTCTGTTGAAGGAGAATTGTAGTTTCTGCCAAAGGGGGAAAGAAAGAAAGGATAGAAGGACAGTGAACTACAGAGAATATGAAGAAATAAGAAAATTAAAGATATTTTTCCTCCTTGAAATTAAGCAGAAAAAAAAATTGGATGAACAAGAAAATTAAGTAGAGGTTCTTTTTTCCATCAACATCTCCCTTTCCTTCTGTAAATATTTTGTGATAAGTTTATGTACATGCTTGTCACGGCCAATGTCTGTGAAATATTGCCATGGAGTAACTGTCCCCTTCTTTAGTGATTTTCCTTCAAGGCCTATGAGATCTGTTCCTGCTTGCTTTTACTGTACTGCTCCTTGGCTCACACAAATCATTCATCCCTGATTTAAGGGGAGAAAAGAAGTGAGATTTGTTCTTTGTGATCATGACAAAAACCTTTAATGATGGAATGCCTTTGGCTACTTTGGGCTTTAGAGTCTCTGGGCCAGAAAGGGTAAATATGATGGCAATGAGCAAGCAATACTTCAGTCTTGACTTGACCATCTCTTCTAGCAATTACAGCACAGAAACAATACGTTCTTTACCCTTCTAAGCAAAATGTTATTTATTATTTGCATGAGATGCTGGTTAAAATCTCTGTACCTGAAGTAGACAGAGATTCCCTGCTTTTATTTCATTTTATTTATTTTATTTTATTTGTGTCTTAGTGGGTTTTTCCCCTTTCTCCCAAGGCATTAGGTGGATTTTTTCATCCTGTGGACTGGCTCATTTGTCTCTGTAGCTCTTCTATTACAATGCATGCTCCCACTGCCTGACACACAGCCCTTCAGCTAGCAGAACCAATTAACCTCCCTCTTTTACTTTAGAAGTGAAAAAAAAAACCAAAACAACCTCTTTTCCTCCCTTCTCTATGCTTACAATAGGGTTAGCCAAAGTACATATTCACAGTCATAAATACATCTCTTGGAAAACTGTAAGCATGTGCCATGAATCGGGTCTATTTTGTCTTGGGAAATCATGCTTAATATAAAACTACAGTTTCTGACCTTTCATTTGTTTTTCAACGTCTTACTTGCTAGCATAAACTAACATTTATAGTCCTGCTAATATCCAAGGAGGTGTTGACATGCCTGTGGAAACATAAGCTTGCCAGACAAACAGCAAGCCAAAGGGACAGGTCTTACCCATGCAGCTGCTGCAGTGCATTGCAGAAAAATGAAATATCCTGCAGGTCAAGGAGATGCTGCAGAATGAACACCATCACCTTGTCTGAACGCAATTGATCTGCTCTAATGCACCAACAGCAGCTCAGGAAAGGGATTGATAAACATTGTTTGAGCCACCTGGGCTCCTTCCAGTTGCAAAACCTATGGCAGGGGTAGGTGGATATCTTTTAGTCACCATTTCAAAAAAATTATCCATTGTTTCTGGCTAAACCCTAGATGAAACATGTGGTTTGTTTTGATCTTTATAAAGGGGAAGGGTTGATTAATTTGTTTCTCTTTCCCTGGAATGTTTGTCAGCTGTAGATTGGAATCCTTATTAATGAAATGAGACACATAGAATCCATTTTAAGGAATTTTATGAGAAATATTTGTATGTTTTGTTTCTATTATTTTATATACCACTTATTTCAAGTGTTTTCATTTTATTAATTTATGAAGTACCTTGAAAGAGGGTGTGATATGTATAAGCTAGCACCTGATACAAACACGGTCAAGGTTCCTGCTGACTATTAGTGCCATTCTTCAATTCACTGAGCTCCTTTTACTGATAGCCTGAAAAGAACTGAAGCTTTGTAAGCAGAAGTAGCACCTGAAGTGCATCTGTGATGGAAAAAAAATGGATTGTGAATGACAGAGTGGAAATATGACTATGATATTTGACCAAGTATCTAGTCCTCTGTTCTTGAAGTACCTATGATCTTTCTTAGCAAGAAAAATGCAGAAATCGGATGAAATAGGAAAGTGTGACTAATTTTGACACATACAGTCCTTGGTAAACACCCGTTTGTCACTCATAATAGGAAGTTCATGACTTAACCCCAGCAATGTTCACTTTGTTCTCTGTATATTAGTCTTCCAGTCACAGATATTTGGAGCATCTCTATGAGTGTCCCCATTCTGAAAGTCACAAGACAACAGTTCATAACTCCATCGACCCTGTTTATATAAAATACTGGCTACCCATTTGATACCGCAAATTTACAACAGTTTCACACAAACTCAGTGATCTGTTTAATCTGTGTCTCTGGCTTTGGGAACTCTTGAGAGCAAGCAGTTTGCATCAGTGTAGGACAAGAGGATTTTTTGACAACATATGTTATATGTGGGTGCACTGTCTAAACCTACATCAGTCCCATCCCCTTATGCCAACTATAGCAGTGTGCTAGTGGACTGCCTCTTCTACAAGGTAGGACTTCTGCTAGCTGTCAGTTTCCTTAGTGACCAGCTCTTCCAGGACTTTGCTAAGGAACACAGGCTGAAGCATTGCAGTTTCCAAGTCAAACATTCCTGAACAGTGCCTTAAGAAGCAGCCATGCGTATTCCAGTTAGAGGTATGGCCCTGTTGACACTGGTGGTATCGTGGCACTGCTGCTTATCTGTAAGGGGTTTCTACCCTTCAGCTTTAGCTGCTTGTACTGCTGGAGGGAGAACCAAAGCAGGTGCAAACCACAAGGCTGTGAGAAGCTGTGTCATGTCTGCACATTTGTCTGCACCAAAAGCAAGCCAAGAGGAATCACCAGATTTTTGATCCTAGATCTCACCTCTACTAACTCTGCCTGTTCTTTCTCTGACTATGAGAATATTTTTATTCAAAGCGTCCTCCTCTCTAGAGTATGTTGCTTCCCACAGAGCTTCTTTTGTTTCCAGAGCTCTTCTACAACATGCAGGCTGGCAATTGTGGGCCAAACTAACATCTATAGTAACCAACAGAGCTTTAAGATAGGTGAGTAGGGTAAGCACAGTAATTGTATCCTCTGTGTGTTTTGGGACCTGTGGTGAAATATCTTCAGTGTGTTTTGTGTTGCCTAAAGGAATATAACAGAGGCTCCCTTTTTCAGACCCCAAATGCATGAAATTTAGGAAAAGTGATTAGCATGGCAGCAAAGTTGACTGAACGTTCTTGCTATTCTAAGACCTGTTTTAAAGGCTATTTTCTTTCTGTGAAGTCAGTAGAGCTTTAGGAGTAGTTTTAAACTAGTAAATTGTGTGGTGAAAGGGCACTGTTACAGACCCATTCAAAAATGGGTCATTACACTCTCACAATGAGGGAAAAGGGTAGAAGAGGAGAGAATGATTAAACAGCTTCAGGGTTAAAAATGGAATTAGTTGCTTTTGATCTGGCATGAAACCAAATGTAGGTAACAGAGTTCTCAGGAAGAGAGGTGAAGAAATTAAGGAGCCCTGATTATTTGTAATGCCTACTGAGTCAGAAGCAATTGCAACATAGCAATCAAGCCCTGCTGCGCAGGTATGAAATTGAGAAGTCACACACACCCAAAAATACATTGAGTGCATCAGGTGCTGCTGTGATTGACCTTTTTTTGTGTACATTAGGCTTGTAGCCTTGAACAGTAGGCAACGTGTCACAGGCAGTACATAGTCCTGATATCCACTGTGCAGTCCTTTTGTTCTTTGCCTCAACAGATTGTTTCAATGGTTTGCCAGCACCTCTGATCCAAAAGTGACTGGTCTTTCTGTCCAAGTCCCAAAGACCCATGCCTGCTTCTGCTTGTGTGTGTTCCTTGCAATGGTGTTCCAAATCAGAACCTTCCCTCATCCCAGATAAAGCACAAAGTGACAATTCTGTTATGAAGTCACACAAAGACAAAATATACACAGGAAATGTGTTTCCCTTTTCTCTTAGCATATTTTAAAAGAGAAATGTTGAACATTTCCAACCAACTTTGTCAGTAATCAGAAAGGAAAAAAACCCAACTATTTGAAATATTTATATTTCCCTCATTTCTTAAATATTGTTATCAACTTTTGCAATTCAAGAGATGGTCTAGGTTGTCACACAGAGGAATTTCCACCTCTTCTTGCTGGTTTGGTTCTGAGATGCTGTTGATCACAGCCAGCCTTTCCACCAAACCAGCTTCAAGTAATGTTTCCAGTCATGTTCTGAAGGATCAGGAAATTATTTAGATTGAGTAGAGCTCATCCCCACTGCTGCCTAGTTTAGAATTCACACAGTATTTGATAAAGCATAAATTTCTCCATTTACATAATGCCAGGTAACCATCACCCCACTGGAGCAGATGAACTTCCCTTTATATAGGCTGTTAAAAATGATCATGACCTCTGCCACCTACCCTGGGGAAACAGATGTAAACAACTGGAAATTAATATTAATTGGAAACATGTTTAGAAAAGAGCATTCCTGTGAGAAGTTCAAAAACAGCAGCAGCAGAATCTCTACGTTCATGTTGTATCTTCTACTCTGAATTTCTTCCATTAATTATCCTGCTTC